>JAYEVH010000305.1:0-231331 GCA_036346255.1 Ampelocalamus luodianensis
AAGAGCTATGCGGATCGCCGTCGTCGTGAGTTGAGCTTTGAGCCCAATGACCGCTTACCTCAAGGTTTCTCCTCCAAAGGTCACCGCGTTTTGGTGTCAAGGGCAAGTTGGCTCCTCGATATGTCGGTCCATACCGTGTTATCGAGAAGAAGGAGCCGTTGCCTACAAGTTGGAGTTGCTGCTGCGATTGCGGGGTACATGATGTGTTCCATGTGTCCCGGCTAAGAAGTGCCTCCGTGTTCCAACAGAGGAAGCTCCGTTGGAAACCCTTGATGTTCAGGAGGATTTGACCTATCGCGAGCACCCTGTTCGCATACTCGAGGAGGCTGAGCGAAGAACAAGGAACAAGACCATCAAGTTCCTTAAAGTTCAGTGGTCAAACCATTCCGAGGATGAGGCTACATGGGAACAGAAGATCGTCTCCGTGCGGACTACCCCTCTTTCTTTTAAGTGAACCAAATCTCAGGACGAGATTTTGTAAGGGGGAGGTTTGTAACATCCCCATTTTGGCTTGTGTTTCAAATGTAAGAAATTGAGGGTAAATTAAAACTTTTCTTACATCCTTGTGCTTTTGAACTTTTCTGAAAATTCTTGTAAAAGAATTTTGGAAAATTCAAAATTAAAAGCCTCATTTATCAAGTCAACAACCTCCTTGGTCAAATCTTTTGTTAAACCCTTGGAAATAATTTTCCTTGGTTCTACGGTTGCATGGTAATACCTCTGAATTATTTCATAATTTTTGGAAATTATTTGAAATATTTTAGAGGCAAGTCAAACCTTGGTCAAACCTCTGAAATAACCTTCTGGAATTTCTTGAGAAAATCTCAGTGCACAAAAATCTCTGAAAATTTTATGGAAGGTTAACCCTAAGGTCAGGAAGCTCCAGTTAAAATTTCATAAATTTTGGAGTTGATTTGATGCCTCAATTAAATCCCCAAAGTTTCAGTTCAAAAATCAAACCCTAACTGGTTTGCACTGTTTCTCGGGTGCGAGTCAGACTCGGGCTCGAGTCACTTGATTCGACCGAGCCAACTAATCGCACCGCGCGGCGGCGAGCGAAAGCGCATCATCACCGTTGGATCTCCATCGAGCGGCTCTCATTCGTAAGCATTCGGACAACTCCGGTTGCCCTCGCTTTCGGCCGTTGGATTTCAATCGGGCGTCGGCGTTCGCGATGCCGTTTCAACGCGATCGCGCGCTAGCCCTTGGATGCAAATCGGACGGTTGGCCGTCGTCGTTTTCCTCTCGCTCGCGCGAGCAACGCAGCCATGGCGTGCGCAGGAGCGTGGGCAGAGGCGCAGCGTCGTGTCCACTCGGCGCGGTCCAACGGGTCCTCTCGCAACGCATTAAATGCCCGTCGTCGCGCCGCTCCCGAAAGTCTCATCGCCACTGCTCCCATCGCGCTCAGCGTCCCCGCGGTGGACTTGAGCATCTGAGGCTTGCTGCCGTTGCTCCTGG
This sequence comes from Ampelocalamus luodianensis, assembly GCA_036346255.1. NCBI lineage: Eukaryota > Viridiplantae > Streptophyta > Magnoliopsida > Poales > Poaceae > Ampelocalamus > Ampelocalamus luodianensis. The sequence continues at coordinate 1,459 of JAYEVH010000305.1, forward strand.
CTTCCCCTCCGCTACATAAGCTCCCCGCCTCCTCCCTTAGCTTCCTTTACCCACCCTTGAGCTCTAGATAGCACTCTCGGTGCGTGTTTGAGTTCCAGTCGACGAAACACCCTCGGCCGCCATTACCGAGCTTGGAGCTCCTCGGTGAAGCTCACCCTCCAGTGGCTCTCCTGCTCGGCTTTTGCTCCAACCCCTTCCTCTCGCCTCATTGGTCATTAACCCTCACCCGTTTTGGCTTATCCTTTTCAGGAGGAAGCTAATTTGGGATTCTCACATTTTCGGCCGCTAGTGCCCCCTTTCTTCTCCGACGCCGGTAAGACATCGATTTCCCAATCCTCGCCTCCTGGAGCTTCTCGTGGTATTGCGAAGCTCATGGTACCACCGGTGTTGCTAGCTTGGCCTGGTTGACCTCCACGGTGAAGCTCTTCGCATCGCCGCCGGACTTCGCCGGGCTGCTCGATCATCCTCCGTCCACCCCAACCCCGTCATCGCCTTCGATGAGACCCCGTGAGCTTAAGCTTTTCCCGCTTAGCTTTCTTTGCACCGTGGCCGTGGTTCCTCGCCGGTCGCGCCGCCGCCGTTAGCCTCGGCTCCCGCCGGCTATCGCTTGGACTCGGTTGGTCGCGCTAAGTCCATAGGACCCCGTCATAGCTTTTGCACCCGTCCATTTGCTCGTAGCTTAGCCGTATCGTCGTTTGTTTTGCCGTAGCACTCCCTCCGCCTCTCGCCGCTGCGCCGCCGCGTCAGGTCGCCATTGACCTCGCCGCTGGTGCCATTAGGTCCGCAATAGTGCTAGGATCCCGTTTTGGCCCTTGGCCGGCATCGCCATGGCGATTCTCGCCGGCGACGAGCCGAGCAAGCTCGCGGCCGGGAACTCCTCTATTGTCGGGCGGAGCTCCAGGTCGGGGGCGACGTGGCTCGTTAGTGGTCGTCCGATCTAGAGATCTATGGCCCTCAGCTCTCCACGTCGCCGCCCTATTCCGCGCGCTCAGTGCCTGTGTCTCTCGGATTCAACCGGGGGCGTCCGATCTGAGATCGACGGCTCTCAATCGTCCACGTCTCCGGGTGTTAGGAAAATCCCCGAAAATGCTAAGTCTCAAAACTGAAGTGAATAGGTAGTTTCTCTTTTTCATATCTTTTTCGTTGTAAGTCCAAATTAGATGATTCCAATTTAGTTAGCTTCCTTATGGCTTGAACTTAATTGGAAAAATAGTTGTAGACCATGATCAAACCTGGAAAACCATTTTCAAAAATAGTAAACAAGTGAACTTAATACTGTTTTTTAGAACTTTTAGCAAACTTGTAAAATGCATATTTTTTTATCTATAGATTATTTTTGTATGAATCCAATTGGATTAGCTTCCACTGATAGTTTATTTGCTAGGAAAATTGGTTCCACAATTTTTACTGTTTTTAAAAATCATAAGGATCATATTTTAGTTTAATACCCTAAACAATTTAGACAAATCATAACTCTTTCAATATAACTCCAAATGACCTGAAATTTTATATGGCTCATCACTATACCAGTAGGTAGCTACCATAATGGTTTCAGCTTCAAAATCTTTCTAGAAAATATTTTTGCTCTGATGCCTAATTATGGTAGAAAATAGGTTTTAAGGAATGTCTTTTGCACCACAAATCCAAATTAGGTTTTTCCAGTTTCTATGACTAGGTGTATTCGTATTTTACCTTGTGTATAAATTTCGTCGCATTTGGATAGTTTTGCTTGCTCTTTTGTTAAGTGTTGCACGTCTTATTGGTTGTTTTCGCTCTTCGCTTAGGCTTTGACATTTGCGGTAACCCGAGAACGATCCTCCATAGCGCCTTGAGCAACACAAGCGAGCAAGCTTGATCATTTCCCATTGATCCCATTACTTTTAAAGTCTAATATTTTGTTTAACTTCTATGTATGCATTGCTATTTTGTTGTTAAATTGATTAGTTAGACCTCTAGTTGCATAATCTGTAGGTAAATGATTATCCTCTACTACCGAGCCTAGGTTATTTGTTGTGATTAGAGTTATTTGGATGAGCTCTTGTCACTTAGTAGATTTCGGATAAATATTGCTTAGCCATGCCTAGTGTCGGTAGTATTGGGCGATCATCGACTTAGTCGGTGATCTTGATCACACAAATGCTATTATTATTCCATTATGTCCAACCCTTGTGTTTTACCATTTTGCAAATCAAAACTGAAAACAAAAATTATATCTTGGCTTGGGCACAATGGTATGTTGGGTGATCTGTTGGGTGTGATTGAATGGTGCCTAAGTCCCTAAGGACCGAGTTACTTGTGCCATTGATCCAAGCAATTATTGCGTGCTAACCACACGAGGGGATATGGAACCTCTCTTGACTAAGTACTTTGGAAGGTGTTAATTATGAGCTGGTCGGTGGGTGTGTTCTGTGTGTGTGTTTGTGGTGTTGAGGGGAGCATTGGCGGCACCGGTTAGGAATTTTCTAATGTGTCTTTCTCCGTGGGTTGCGGCTCTTAATTAGCATCGTCCATTGGAAAGCGTCTTGTTAGACTTAGCCATGCTCGCATACCAAAGGAAGTGTGCTAACCGTGGCTGGTGGAAAGGCGGTCTATCGTGTGGGTACATTGGTACACCCCTGCAGGGTTAAAACTATTCGAATAGCCTCGTCCTAGGTTATGGACACGCTTGGTTATTTCCCACAAGAACTAGACTACAACCTTTTAAAAACTTAAACTTGACATGGGTGGTATGAAGGGGTACTTCATGCTATTGTTGTGGTGACTATGGGTTAGTCACTTCTAGGTTGGTGTTGTCATCTATCTATTGTTATAATTGTCTCTCTTTTATTTGAACAATAAAAGTTAATTGCAAACTTGCTTTGAATCTATTACCTTATTGCAAATGAAAACTTGCTTTATGCTGAAAATAAGTCCAGAGCCTCATTCACTTAAATAAAGCCTGCATGTAGTTAATTATAGTTTCGTTATCTCACACGTTGCCTTAAGTGCAGTACAAAAACAAGTTTTGTACTCATCCGCTTTGCTTAATATTAATTGTTGCAGAGGAAGAAGGTGAGCCCCAAGGGCCTCACTTTTGTGAGTCGTGTTATGGCGCTGCTTGGGACGATTAGCTTGGCGGTCCGGTTGGTTGCCTTGTGGGTAAAGGCACACCGATTGGCTTTTGTTTATCGCCATATTATGGCCATTTTGCTTCCACTGCTTAAATTAGTTACTTATGTGTTATTTGGCGGTCGGCCTCTCTTTGTAATAACTCTCTTTATATTATCTATGTCTTTCGCTTGTTGCTTTTGCTGGCTCTATGTGTATGATTGGAATTGATGCATAATTTTGTAACAGGTGTGTATACTGCACTGGGAAGTATACATATCTCGAGGCTTGGTTTATTTGATTTGTACCGTTAGGACCAAGTGGATGGTTAAACAAAGACAAGCCGATTAAACCGGGTCCTCACACCGACCTTGCTAGGATCCACGGCTATACCACTCTTTGAAAGAACATGGCCCAAAATGCCACTTCCTTCAACCAATTCACACTTTTGAACTTGGCATATAGCTGGTGCTCACGCAGCTTACCCAATACAATCTGCAGATGCTCAGCATGCTCCTCTTCACTCTTGGAGTAGATAAGTATGTCATCAATGAAAACCACAACGAACTTATCCAAGAACTCTATGAACACCGAGTTCATAAGATTCATGAATAAAGCGGAGCATTGGTCAAGCCAAAAGACATGACTGTATACTCGTAAAGGCCATAACGAGTAGTGAAAGCTTTGGAATATCTTTCACTCGATCCGGACTTGATGATACCCCAACCTCAAGTCAATCTTGGAGAACACACGGGCCCCAGAAAACTGGTCAGATCATCAATCCGAGGCAACGGATACTTGTTTTTCACCGTCACTTCATTGAGCGGGCGGTAATCAACACACATACGCAGGGTCTTGTCCTTCTTCTTCACAAAAATAACAGGCAACCCCAAGGAAATGAGCTAGGACGGATAAAGCCCTTTGCTTGAAGCTCACCTAATTGCTTCTTGCTCCTCCAACTCATTAGAGGCATGCGATACAGCGCCTTTGAAATAGGCGCAGGGCAAAGAACTCAATAACAAACTGTGTCGCGAACCGAGGCATCCTAAGCAAATCTTTAGGAAGACATCCACAAAGTCACGCACCGTGGCACATCCTCGAATCTCCAAGGCTTAGCTTCAAGGGCACAAAGATGTGGTCCTTGCAGCTGCGGTGAAATCCCAACCTGCTCGCCTGAGGGGCTAGTGAGGTAGACCATCTTCCTGGCACAATCGATTTGTCCCAAGTGTTGGGACAACCAATCCATGCCAAGAATCACATCCAGGCGCGCTGAGTCAAGTAGGATGAGGTTTGCCAAGAATCCCACTCCTTCAATAACAATGGGAACGTCCCGACATTCTTGATCAGCTCTCATTTCCGATCCCGGAGAGCGAATAACCAAAGGGATCTCCAAAGGAACAAAGCGAAGGTCACAAGCAGCAGCAAATGATCTCGAAATAAAAGAATGTGATGCTCCTGAGTCAAATAATACTGCAGCAGGACAATAACTAACAAGAAGCGTACCCAACACAACGTCGGCCGCCTCCTGAGCCTCCTCAGCCGAGATGTGGTTGACTCAACCACTCCCGACACCTCGAGTCTTCGGATCACCTTCCGGGTCGTGGGTGACCATTCCTGCTCGTCCTCCATTAGGACGAGGGCTCCGCTCCTCCCGAGGGCAAGTGTTGGCGTAGTGACCCTTCTTGTTGCAGGCAAAACAGGTAACCTCGGCAGCCGGATTGCGGAGGCCACCCTGCTGCTGGATCGCAGGTGCACGTGGCTGAAACACGGCCTACGGGGGACGAGTAACTGGTGCCGACGGCCTCGGCGGTGTGGAAGCCAAAGCACGAGCCTGTAACATCCCAAGTTTCATATTTGTGTTTCAAATGTAAGAAAATGAGTAGAAATTAAAACTTTTTCTTACGTCATGTATTTCCGTGAGTGCTAAACAATTCTTGTACAAGAGTTATGGAAATACAAAGTCACAAGTCTTTTGATCCAAATCTTGATCTTTCAAAAAAACAATCTCGTCAAACCTTAAACCTGAACCTTGTAGAATATTTGGAGAAAAATGCATAGCACAAAAACCTCTGAAAATTTTCCACAAGGTCAATATCTAAGTCAGCAAGCCCCTGTAAAAATTTCAGAATTTTTGGAGTTATTTTGCTACCTCTAATAAATCCTCAAAAGTCTCTGTCCAATTTAAAATCAAACTTGGTTTCACTGTTCCTTGGGTTTGAGTCGGACCCGGGCTCGAGCCACTTGACTCGGTCGAACCCACAAACTGCACCCGGGCTCACTCATAGCGCGCGGTCGATATCGGCCGTTGGATCTTAATCGCTCGGCCCGCATTGATGGTGTCATTCGGACCACCGCGAACAGCCCGTCCATCTAAGCTATTGGATTAAGATCGAGCCGTCCTTATTGAATGGGCTAATCAGATCACCCGAACGTCTCCTTTGATCTCAGCCGTTCTTTTTTGATCGGACAGCTCTGATTGCTTGGAGTATTAGAAACCCTCAGCCGGACCCTTTTTAATTGTGACCGTTCATCTCGCATCCAACGGTCACGACGCCTCCTTCTCTTCTTCTTCCTCCTCTGGCTCGCGTGCACGCGTGCGTCAATGGCAGGGAGTAGGAGAGGCAGTGCCTTGCCGCATCGGTGGAAGCTTTAAACGGCCATCCGCTACAGGCATTAAATGCACGTCAGGCTTTCTCCTCCGTTGTCACCATTTTCACTTGCCCCCATCATTTATTGGTCCATGGTCGTAGCATGAACCGAGCCCACTATGGACTCTTGTTCTTGCTCGAAACCCTAATCCTTCCTCTGTATATTGCCCCCTTAGCCCCTCCTGGTGTTCCTTTACACCACCCCTAGCTCTTCTCTGTGTTTTGAGCTCAAAACCACTTCAAATCCTCCAAACACCATTGTTGACCCAAGGAACTCCATTGGTGATCTTGGTGTCCAGTGGTTCATCTTCGATCTTTCTTGTACCCTTTTGAGCTCCTCAACTTCCTTTGTATTTCCCCTAACTTAATTTTGGGTTGCATTCACAGGAATCACTCAATTTTAAGTTTGGAGATTTTCGGCCGATTTCACCCCCTTTCTTATCCAACTCAGGTAAGTGGTTCTTTTTGCAATTACTTACTTGTGGAGCTTATGGGAACCATAATGAAGCTATTTTGATCACCCATCGGTGTTCATTTTGCTCAGTTATCATTTTCTTATCATCTTCCTCGCTCATGAACTCCATCGTGTTCAAGTCTTCCCGCCATCTTTGAAGCTCCTCTGCTAAGGTAGCTTCTATTTAATCCCTAGAAGTGTTGGCACTCGCTTTCTTGACCGCAATGAGCATTTTGTATTTTCATGTTTTGCCGAAAAAGCCCCATCCTTGTTCTCCGGCTCGCCGACGTTCTAGACCTCCACCGCCGGCGAGGTCATCACCGTTGGGTCCGCAACACTATTGCGAACCCATTTTGGTATTTGGTTGGCGCCGCCGCGGTCGGAGTCGCCGGCGACAAGCCGTGGAATCCACTCGGTTTTGTCGGTGGGAGCGCCTGCTGCCGATATTTAGGACACAGTTAGTACCCAATCATTGTCAATCATTAGAAGTATTAATTGTGTCTTAATCTGGCCTAATGTCTCCCTGACATGTGGGCCCAACCACCTGTAATCCCCTCCGCTGGCGCTAATCAGTGCGGTTAGGACATCATTAATGCCTAATCATTAGTTAGCTAAGTGTCGGCATTAATGGTATTGAGATAACCCTTGTGCCACCGGCGTGTGGGCCCCTCATCGCTTCTTAGGACATAATTAATGCTAATCATTAGTTTTGGAATTAGTTGTTGTCTTAAAAGTCCCCTCTGTCTCACTGTCATGTGGGCCCTCTCATTTAATCACTCACGGCGCACTTAAGCCCCGTGCGTTGTTCTTCGTTGGTCGTGGGCCGTCGATCTCGTGATCACCAGCCCAGATCTAAAAAAAAAAACATTCGGACCCTCCGGTTCCCTTTCATTCTGGATCGTCCATCCCACGATCTGCGGCTGAGATCGTGAGTGCAATCGGACACTCCGAAGGGAGTTGTGCTCCGAGCCGTTCATCTTTCGATCTGCGGTCGTGGTTGGCCGAGGCAACCGCACCGTCCGAATGTATCCCTCCTCGTGAGCCGTTGGATCTAGATGTAATGTGCTAGGTTTACAACTTAGAAAAATCATAAGTAAATCATTATAACTCCAAATTTAGCAAACCCAACTTTGCTATCATTAAGATGGCATAATCCACTTGCTATAAAAATTTCAGAGCTTAGATCATTCTAGAAAATTTCGCCATAAACAGTACCAATAATTAATTTAGTTGATTTAATAGGCTGGGAAAGTGTATTTTGGCTGTAACTTTTGTATCCTAAATCCAAATTGCATGATTCTTGTTCCTAAAATTGTCTAAAATCATCCCCTAGCTGCTGTATAAGTTTCATTAGATTTGGATGTCTTTTGGCTGTTGAGTTTTGTTTGGTGTTCTTCGTTCTTATTTGGTTTTATCGTATTTTCGCGTTAGGTTCCGAAGAGTTTATTGAACCTGAGAATCCTCCTCTGCAGCAAGAGAAATTCCAGCAATGCAAGCAGTTTTGATCATGTTAATCCCTGTATTTTCAAGTATTTATGTTGTTTACAAATTCTATGTATGCATTGCTAGTTTGTGTTTAACTATTGTCGATAGTTGACCCAGTAGATGCATTTCCTTAGGCAAATGATTATCCTTTACTACCATGAGCCTAGGTTATTGCTATGATTTAGAGTTCGTGGATGAGCTCTTGTCACTTAGTAGTTTTGCGGATTAATTGCTTAACCATGCTTAGTTTCCGGTAAAAATGGGCGGTTATCGACTTGTCGATAACCTTGATCACACAAATGCTTACTATGTATCTATACTTCGGCTTGATGCTATGTTCAAATTACAAAAAAACAAAACTAACAGCAAAAGGATTTGGACTTGGGCACAATGGTAAGATGGTGTGATCTTGGGTGTGATTGGAAAGGTGCCCGAGTCAATTAAGGACCGAACTTCTTGTGAGTACCTGTTATCCAGGCAATTTGTGCGTGCTAACCACACTAGAGGGTATGGGACCTCTCTTGACTTAGTACTTTGGCGTGTATTGGCTTCGGGTCGCAGGAGGTCGCAGGAGGGATGGTGTTGGGAGCATTGTAGTGTCCGAAAGACTTCACCCGTGATGGGATTTGTTGTCTTTCGGCTTGCAATGTAAGCGTATGGGTTTCTATCCATACGAGCGGCTCGTATTTATTACACAATATTGGAAAGCGTCTCTTAGGACATAGCCATGCCAGCATACCTTTGGAAGTGTGCTTTTGTGGCTTAAAGGCGGTCTGAAGTGTGGGTACATTGGTACACCCCTGCAGGGTTAAAACTATTCGAATAGCCTCGTCCTAGGTTATGGACACGCTTGGGTAAGCTTTTCAAGAGTTAGACTGTGGGCGCCCCGGGTTATTGAAAATGTACTTAATTAAATTCATACTGTAGCACAATTGTTAATGAAGGAACAGTACTACCCCTTTATTAAAGATCATGCTAGGAGTATAAATTTAACAAGCAACCGATCCAATAATCAGGATTCCCGGATATATATATCTCACAATGGTTCCCAGGATCAACGACCATTGCATATATATCCTTCAACAACATTGCATCATACACATACAAGTCATTCATTTACATAATTAAACATAAGTTTACAACTTGCGGTCAAGTAGTACAATATTAAGTGACTTGGTCACTTTAAAAGTCTAACAGCGGAAGCAAAAACAAAATATTAAAATCCACCAATGGCCTCATCCACCCGCAGCAATTGCGTGGAGGAAAGAAGTAGCTTTACTAGTTAGCGCCACCCCGATCGGCGCTAACGGTACTTCATAAAGAAAACCGTCCTCACCTGCAACAATAGGTGATAGCACCTTGAGTACGGAAGGTACTCAGCAAGTCTTACACAAACTAATAAAATAAAGTGTTTATTAGAACCTACTCAAAGGAATAGAATTTTTACATGCATAAGGTTACAACAGGAAGGTATAAAGTTTCAGATTTGCATAAAGCGATACATCTTAACCTACAAAGGCTAAATTTTGATAAAGCAATTTAATAAATCAAAGATAAAGTAGAGCAGTAAGTAAAAGGAACAAGTGTAAACAGTACAGAGCATGAATCCCTCATGCTAAACCAGAAAAACCGAAACCAGTTTTGTAAATCAAAACTTCTATACAGGTGACATCAACTCAAGTTATCGTCCATGACCGTGGACACGGCTATTCGAACAGTTTATACCCTGCAGTGTGTACATCTTTACCCACATGACTTAGCTAGCCCGTTGCCTTTGGATGCCTCCGAATGATGACATACTTCCTTTGGTATGCCGACCGGGGAAACTAAGATTTGGTATTTTTCAACAAGCTAACACTATTGAGTTGGACCCCCATGTGTGAACTGATCTCGCTTAAACAACGATCGATAGCATCTCGCTTAATCGGGCACACATGTTGCGCCGATAATGCCGATCCAAACAATTAAATGCGAACTGGGCTCACTACCCATATTAGGATGCAATCGGCACCATTAAAATGCGTGATATGCCACGGAGCACATATACGCCCTCACCCTTCTAAGAACATCGACTCGACATACAAGCTCACATGGCATACAACACAGTCATAAGAACTAAGCATTTATGCCATACAAGGTCAATACACATATTCTTACTTTCTGTTTCCAACCCAATAGTCTTAACATTTTACTTAACCAAACAAATACCATACACCGCATGTGGAAGTACATGGGGACTTGAATTGAATAGTCGAGTTCGGTCCTTAATTAACCGGACAAGTCCACCACAATTCCCAATCTGCACAAAAGCACCATCACTAGCTTCCTCTTGTCGGATCAAGTTAAATATAAAACTCATTTCAAATAAGTAAACTGGACAAAGAGTTTCAAATAACAGAAAGCCATTTAGATTCCCATGTTTGACAAGGTATTCTTGTCAAACTCTAAAGTTTCTAGAGGCGCATGTCTAAGCCAAATCTGAAAATATATTATAGTATACATTACTATGCTAAGGTTGAGTGTATGGTGACAATTGAGGTAATCCATCATGTTAGGTCATATCTAACTACTAATGAGATCACGTTTGTATTTTGGAAAAATAGCATGCACAGATATCATGGATTTGTAAAAGCTATTGTATAAAATTTGGGATCAACATGGTGCAGAGGAAGCTTGCCTTGATAGTAATAAACTTCATTGCGAGTTCAGGTTGCCGAGAAATAAAGTCAAAAGCTTCAGATGAACCAGATTCTATAAGAAGCAATAAAGTCCAATAAATGCCAAAATCGGCGAGTAAGTACAAAATGGAAGAAATATGCATGATCAACATGGAAATGCATGATTAGCGATATGCTTAAGCCATAACTACCCATAATAGTGATACTAACCCATATCATAACCCACTGCTTTCAAATGACGAAGCTAAGGTTTAGTTCAAAGTTTGATTTTGATTTTGAAAAAGCGAAAGCAGACAGATTGCGTGATTTGGGAAAAGGAAAATAGATCAAGCAAAGGCTCTAAAATGAAGCTTAGTCTGATCTATTAGGGTAGTTAATATCCTAAACTAACCTTAACCTAACCCTACTCGGTTAGATTACAAAGGCTAAAGAAAACCTATTTTGTCTGTTAAGTTTAGACAAAATAAAACAGAGACGATTTAGGCTATGAGGCAAAATAGATGATGACAAGAATTGAAAGATTAACTTGTTATGCTACTAGGGTTTAGCTGAGACCTAATTAGTATAACAAGTCTCATGGGAGAAACCCTAGGTCTTGAAAATGACATAAAAGACCGAAAAGTTAAAATAGCAACTTTTCAGTTTACAGCAAGTTGAAGCTACTGCTATTTAAAAGAATGATTCATATGATCTCCTAAGGTCCTTAAGATGCCCCAGATGTCAAAAACTAGGGTTTTAGCTACTGTAATAGGAAAGGCACCAAAAGTTGAGAAAGTTGATTTTGCTCAACGAGAGAGATAACCTTGGTTTTAACCTACAAAGAGGTCAAAACCTTAGTGCAAGGTAAAACCAGTTCTTGAGATGGATAAGCAATGGACAAGGGCAAGAAACTCCACTGGACAACAATGGAGGATGAACTTCAGTGGTCAACAATGGTAACAGCAAAAGCTAGGGTTTATATATAGAGAGGTTAAGTTACAGGGCAAAGAGGAAGAGTCTAGAGTTGATGAGGTGTCCATTTAGGGCTAATTATCCCAAAAATTAGTGGCATAAACTTTGGGATAAATCCTCTCCTCTGCTTAGAGAGAGAGCTCTGTGAGAGAAGGAAGAAAGGAGGCAACATATGACATGTGGGTCCCTTTGTCATCCTCGATTCTGTGCGCGCTTCCTAAAGCTCAAAAGAACCTCAGCTGTCCGATTAGAATTGGGCGGTGTGATAAATAGAGAGGTTAAAAGGTTTTAATCGGTATCTTTTAATATGGATATGCGATCTAGATCGGTCGATCGAGATTAAAACAGAGCCCAAAAGGATTTCGGGGTTTTAAGTTCAAATAGGGGCGTTGGATTGAAATCCAACGGCCTAGCTCAAAAGATACACGTCATCCCTTAGATGCACTGATGCAGCACCGTCCGATTAAACTTCTACGGTCGATTGACGCGAATCGGATGGTCCGATTGCATACACTCACTGGACCCTACGATTAAAATCCAACGGCCCACTAAATTTGGGCCTTAAATGCGCTTCGGAAAAAGAGCGCGTGGGATTTAAATCCAAAGGCCCGATAAAAGCGCCTATGATTTCAAAATGAAACAAGCGACACGGTTAGATCAAGAATGGACGGCGGAGATCGTGAGGGGATCCGGAGTCGTCCGAATGCATACACCGCTCTGGACCACACGACGAAGATCTAACGGCCCAGAGGAGCGCAGGCCTTAATAGCACGCGGTAAAAAGGAAAATCGTAGGATTTGAATCGGTCGGCCTTAATAAAAGTGCGCCTTTAAGTTTAAAACGAAAAGGGAGGCGCTGTTGGATCGGAAATGAACGGTGGAGATCGAGAAGGGCTCCGGAGTTGTCCGATTGCATACACCGATGTCGATCGTTTGATCAAGATCCAACGGCGGAGATCAAGTCACACACGTGGACAGCTCGCGTAGCGTCATAGCCTCACCTGTTCGATTGAAAATCAACGGCTCACATCACGTATAGGTTTTGGGCTCGCGCCCGAGCGTGACAGAGCCGGACCAAGTTGATTGGGTTGGACCCAGACACAAGGCTCGAGTCACTACAGTGCTAAAGTTTGGATTCAGACCGGTTTAGTTGACCAGAACCTATTCAAATGCTTAAAAGGTTTGACTGGGATTTTAAAAATAGCAAATAAATTTGTAAAATCATGAAATTTTTCTTTGGAGGCTCTTTGGGATGATATATTTCCCAGATAAATTTTAAAATCGCATGATCACTTTATAAAATACATAAATATTTATTTTAGCCCGAAAATATTCATTTAAAGACAATCATTTTTCTTTAAGCCAAAATAAGTTCTAAAAATGCAACAAAAATATTTTCAGCCAAGATAATTTATCTAGGCTTTAATAAAAATACTTCAGTCATAATACAAGTTTTATCTTGTATTTCCTTGAAACCATTAAATAAGTTTTTAGTCTTTGGCCAAAAGGAAGGTTTTACTTAGGTAACAACTCCCAATCGGTGATTAAGAACAGTAATGCTATGAGCAGTGTCCCATTATCGCTCATAATGCAGATTATTCTTGTTTATAGAATTGGGGTACATTACAAACCTACTTCTTAAGAAAATCTCGCCCCGAGATTTGGAACAAAGTTAGAGATTAGGAAGAAGTGAAATTGAAATGATTTATAAGGAAATTCAACATCTACTGTCTTGATTTCCTTCAAAGATAACAAAGAGGAACTTTACGTAATAACATGGTGTTATCATTACATCTTTGTTTACATTGCTTTGTTTAAACTTTCCTTTCTTGATTCAAAGGAAAGTTCTAAACAACAAAAAGATGGGGGTGCTCAATCTGCATCAGATCTTCGCGCTCCCATGTGGCTTCATCCTCGGAATGATTAGCCCACTGAATTTTCAAGAACTTGACAGTACGATTTCTTGTCCTGCGTTCCATTGTGTCGAGGATACGTACTGGTTGTTCTTGATAGGAAAGATCAGGTTGGAGATCAATATGCTCATAAGCAGTTGCCTCAATAGGAACACGAAGGCATTTCTTCAATTGAGACACATGAAAAGTATCATGCACTGCTGAGAGGGATTCAGGTAGTTCCAATTGATAAGCTACAGCTCCTCGCTTGGCAATGATTCGGAAGGGTCCGATATAACGAGGTGCGAGCTTCCCTTTTACCTGAAAACGATGAGTGCCTTTCATCGGTGACACTTTAAGATAGACATGATCATCTACCTCAAAGCTTAATTCACGACGACGATGGTCAGCATAGCTCTTCTGACGAGATTGAGTAGTTCTCAAGCAATCTCGAATCAGACGAACTTGCTCTTCGGCTTCTTTTACCAAGTCTGGACCATAGAATGATCTTTCACCAGACTCGGACCAATTCAATGGGGTCCTACAAGCTCTCCCATACAAGGCTTCAACAGGTGACATATGAATACTTGCTTGGTAGCTATTATTGTAGGAAAATTCCACAAATGGCAAAGATTTCTCCCAGTCTTTGCTATAAGATAGCACATGTCCCAGAAATGCAACTTTTCTAAGCCAGAAAGCACACTTGCTAAACTTAGCATACAGTCGATGCCGACGAAGTGTTTCTAGCACAAGTCGCAAATATTGTTCATGGTCCTTATCAGACTTAGAATAAATAAGGATGTCGTCAATGAACACGACAACGAACTTATCCAAGAAGTCCATGAACAACGAATTCATAAGGTTCATGAAATAAGCTGGAGCATTGGTCAGACCAAAGGACATGACAGTGTACTCGTAAAAACCATAACGAGTAGAGAAAGCTGTTTTAGGAATGTCCTCAGCTCTAACCTTGATTTGATGATAGCCCGATCGCAAATCAATCTTTGAAAAGACTCGGGAACCAACCAACTGATCAAAAAGACCATCAATGCGAGGCAAAGGATACTTGTTCTTGATAGTGACCTCATTTAACGGACGGTAGTCCACACACATCCGCAAAGTGTTGTCCTTCTTTTTGACAAAGATTGCTGGGCATCCCCAAGGTGAGGAGCTCGATCGAATAAATCCTTTGTTAAGCAATTCTCCAAGTTGTGTCTTTAATTCAGCCAACTCGTTGACACGAATTCGATAAGGACTCCTGGATATAGGAGCAGTTCCAGGAACTAGTTCAATTACGAACTCCACCTCCCGGTCTGGTGGCAATCTGGGAAGGTCTTCAGGAAAGACATCAACATACTCACAAACAATTGGTACCGACTCCAAGGAGGGAGTGGTATCAACTTGGTGAGCACAAAGATGAGAACCCATTGTCCTAGATTGAAAAACGACTGAAGTGCCGCTTTCATTAGTTAAAGAAATGGATTTGTGAGCACAATTAATTTGCCCAAAGTGCTTGGATAACCAATCCATTCCCAAGATAACATCCAACCCTTTAGAATCTATCACAATCAAATCAGCCCAAAAGTCTACCCCTTCAATATTTATATTGACATTACGGCAGACTTGATTAGTCATAAAGGCTGATCCAGGTGAATAGATGATATGAGGTGGATGAAGATGATGCACAATTAAATGATGTTGAGTAGCAAACTTCCTACTAACAAATGAATGGGATGCTCCAGAATCAAACAAAACAGCTGCAGTGCTGAAATTAACTAGGAGCATACCAAGAACAACTCGGGAGGACAATGCTTCCTCAAGCGATAATTTGGTTCACCCCCTCGAACCGGAACAGTGGTCGCTTGACCACGATCGGGAAGGTGGTGCGGGGCGCCTACGATGAGCCGGGAAGGTGAAATGGCTGATTCAGGTGAATAGATGATATGAGGTGGATGAAGATGATGCACAATTAAATGATGTTGAGTAGCAAACTGCCTACTAACAAATGAATGGGATGCTCCAGAATCAAACAAAACAGCTGCAGTGCTGAAATTAACTAGGAGCATACCAAGAACAACTTCAGGAGTGACAGCTGCTTCCTCAGCAGTAATTTGGTTCACCCGCCCTCGAACCGGAACAGGGTCAGGCTTGACCACAGTCGGGGAAGGTGGTGCGGGGGCGACGATGAGCGGGGAAGGTGAAATAGGTGGTATCCCTTGAGCCTTGGCATAGCGATTGGCAAAATGCCCTGGCGGCCACAATGATAACATATAACTCTGGCCCGACAAAGAACAACGGTGGTGGTCGGCTTCCACTAGGCCTTAGTTGATTAGTGGAAGAGGATGGACGAGGGCAAACACCGCGCTTGGGGAAAATGGAGTGGTGCTCGCGGTGGTCTAGGCACCCACATGCGAGGCCTTGGTGAGTGCCACGAAATAAGCGGAAGTCCATTGCCGCTGCGTGACTCCTCCAATGCCTTGCCCTTGCTTTCGGCCACAATAGCTTTGTTGACCAAATGGGAGAAATTCCTGAAGTCATGCAAAGCTACAGCCATATGCAATTCTTCAGATAGCCCATTCAAGAACCGGTTTCGACGACGAAGGTCAGTCGAAACATCATCAGGGGCATATCTGGCCAGGAAGTTGAACTCATGCAGATACTCGGTCACGACTTTCGCCTCTGCTTGACAGCGAGAAATTCACGTTGCTTGATCATCATTACTCCTCAGAATATGAGCTTGCGAAAAGCTTCCACGAACTCATCCCAAGTAGGGACATGTCCAAAGCAGTGAATGGCAAGGAGGTTATCCCACCATATGCTAGCTGGCCCATCAAGGCGATAATCGGCGAAGAGAACCTTTTCCTCTCGGAACACTGAGCAATTAATAGCTTTTTCTCAATGGTCCGAAGCCAGTCATCAGCTTCCATGGGATCCTGAGAACTAGAGAACACCGGCGGGTTAGTCCGCTGAAAGTCAGCAAGATTGCCCTGCACATGGTGGCCTCCGCTCGGCGGTGGTGCAACAGGAGAAGAAGTGTTGCGCGCAATCTGCTCCAAGATGCGCGTTTGATCCATTCGATTGCGCTCGATTTGCATGAGCACATCGGCCATCGAAGGTGGTGGAGGAAGCTCCTCTTCCTGGGGACCACCTTGTGGACCCTGAGAACTGGAAGGTTCAGTCGGCCCTCCACGAGAATGGGGCACGGAGTCGACATGCCCTTCCCTTGTTGCGCTTTGCGCACGAGTAGTAGGATCTGTCATCCTGTTACCACACCATGGTTAACAACATAACAAGGATATACTCGCAAGCACAAACAAGGTTGAAATTAGAAAAGAAACAAATCTTCGTACATATAATGCATCATGCTATGCCATGTATTCAAGTTAACACCAAAACCGAAACTTCATATATACAACAAAATATTCGGTTCCAGTCTTACATCATAGTCTACCATAGAGGTCGGATTACAAACCAAAGGTTAAACTTACATATTCTCATACAAAACACCACCGCCCTATTACATGCGGTTTATTTAAGGGCAACTACTAGACTAGAAGGCACTTATCCACGAGATTCATCGTCGAGGTGCTAGCATAAAGATCCGATTAAAGTTCACCTAAGCTCATTCAAAAGATGAGCTCCAGGGGAACCCGTGTCAACAGGATCCAAAGGACTAATAAGACACCTCAGAGATCCTAGAAGTGGCTGGTGACCTCCAGGAGGTGCAGTCCGCAGAGTGCGAGGAAAACCTGCAGTCATCCGGGCTTGGCGCACTTGTCCATAAACAGGCACGCACCCGGCCACTTCTGGAAGTCGGTAAATAGGTGGTGCAGTGTGAGGACCCCAATTTATTTGGCTTGTAATGCTTAACCAACCACCTGGTCCTAGCATCACAAATCAAATAAACTGATCCTCGAGATATGTATACTTCCCAGAAAGCAGTATACACACCTCGTTACAAAATTAGACATCAACTCCATTCCAAACATAGAGTCCAAACACCATACTACCAAACGGAAGATAAACAAATAGTAGAGTTATTAGGCACAAAGGCCGATGTGCCAAGATACACAAATAAACAAGAACGATAGCGGAAGCAAAAGTGCCATAAGATGGCTATAAACAAAGCCAATCAGCGTGCCTCCAACCCACAAGGCATCTGACCGGACCGCCAAGTCTAGTCGTCCACGAAACGGCAACACACCACGAAGTGAGGCCCTTGGGGCTCACCTTCTTCCTCTGCAACAAAAACATTAAGCAAAGCACCTGAGTACAAAGATTGTCTTTGTAACGTGTGAACTAGCAGACCTGTTCATATGCTACATGCAGGCTTGTTTGGTGGAGGCCATATGTTTCATTTGCATAAAGCCAATTTTCATTTGCAATAATGTAATACAGTTTGAAGGCAAGTTTGCAATTTATTTTTAATGCTGAAATAACAGTAAGGTAATAATTACAAAAGAGTAACGAAAAACAACCTAGAAGTGACTATCCCAATAGTCACCACAACAATAGCACGAATCCCAGATTCGTACCACCCAGCAAGTTTTAATTTAAAATGTTGTAGTCTAGTTCTTACGGGCGTATCCGAGCGTGTCCATAACCTAGGGCGAGGCTATTCGAATAGTTTTAACCTGCAGGGTGTACCAATGTACCCACACTTGATCGCCTTTAAGCCAAAACACGATTCAGAAGGTATCTTTGTACGGCTAAGTCCTACGAGACTTTTCCAATATTGTGTATTAACTACGAGCGCTCGTATGGATAGAAATCCATACGCTTACATGGTAAAGCCGAAAAGACAACTACCCACTCGGGATAAAGCTTTTCGGACAACTACCATGCTCCCACCTCCATCCCTCCTACGACCTCCTGCGACCCGGAGCCAATACACGCCAAAGTACTAGGTCAAGAGAGGTCCCATATACTCTAGTGTGGTTAGCACGCAAAAATGCTCGATGCGGTGGCGCAAGTAACTCTGTCTTAAGCGGCTGGGCACCTTTCCACCACACCCAACAGGATCACACGGTCTTACCATTGTGCCCAAGTCTAAATCATTTTTGTTTTCATTTTTAATTTTGCAATTAAACATAGCAAAAATGCTGAAACATAAAGTTGTAGTAAATTTTGTGTGATCAAGGTTACCGACTAAGTCGATAACCGCCCATTTCTACCGATACTAAGCATGTCTAGCGGCTAAAATCGAATCTACTAAGTGACAAGAAATCATCCGTGATCTCTAATCACGACAAATAACCTAGGCTCGGGTAGTAGAGGATGATCATTTGCCTCTGATTATGGATCTAAAGGATTAACTAACCAATTTAACACAAATTAAGCGATGCATACATACGGTTGAAACAACATATTAGACTTTAAAATCTTTGGGATAAACATGATCAAAGCGCTTATTCGGCCGCATGTTGTTCGAGAATGCTCAACCTGTTGCAGAGGATCGCTCTCAGGGTTACCGCAAATGTCGAAGCCTAACGATCGATCAAATAACAGCAAATAAGAACGAATAACACCGACAAAACTCAAACATACAATATCACCAAAACATGCCAAAACTCACACAGCAGCCTAAGCATGACATAACAAAATTTTAGAAACAGAGAACAATTCATTTTAAGTTATTAAGAACTTTCTATGAATTTTCTAAGCTAAAAACACAACAAGACACTAGTTAATTACTTAACCAACTTTCATGAACAAACGATATCTAAAACCTATCCACGATAATTAGTATACTGAAAATGAAATTTTACAGAATTGGGTTCATTGAGTTTGGACAATTATTGAAAGAGATATACATTTTCTAATTTGGAGATTACATTCTACAACATTAAATTAATTAACAGATTTTTGATACAGGGACAAGATTGACACTAATTTTAGTAAATAGTACATTTAAAATGAAAATTAACAGCACTGGTTTCATGCAATTTGGATAAAAATTGAATTAGTTATGCATTTTCTAAGTTTAATTGAATTAACAGTGCAACAGAAAAGCATTTCAGAAATACCAAAGCATTTAAATCTTTTTTCTCAACAACCAGCTAGCCCGCAGACAGCGCGGCGGGCCCGCGAAAGGTGCTGACTGAGCATCGCCGCGAAGGTGACCTCGGCGCGTGCGAGAATCGCCGGCTTACCAAAGCGCAAACCTAACATACTCTCACGAGAAATACGCTACCGACGAGAAAGCGCGTACGAGCTACACAACCTAAGCGGCGGCATGGACCCACATGGCGCGACTAAGAGAAAACATAACGGTTGGATTAAAGGATTTCTAAACGCGATTTATGAGAGAGGCCCACAAGTCGAGGCTCAAACTAGACGCGATTAGAGCTAAACTAAAACATCACCGGCGGTTCACCGGCGCGCCGAAGAGCGGCGGCGTGGCGCGCGGTGGATCTCGCAAACCGGTGAGTTTCAAAGCGAGTGAGTGATACCCGGGTTCACGAGACTTCGCGAACCCGAGGTGGCGGCGCGGTCCGATGGTCACCTGAGTTGAGCTTGCGACGGCCGGAGGCGGAGAAAAGATGCGCCTCGCGGAGAAGACGCTAAGAGCTTCGAGAAGCTACGGAAGGTGCGCACGGCCGCCTTGACTCAGAAGGTTTCGCCACGATCAAGGCGGCGATGGAGCACGAGTGGCGGAAACACCGCGCGCGAATCACCGAACTTGGAGAAGAAGGGGTCGCACGCCTCGGTGATGCATCAAAGCATGAAACAAAGTCACGATTAGACTCGGGCCGTGATAAGATCCTAAGGGACTAGGTGACGGCTAGAAACTCACCGAACGCAATTTGAGTTCACTGAGGGTGAGCGCCGGAGGCGGGAGACGATGAACTAGCTCTTGGCGATGCTGGACGCCAAGGTTTGGAATGGGCAAAATGGAGGCGGTGAGGCAAGAGGAACACGACGGCGGGTCATTTGTTGCTCGAGCGCGGTGAGGTGGTGGTGCCGCCCTCGGTTTCTTCTCGTGAAGCTAAGAAATGGGCGGAGAGGGCGTAGAATGGCTGCGAGAAGGAATGGGCGACCCTAGGAGGTAGATGGACTTGGCGATCCACGGAGGCGGACACGCGTCCCGGCGTGGCAGCGGCGAGTGCGTGGCACGCATGCGCGGCGCCGCCCGAGCTCCGAGGCGCGAGTCGGCGAGGAAGAACGACAAGGATGGCCCACATGTCGGCGACAGTGAAAGCGGTGCGAGTCGGACCAAGTGTGGTTCAACGATTTGGTGCCGCTCGATCAAGAAAATGTCGACCGTTGGATCTAGGATGGGCGGCGAGATCAATGTATGCATTAGGACAGTCGACGAGACAAACAATGAGGACCGTGCGATCTTCATCGGACGGTGATAGCCTTCCGGGCTCGTGGCGGTGCAACTAGGCGGTGCGACCGAGTCCATTAGGTGCGGTCGGATTCGAGCCCAAGTGGGGTTCGGGCGACAAAGCAGATGTTTCCGATTTGAATTAGAAAGATAGAGAGGGTTTGGGAATTTTTAGAGGTAGCTCTAAGCTCCAAAAATTCCGAAATTTTTATGGGAGCTTACTGGAACAGAGGACAACCTTGTGAAATTTTCCAGGAATTTTTATGCACTAGATTTCTCCCAATAAAATTCACAAGCTGCTGAAGAGAAGTTTGACCAGTTTTCAAACTAGGTTGACCTGGCCATTTGAAATAGCAAATAAAATCTAAAAATTGTGAAATAATTCAGGGAGGTAGATAGGATGATCAAGATGACAGGAAAATTAGTTTCAGAGGATGATCACAAGTTTGAAAGCTAAAATTTGCTGACAACAATTTCCAATCACAAGAATTACATTCTAAAAATTGGAAATTGCTAGGGAAAATTGTATAAACTCTCAAATGATTTCATGAGGCACCAAAAATTTTTATTTCTCCTCATAATTTACATTTGAAATACAAACCCTAAGTTAGGGCTGTTACATGCAGCAGCAGCGGGAGAGGTCTCGTTGTCACCATATGAAAGGAAGGAGGAAAGGAGGCAACATATGACATGTGGGTCCCTTTGTCATCCTCAGTTGCGCGCGCTTCCTAAAGCTCAAAAGAACCTCAGCCGTCCGATTAGAATTGGGCGGCTGTGATAAATAGAGAGGTTAAAAGGTTTTAATCAGTATCTTTTAATATGGACCGTGCGATCTAGATCGGTCGATCGAGATTAAAACAGAGCCCAAAAGGATTTCGGGGTTTTAAGTTCAAATAGGGGCGTTGGATTGAAATCCAACG
This sequence comes from Ampelocalamus luodianensis, assembly GCA_036346255.1. Taxonomy (NCBI): domain Eukaryota; kingdom Viridiplantae; phylum Streptophyta; class Magnoliopsida; order Poales; family Poaceae; genus Ampelocalamus; species Ampelocalamus luodianensis. The sequence continues at coordinate 22,903 of JAYEVH010000305.1, forward strand.
GCCTAGCTCAAAAGATACACGTCATCCCTTAGATGCACTGATGCAGCACCGTCCGATTAAACTTCTATGGTCAGGATTGACGCGAATCCGGATGGTCCGATTGCATACACTCACCTGGACCCTACGATTAAAATCCAACGGCCCACTAAATTTGGGCCTTAAATGCGCTCGGTCAAAAAGGAGCGCCGTGGGATTTAAATCCAAAGGCCCCGATAAAAGCGCGCCTATGATTTCAAAATGAAACGAGCGACGCGGTTAGATCAAGAATGGACGGCGGAGATCGTGAGGGGATCCGGAGTCGTCCGAATGCATACACCGCTCTGGACCACACGACGAAGATCTAACGGCCCAGAGGAGCGCAGGCCTTAATAGCACGCGGTAAAAAGGAAAACCGTAGGATTTGAATCGGTCGGCCTTAATAAAAGCGCGTCTTTAAGTTTAAAACGAAAAGGGAGGCGCTGTTGGATCGGAAATGAACGGTGGAGATCGAGAAGGGCTCCGGAGTTGTCCGATTGCATACACCAATGTCGATCGTTAGATCAAGATCCAACGGCGGAGATCAAGTCACACACGTGGACAGCTCGCGTAGCGTCATAGCCTCACCCGTTCGATTGAAAATCAACGGCTCACATCACGTATAGGTTTTGGGCTCGCGCCCGAGCGTGACAGAGCCGGACCAAGTTGATTGGGTTGGACCCAGACACAAGGCTCGAGTCACTCTGATGCTAAAGTTTGATTGACTCGGTTTAGTTGACCGAACCTATTCAAATGCTTAAAAGGTTTGGATCGATTTTAAAAATAGCAAATAAATTTGTAAAATCATGAAATTTTTTTGGAGGCTCTTTGGGATGATATATTTCCCAGATAAATTTTAAAATCGCATGATCACTTTATAAAATACATAAATATTTATTTTAGCCGAAAATATTCATTTAAAGACAATCATTTTTCTTTAAGCAAAATAAGTTCTAAAATGCAACAAAATATTTTCACCAAGATAATTTATCTAGGCTTTAATAAAAATACTTCAGTCATAATACAAGTTTTATCTTGTATTTCCTTGAAACCATTAAATAAGTTTTTAGTCTTTGGCCAAAAGGAAGGTTTTACTTAGTAACAAACAACTCCCAATTGGTGATTAAGAACAGTAATGCTATGAACAGTGTCCCATTACTGTTCATAATGCAGATTATTACTGTTTGTAGAATTGGGGCTGTTACATAGACTACAACCTTTTAATTAAAACTTGATGGGTGGTACGAATCGGGGATTCGTGCTATGTTGTGGTGGCTATTGGGTTAGTCACTTCTAGGTGGTTACTTGTAATTATCATTAATTCGCTGTCATTTCAACAACAAAACAGATTTGCAAACTTGCTCTTAAATGTATTACATTATTGTAAATAAAGTTGGCTTTGTGCAAAATGAGACATACAACCTCCACTTAAATAAGCCTGCATGTAACATATGAATAGGTCTGCTATTCCACACGTCAGTCTTGCGAGTACCTTGTGTACTCATTATTCTTGCTTTAATGTAAATTGTTGCAGAGGAAGAAGGTGAGCTCGAAGGGCCTCACTTTTGTGAGCTGTGTTGTGGTAGCATTCGGGGCGACTAGCTTGGCGGCCCGGTCGGTTGCCTTGTGGGTTGTATTGGCTAACCGGTCGACTTTTGCTCTTAGCCATCTTATGGCGCTTTTGCTTCCGCTGTCATCCTTGTATACTGTGTTATTTGGCCAGTCGGCTCTTTTTTAATAACTTTACTTTATGTATGTCGTTGTTGAACCTAGTGTTAAATGTTGTATGGAAATGATATATAATTTTGTGATGATGAGCATGTGCTGCAATTCTGGGAAGCATATGTCCATTGAGGCTTAGGATATTTGATTAGTAATACTAGAACCATATGGAGGTTAAGTATTACTAGTTAAATACCTCGGGTCCCCACAGAGTTGGTATCAGAGCCATACTGACCGTAGAAGCCCCTAACTTGGTCGCCTTTAGGATATTTTGAAAACTTACTTTCAAATGGTTCATGAAGATTTAGGTAAGTTCTCAGATTTTACTCCTTACCTATTTTAGCTTGCTCATCTCACCTTACTCTCACTTAAGTTTTGAAAAGGTTGTTCCTCTCTTCCTTTCAAAAGTTAGCCACTTATCGATTAATTTGGTTTTGGGAAGACCATGAGAGTTGTAAATTGAAAGGTTGGCTGTCCATTAGTGAGATTGGGAACTTCTGGAACAGGAAGTTTCGGCCAGAAGCTTAAAGAAACAGATTTGAACAGCTAGCTAGTAATTAGTAAAGGGGGTAGGAAGTGAGAGGTTAATTCAACTAAAACTTGTGGGACTAAAAGGGTAAGAAGTGATATGAGTTAGCTAAATGCCTAGTACTCTATTAGGTGATTATCCCTTGATTCTTTTGAGCTGTTTAGAGCTAGAGATGAATTCTGAAATTTTGGTCTTCTCGAACGATTGCTCGTCTCTTTCCATACGGGTTAGTCGTTTCGGGAAGTTAATATAGTGACTTATGGTCTTGTCCTTTTTTGTGGTTATTCTTGAGCCCTTTTAATTGAGTTTGGATTTCCGTGCTTTGGGTCTCGAGTTGTAGCTGACTTGCCTTCGTGAAACAGGATGGCTGGAGGGACCCGTAGTGGTCGGAATCAGCCGGGTAGTCCCGATGAGGAGCTTCCACCTCCTCCGACCATGGCTGAAGTCCTTATGCAGATCGAATGCAACCGTTCGGAGGACCGTAGGGTGTTGGAGGTCATCGCGAGGAACACCTCCACTCCCTCTGGCGCCTCTGGATCGGGAGGTGGTGGACATGAGTCTCGTGGGGGGGCTTGCGGAGTTCCTCCATACTCAGCCTCCTACCTTCTCTCGGTCCGAGGATCCCCTGGACGTGGATGACTGGCTGCGTCTGGTTGAGCGGAAGCTCAACGTTGCTCGATGCCGTGAGCGAGGCGGGCACTTTCGCATCCCATCGGTTGGAGGGTGCGGCACTCTCATGGTGGGAGAACTTCCTCGCCATGCGGCCGCGGGCACGTGGTCTCATGGGAGGAGTTCAGGTCAGCTTTTCGTCGGGCCCATGTCCCCGCCGGCCTGATGAAGTCAAGAAGAAGGAGTTCCTTGCGCTCAAACAGGGCACAAATGCGTGATCGAGTACCTCCATGAGTTTAACCATCTTGCAGGTGCGCTCTGCCGAGGTGGCCACCGATGAGGCCAAGGGGAGAAGTTTATGGAGGGTTTGTGCGAGGAGCTTGGGACAAGCTCTCCATTGTTGACTTTGCGACTTCGGACCTTGGTGGACAAGACCATCGTCGCGAGCACAAGGAAAGAGCGCGGGCGAGTCCCATAGCGCAAGTGGGAGGCCCATCGATCGGCTCGGGCGGCCTTGTTAAATCTCGCGTTGGGCCAACACTAGTGGCCTATTGTCAGGCTGCACCACCACCGAGGCCTTCGGCACCAGCTCCACGTCCTCCGCAGGCCGTGATTCAGTCACGTGCGCCTGCGATCCAGCAGCAGGGTGGTCCCCGCAACCCAGCTGCCGACGTCACCTGCTTCTACTGCCACAACAAGGGCCACTATGCGAGTAGTTGCCCTAAGAAGATTGGAGCGGCCCCTCGTCCTAATGGAGGATGCGGGCAAGGGAGTGGTTATCTACTTGACCAGAACACCCAGGGCATGGGGAGCGGCCGAGTCAACCACATCTCGGCTGAGGAGGCACAGGAGGCGCCCGACGTTGTGTTGGGTACTCTTCTTGTCAATTTACGTCCTGCTGCAGTTTTATTTGACTCAGGAGCTTCGCATTCTTTTATTTCGAGATCGTTTGCTGTTGATAGTGGTCTCCACTGTGTTCCTTTGGGGGTTCCACTGCTTATTCTCTCTCCGGGTTTGGAAATGAGGGCTGACCAAGGATGCCGGGACGTTCCTATCCACATCGAAGGGTGGGATTCTTGGCGAATCTTATCCTACTCGACTCGGCGCGCCTGGATGTGATTCTTGGCATGGATTGGTTGTCCCAACACTTGGGGCAAATCGATTGTGCCAGGAAGGTTGTTTACCTCACCAGCCCTTCAGGTGAACAGGTTGGGTTTTCACCGCAGTTGCGAGAGCCCCTTCTTTGTGCACTTGAAGTGAAGCCAGCCTTGGAGATCCAGGATGTTCCCACAGTATGTGATTTCGTGGATGTTTTTCCCGAAGACTTTCAGGATGTCTCCGTTCGAGACACAGAGTTCGTTATTGACTTGCTGCCCGGTACCGCCCCTATTTCAAAGAGGCCGTATCGCATGCCTCCTAATGAGTTGGAGGAGCTGAAGAAGCAACTAGGTGAGCTGCAAGAGAAGGGTTTTATCCGTCCTAGCTCATCTCCTTTGTGGGGACCCTGGAGTTATCTCCGTAAGACCGAGACTAATCAAGGTCTTAGGGACATAACTCTAGATCTCCAGTAAATGGATTCCAACTTAACTCGATCCAAATGAGAGGCTTAACTAGTGCTAGAGCCCCAACGATCATGCGCGCCGCTCCTCTGCGAGCACTGCATGATTGTCGGTTCTCCAACAAGTCGAGCACTAAACTTAGTGAGTTAAATAGGAAGCCACGAACAGCGAGTACGACTTATATTGGCTCCCAAGATCATCGACTAATATAATCATACCCTCATACAACGTTGCTCACATCCATACAACATTCATACATAATTAGTACAACAGTGATACATCAAAGTTTCAAGTTTACAACTACATAAGTGGCCGACCGGCCAAATTAAACAAGTTCATAGCGGAAGCAAGTAAATAAACCAAAATTCCTGCAGTGGTATGCCACATAACCCATCGGCAACCGACTGGGAGTTAAAGATAGCACACTACTCATCGGTGTCGCCTAAATCGACACCAACAACCTCGTCGGTCTCATTATCTTCCTCACCTGTAAAAGCCAGCAAACATCTGGCTGAGTACAAAAGAGTACTCGCAAGTCTTACACAAATAAAAATAGTTATGCATAAGGTCATTCAAAGGAAGGCTCATATTGGCTTAATTTTGCGGAAACGACGCAATACTGAACAACCTACACATACTAATTTTTCAAGTGCCATTTCAAAATCAGATTGGAAGTAGAAGTAAAACATGTGAACAAGTGATAAATTCAATAATAAATGAATCATACCAAAAACAAAGTGGCGGTCCACTTTGATACAACAACAAGCATGAACCTCCCATTCATGACAAAACCGAGTTCACCCACCAATTTTAATTCCAAGTCTAACAATAGTAACTCCCGAACTCAAGCGGATGTCCATAACCGCGGACACGGCTATTCGAATAGATTTATACCCTGCAGGGGTGTACTACTTTACCCACACGACCTGTTATTCGTTCTTATCGGTTTTTATCGCCTTTTCGCGTTAGGTTCCGAAGAATTTATTGAACCTGAGCACTCCCCTCTGCAGCAAGGATAAATCCAGCAAGGCAAGCAGTTTGATCATGTTAATCCCGGTATTTTAAGTATTTATGTTGTTTACAATTTCTATGTATGCATTGCTAGTTTGTGTTAAACTATTGTCGTTAGTTGACCTAGTAGATGCATTTCCTTAAGACAAATGATTATCCTCTACTACCGTGAGCCTAGGTTATTGCTGTGATTTAGGGCTCGTTGGATGAGCTCTTGTCACTTAGTAGTTTGCGAACTAATTGCTTAGCCATGCTTAGCTTCCGGTAGAAATGGGCGGTTATCGACTTGTCGATAACCTTGATCACATAAAACTTATTATGATTTATGATTTCAGCCTTGTGCCATGTCTACTTATAAAAACTAAAAACTGAAAACAAAATGATTTAGACTTGGGCACAATGGTATGAATGGTGTGCTTATGGGTGTGACTGGAATGGTGCCCGAGTCAATTAAGGACCGAACTTCTTGTGAGTACCTGTTATCCAGGCAAATTGTGCGTGCTAACCACACTAGAGGGTATGAGACCTCTCTTGACTTAGTACTTTGGCGTGTATTGGCTTCGGGTCGCAGGGAGCCGCAGGAGGGATGGTGCTGGGAGCATTGTAGAGTCCGAAAGGCTTCCCCCCCGTAACGGTGGGTTGTCTTTCGGCTGGCAATGTAAGCGTATGAGTTTTTATCCATACGAGCGGCTCGTGGTTAATACACAATATTGGAAAATGTCTCGTAGGACTTAGCCGTGCTGGCATACCTTCGGTAGTGTGCTTTGCGGCTTAAAGGCGGTCTGAAGTGTGGGTACATTGGTACACCCCTGCAGGGTTAAAACTATTCGAATAGCCTCGTCCTAGGTTATGGACACGCTTGGGTAAGCTTTTCAAGAGTTAGACTACAACCTTTTAATTAAAACTTGATGGGTGGTACGAATCAGGGATCCATGCTATGTTGTGGTGGCTATTGGGATAGTCACTTCGAGGTGGTTATTTGTATGTATCTTTGTTACGCCTTTACGTTGACAACAAAATAGATTTGCAAACTTGCTTTTAAATGTACTACATTATTGCAAATAAAATTGGCTTTGTGCAAAATGAGACATACAACCTCCACCTAAATAAGCTTGCATGTAATTTATGAATAGGTCTGCTATTCCACACGTCAGTCTTGCGAGTACCTTTGTGTACTCAGTTATCTTGCATAAATGTATTGTTGCAGAGGAAGAAGGTGAGCTTGAGGGGCCTCACTTTTGTGAGCTGTGCTGTGGTAGTCTTCGAGGCGTCTAGCTGGGCGGCCCGGTCGGTTGCCCTGTGGTTGTGTGGCTAACCGGTCGACTTTTGTTCTAGCCATCTTATGGCACCTTTTGCTTCCGCTATCATTCTTGTATATTGTTCTATTTGGCCGGTCGGCTCTCTTTTGTAATAACTTTACTTTATGTATGTCGTTCTTGAACTTAGTGATGTATGTTGCATGGAAATGATGTGTAATTTTGTGATGATGTGCATATGCTGCAATTCTGGGAAGCATATGTCCATCGAGGCTTAGAATGTTTAATTAGTAATGCTAGAACCATTTGGAGGTTAAGTGTTACTAGTTAAATATTCTGTGTCCTCACATTCACCCAACCAGATCTGAACCTCAGGCAAAGAAGATGGTTGGAATTGATCAAGGACTATGACATGGGCATCCAGTATCATCCGGGCAAGGCCAATGTCGTTGCGGATGCACTCAGTTTGAAGGTGTATTGCAACATGTTAATGCTTCAAGACCAGCAACCTACCCTTGTTGCAGAATTTCAGCGCCTCAATTTGGGTTTGATCGAGCACGGTTCTCTTGCTACCTTGGTTGTGCAACCAACCTTGGTGGACCAAATCAAGGTGGCACAGCTGACAGATGTTGGTGTGAGTCAAATCAAGCTGAACATCAAGGATGGAACAGCCAAGTGCTTTTCAGAGGATGAGCACGGAGTTGTGTGGTTTGGGCAGCGTCTTGTGGTTCCTAAGGTCATGGAATTGCGGATTTGATTCTCATAAGCCCATGATTCTCCCTTGTCTATCCACCCCGGGGCTACCAAAATGTATCAGGGCCTTCGTCAGAGATTCTGGTGGACTCGTATGAAGCGCGAGATTGCCAAGTTTGTTGCCGAGTGCGACTTGTGCTGTCGTGTGAAGGCCGAGCATCAGCGTCCAGCAGGTCTTCTACAGCCTTTGCCTGTGCCAGAGTGGAAGTGGGATTCCGTTGGCATGGACTTCATCACCGGGTTGCCCGTACTTCTTCTAGGAAGGATGCCATCTGGGTTGTCATTGATCGGTTGACAAAGGTAGCGCATTTCCTGCCGGTGCGTACCAACCTCAGTGTCAGTCAGTTTGCGGATCTCTACGTATCTCACATTGTGTGCCTGCATGGTGTGCCACGAACGATTGTGTCAGATCGTGGTTCTCTTTTTACCTCTCAGTTTTGGCATCAGTTGCAAGAGGCCATGGGGACACGTCTTTCTTTCGATTCGCTTACCATCCCGGTGATGGTCAGACGGAGAGAGTTAACCAAGTATTGGAAGATATGCTCCGTGCTTGTGCTCTTTCCTATGGGAAGAATTGGGAGAAATGCTTGCCGTTTGTTGAGTTCTCCTACAACAACAGCTTTCAGGCTAGTCTTGGCATGGCACCATTTGAGCCTTGTATGGGAGGAGATGCAGAACCCCATTGAACTGGTCGAAGCGGTGAGAGAGTTCTTCGCCCGCATTCGATCAATGAGGCGAAAGTCGTTCGATTGATCGCGAGCATTTGCGCACGGCTCAGTCCAGGCAGAAGAGCTATGCGGATCGCCGTCGCCGTGAGTTGAGCTTTGAGCCCAATGACTTTGTATATCTCAAAGTCTCACCTTTGAAGGGCCATCAGCGTTTTGGCATCAAGGGCAAATTAGCTCCTCGGTATATTGGGCCTTATCGCATCGTCGAGAGGGTTGGGGCTGTGGCATACAGATTGGAGCTGCCAGCTACACTTGAGGGTATGCATGATGTGTTCCATGTATCCCCACCTTAAGAAGTGCCTCCGTGTCCCAACTGAGGAAATTCCGTTGGAGGTTCTCGATGTGCAAGAGAATTTGACCAACCGCGAGCATCCTGTTCGTATTCTCGAGGAATCTGAACGAAGGACAAGGAACCGTGTCATCAAGTTCCTTAAAGTTCAGTGGTCGAACCATTCTGAAGATGAAGCAACTTGGGAACGGGAAGATCGCCTTCGTGCAGATTATCCATCTTTCTTCTCCGAGTAAACGGAATCTCGGGTCGAGATTCTTGTGAGGGGGGAGAGTTGTAACATCCCAAGTTTCAGATTTGTGTTTCAAATGTAAGAAAATGAGTAGAAATTAAAACTTTTTCTAACGTCATGTATTTCCGTGAGTGCTAAACAATTCTTGTACAAGAGTTATGGAAATACAAAGTCACAAGTCTTTTGATCGAAATCTTGATCTTTCAAAAAAGCAATCTTGTCAAACCTTAAACCTGAACCTTGTAGAATTTTTGGAGAAAACTGCATAGCACAAAAACCTCTGAAAATTTTCCACAAGGTCAATATCTAAGTCAGCAAGCTCCTGTAAAAATTTCAGAATTTTTGGAGTTATTTTGCTACCTCTAATAAATCCTCAAAAGTCTCTGTCCAATTTAAAATCAAACCTGGTTTCACTGTTCCTTGGGTTTGAGTCGGACTCGGGCTCGAGCCACTTGACTCGATCGAACCCACTAACTGCACCCGGGCTCACTCATAGCGCGCGGTCGATATCGGCCGTTAGATCTTAATCGCTCGGCCCGCATTGATGGTGTCGTTCGGACCACCGCGAACAGCCCATCCATCTGAGCCGTTGGATTAAGATCGGGTCGTCCTTATTGAATGGGCTAATCGGATCACCCGAATGTCTCCTTTGATCTCAGTCGTTCGTTTTTTGATCGGACCACTCTGATTGCTTGGAGTATTAGAAACCCTCAGCCGGACCCTTTTTAATTGTGACTGTTCATCTCGCATCCAACGGTCACGGCGCCTCCTTCTGTTCTTCTTCCTCCTCTAGCTCGCGTGCACGCGTGCGTCAATGGCAGGGAGTAGGAGAGGCAGTGCCTTGTCGCATCGGTGGAAGCTTTAAACGGCCATCCGCTACAGGCATTAAATGCGCGTCAGGCTTTCTCCTCCGTTGTCTATATTTTCACTTGCCCCCATCATTTCTTGGTCCATGGCCGTAGCATGAACCGAGCCCACCATGGACTCTTGTTCTTGCTCAAAACCCTAATCCTTCCTCTATATATTGCCCCCCTTAGCCCCTCCTGGTGTTCCTTTACACCACCCCTAGCTCTTCTCTGTGTTTTGAGCTCAAGACCACTTCAAATCCTCCAAACACCATTGTTGACCCAAGGAACTCCATTGGTGATCTTGGTGTCCAGTGATTCATCTTCGATCTTTCTTGTACCCTTTTGAGCTCCTCAACTTCCTTTGCATTTCCCCTAACTTAATTTTGGGTTGCTTTCACAGGAATCACTCAATTTTAAGTTTGTAGATTTTCGGCCGATTTCACCCCCTTTCTTCTCCAACTCCGGTAAGTGGTTCTTTTTGAATTACTTACTTGTGGAGCTTATGGGAACCATAATGAAGCTATTTTGATCACCCATCGGTGTTCATTTTGCTCAGGTTATCATTTTCTTATCATCTTCCTCGGCTCCGGTGAACTCCATCGTGTTCAAGTCTTCCCCGGCCATCTTTGAAGCTCCTCTCGGTTAAGGTAGCTTCTATTTAGTCCCTAGAAGTGTTGGCACTCGCTTTCTTGGACCGCAGCGGAGCATTTTGCTGTTTTCATGTTTTGCTGAAAAAGCCCCATCCTTGTTCTCTGGCTCGCCGGCGTTCTAGACCTCTACCGCCGGCGAGGTCATAACCATTGGGTCCGCAACACTATTGCGAACCCATTTTGGTATTTGGTTGGGGCCGTCGCGGCCGGAGTCGCCGGCGACAAGCCGTGGAATCCACTCGGGTTTTGTCAGCTGGGAGCGCCCGTTTTCGTCAGATATTTAGGACACAGTTAGTACCCAATCATTGTCAATCATTAGAAGTATTAATTGTGTCTTAATCTGGCCTAATGTTTCCCTGACATGTGGGCCCAACCCCCTGTAATCCCCTCCGTCGGCGCTAATCAGTGCGGTTAGGACATCATTAATGCCTAATCATTAGTTAGCTAAGTGTCGGCATTAATGACTGTCGGAGATAACCCCTATGCCACTGACAGGTGGGCCCGTGGGCCTTTAACCGCAGCCTAGAGATCGTTTGGGCAAATCTTGGGGTCATTAATTGCTAATCATTGATTAGCAATTAATTGGTCTTAAGATGGCAAAGCGTAGTCATTTGCAGTGGGCCTCGCCACTTAAACCCTCTCGTGAAAAGTCTTTAGGACACAATTAATGCTAATCATTAGTTTTGGAATTAGTTGCTGTCTTAAAAGTCCCCTCTGTCTCACTGTCATGTGGACCCTCTCATTTAATCACTCCCAGCGCACTTAAGCCCCGTGCGTTGTTCTTCGTTGGTCGTGGGCCGTCGATCTCGTGATCACCGGCCCAGATCTAAAAAAAAACGTTCGGACCCTCCGGTTCCCTTTCATTCTGGATCGTCCATCCCACGATCTGCGGCTGAGATCGTGAGTGCAATCGGACTCTCCGAAGGGAGTTGTGCTCCGAACCGTTCATCTTTAGATCTGCGGTCGTGGTTGGCCGAGGCAACCGCACTGTCCGGATGTATCCCTCCTCGTGAGCCGTTCGATCTTGATCCAACGGTGGGCTCCTTTTTCGGATCACGCGCGTGGGCCATAGAATGTTAGATCGAGGGCTCTCGAGCGTTCACGTCGTTTTATTTCCGTTTGAGTTGGATTTTATTTCTGTAAGTATTTATTTATCAACTGAAAATTGTATCAAAACTTTAGAAACTCATAACTAATTCATTTTAAATCCTTTTTAGATGTTTCCAACTATAATAAAAAAATTTTGCCACTGAAGTTTAATATAAAAATGCAAGTGGGCATGTTCTGTCACAGAAAATTGTGTAACTCAAATAACTTGAATTCTGCCAAATTTGAATATCCCAAAAATAGAATTTAACTGGTAAAATGCATATCTTTTTCTGTATAACTCCAAAATGTGCAAAATCAATTTTGTTAAATTCCTCTGTTAGTGTACTTTAATATGAAATAGGTTTTAAGCATGTTTATGTTTCTGGAAAATGTAATGTGCTAGGTTTACAACTTAGAAAAATCATAAGTAAATCATTATAACTCCAAATTTAGTAAACCCAACTTTGCTGTCATTAAGATGGCATAATCCACTTGCTATAAAAATTTCAGAGCTTAGATCATTCTAGAAATTTTCGCCATAAACAGTACCAATAATTAATTTAGTTGATTTAATAGGCTGGGAAAGTGTATTTTGGCTATAACTTTTGCATCCTAAATCCAAATTGCATGATTCTTGTTCCTAAAATTGTCTAAAATCGTCCCCTAGCTGCTGTATAGGTTTCATTAGATTTGGATGTCTTTTGGATGTTGAGTTTTGTTTGGTGTTCTTCGTTCTTATTTGGTTTTATCGTATTTTCGCGTTAGGTTCCGAAGAGTTTATTGAACCTGAGAATCCTCCTCTGGGGCAAGAGCAATTCCAGCAAGGCAAGCAGTTTTATCATGTTAATCCCTGTATTTTCAAGTATTTATGTTGTTTACAAATTCTATGTATGCATTGCTAGTTTGTGTTTAACAATTGTCGATAGTTGACCCAGTAGATGCATTTCCTTAGGAAAATGATTATCCTTTACTACCATGAGCCTAGGTTATTGCTGTGATTTAGAGTTCGTGGATGAGCTCTTGTCACTTAGTAGTTTTGTGGATTAATTGCTTAGCCATGCTTAGTTTCCGGTAGAAATGGGCGGTTATCGACTTGTCGATAACCTTGATCACGCAAATGCTTACTATGTATCTATACTTCGGCTTGATGCTATGTTCAAATTGCAAAAAACAAAATTAACAGCAAAAGGATTTGGACTTGGGCACAATGGTAAGATGGTGTGATCTTGGGTGTGACTGGAAAGGTGCCCGAGTCAATTAAGGACAGAACTTCTTGTGAGTACCTGTTATCCAGGCAATTTGTGCGTACTAACCACACTAGAGGGTATGGGACCTCTCTTGACTTAGTACTTTGGCGTGTATTGGCTTCGGGTCGCAGGAGGTCGCAGGAGGGATGGTGTTGGGAGCATACTAGTGTCCGAAAGACTTCACCCGTGATGGGATTTGTTGTCTTTCGGCTTGCAATGTAAGCGTATGGGTTTCTATCCATACGAGCGGCTCGTAGTTATCTGAGAATATTGGAAAGCGCCTCGTAGGACTTAGCCGTCTTGGCATACCTTCAAAGTGTGCTTTTGTGGCTTAAAGGCGATGCAAGTGTGGGTACATTGGTACACCTCGCAGGTTAAAACTATTCGAATAGCCTCGTCCTAGGTTATGGACACGCTTGGGTAAGCTTTTCAAGAGTTAGACTACAACCTTTTAATTAAAACTTGATGGGTGGTACGAATCGGGAATTCGTGCTATGTTGTGGTGGCTATTGGGTTAGTCACTTCCAGGTGGTTACTTGTAATTATCATTAATTCGTTGTCATTTCAACAACAAAACAGATTTGCAAACTTGCTCTTAAATGTATTACATTATTGTAAATAAAGTTGGGTTTGTGCAAAATGAGACATACAACCTCCACTTAAATAGGCCTGCATGTAACATATGAATTGGTCTGCTATTCCACACGTCAGTCTTGCGAGTACCTTGTGTACTCATTGTTCTTGCTTAAATGTAAATTGTTGCAGAGGAAGAAGGTGAGCTCGAAGGGCCTCACTTTTGTGAGCTGTGTTGTGGTAGCATTCGGGGCGACTAGCTTGGCGGCCCGGTCGGTTGCCTTGTGGGTTGTATTGGCTAACCGGTCGACTTTTGTTCTTAACCATCTTATGGCGCTTTTGCTTCTGCTGTCATCCTTCTATATTGTGTTATTTGGCCGGTCGGCTCTTTTGTAATAACTTTACTTTATGTATGTCGTTGTTAAACCTAGTGTTAAATGTTGTATGGAAATGATATATAATTTTGTGATGATGAGCATGTGCTGCAATTCTGGGAAGCACATGTCCATTGAGGCTTAGGATATTTGATTAGTAATACTAGAACCATATGGAGGTTAAGTATTACTAGTTAAATACTCCGGGTCCCCACAGAGCCCCTGGTGCAGGTCCAACACGGGGACGGGAGAGACTGGCCTGAGCAGACCGGTGAGCCTCCCACTTGCGCTTGCGGGACTCACCCAGCGCCTTCGCCTTGTGCTCGGCGACGATGGCCTTGTCCACCAAGGCCTGCAAGTCAGCAAAGTCCACGATAGAGAGCTTGTCCTGCAGCTCCTCAGACAAACCCTCCATGAACTTCTCCTGTTTGGCCTCATCAGTGGCCACCTCACCCGGAGCATAACGAGCTAAATGATTAAACTCTTATAGATACTCCGACACGGACTTGCGCCCCTGTTTGAGCGCAAGAAACTCCTTCTTCTTGAGCTTCATCAGGCCATCGGGAATGTGGGCCCGACGAAAAGCAGATCTGAACTCTTCCCACGAGACTACATGGCCCGCGGGCTGCATGGCGAGAAAGTTCTCCCACCAAGAGAGTGCTACACCCTCAAGCTGATGGGATGAAAAGAGTGCTCGCTCCTGCTCCTGGCACTGAGCGATGTTGAGCTTTCGCTCAACTAGACGCAGCCAATCATCCGCGTCCATAGGATCCTCTTATCGGGAGAAGGTAGGTGGCTGAGTACGGAGAAACTCCGAAAGCCCACCACAAGGCTGGTGGCCACCACCTCCAGATCCCGAAGCACGAGAGGGAGTGGAGGTGTTCCTCGCGATGACCTCCAGAATCCGAGTCTGATCCATGCGATTCCGCTCGATCTGAGCAAGAACCTCAGCCATGGTCGGAGGAGGGGGAAGCTCCTCATCGGAACCAGTCGACTGACTGTTGCGGGTGGTTCTTGCCATCCTGTTCCACAAAGATAAGTCATCAACAACTCCGGAACAGGAGACAAAGAAAGATAATTAGCACTCTACAAAGTAAACTCTACAGCTTAAGAACCAGCATAAAATCACAGTAAGGCCACAAAAAAATAAAATCCAACTTCCTAATATGACTAACTCGTATGGAAGAACGAGTAATCAATTTTTAGGAAGGCAAATTTTCAGCACATCATCCTTGGTTCGAAACAGCTAGGAACTAGGTGAGAATTACCTAAAGAAAGGTTAGACACATAGCTAACTCATATCACTTCTTACCCTTTTATTACCATAAGTTTTAGTTGAATTTAACCTCTCATTTTCAGCACTATACACTATCTATAGCTAGCTGTCAAGAAATTTTGCTTGCTCTCCAGATTTCCTCCACCAAGCTCCTGGTCTAATTCCTTGCTTCCAGCAACTCCTAATCTTCTCAAAGGGGTAGCTATCACTTAATCGAAAACTCTCATGGTTTTCCCAAAACCAATTTAACCGATTAATAACTATCTTTTTGAAAGAAGATGAGAGGAAAACCAGCTTTCAAAATCAGCCAAGAACAAGGTGAGATGAGCAAACTAAGATAGATAAGAAGTAAAATCTTGAGAACTTACTTAAGGCTTTCATGAAACATTTGATATTTGGAAAGTAAGTTTTAAAAAATACACTAGGGACGACCAAGCTAGGGGTTTCTACGGTCAAGATGGCTCGATACCAACTCTATGAGACCCGGTTTATTAAGCTTGTAACACTTAACCTTCCATGGTTCTAGTATCACAAAGAATAAACCGCCTCGATGGACATGTGCTTCCCAGAAATTGCAGCACACGTTCATCATACAAAAGCATGCATCATTTCCATACAAGATAATATAACAAGTCTACCAAAAGACATACATAATATAAGTTATTACAGAACAGCCAACCGGCTAAAAGACATAAGTATCAAGTAACAGTGGAAGCAAAAGATGCCAAAAGATGGCTTAAACCAAAAGACGACCGGTTAGCCACATAACACCACAGGGCAACCGACCGGGCCGCCAAGCTAATCGCCCCACACACTGCCACAGCACAACTCACAAAAGTGAGGCCCTTCGGGCTCACCTTCTTCCTCTGCACACAATAAGCAATGCAGGTGAGTACAATAATGTACTCGCAAGACTTACGAGTAACAAGCCTATACATAGCTACATGAAAGCCGAATTCAAAGGAGGTTGGTTATATGGTTGTTTGGACGCATAAAGCAAGTTTCATTTGCAATAGTGTAATAGATTGAAAGCAATTTGACAAATCAGTTTTTATGCATTGAAATAACAGCGAGTAGCAATAATTATCAAGTAACCGCCTAGAAGTGACTAACCCATTAGCCACCACACAAAGTATGAATCCCCGATTCATACCACCCATCAAGTTTAAATTTAAATGTTGTAGTCTAGTTCTCACGGGCGTTTCAGCGTGTCCATAACACAGGGACGAGGCTATTCGAATAGTTCAAAAACCCCGCAGGGGTGTACCAATGTACCCACACTTCAGACCGCCTTTAAGCCACATGATTTAGCACGCTTCCAAAGGAATGCCGGCACGGCTAAGTCCTACGAGACATTTCCAATATTGTGGATCAACTACGAGCCGCTCGTATGGATAGAAACCCATACGCTTACATTGTAATGCCAAAGACAACTACCCTCGGGTAAAGCTTTTGGACAACTACAATGCTCCCATACACCATCATCTCAGTTTACCACAACGCAACACACACGCCCTCCTGCGACTGTAGCCAACACATGCCAAAGTACTAAGTCAAGAGAGGTCCCATACCTCTAGTGTGGTTAGCACGCAAGAATGCTCGTAACGGTGGCGCAAGTAACTTGGTCCTTAATCGACTAGGGCACCATTCCGGTACACCCAACAATCACACTATCTTACCATTGTGCCCAAGTCCAAATGGTTTTATTTTCAGTTTTAGTTTTGCAATTTGAACATAGCACAAAGCTGAAATATAGAGAGCATAATAAGTTTGTGTGATCAAGGTTATCGACAAGTCGATAACCACCCATTTCTACCGATAGCTAAGCACGGCTAAGCAACAAACTCGTAAACTACTAAGTGACAAGGGTTCATCCAACGAACCCAAAATCACAGCAAGGTAAACCTAGGCTCAGTAGTAGAGGATAAACATTTGCCTACTGATAATGCATCTATTGGGTCAACTATCGACAATAGTTAAAACAACATAGCAATGCATACATAGAATTTTGCAATCAATATATTAGAATTTGAAAATAGTAGGAGCAACATGATCAAATGATGCTACATTTGCTTGCCTTGCTGGAGTGTAGGATCTGATGGCTGTGGCTCAGAATTATTATCAATATTGTCTTCAGAACCTAACGCGAAAAGGCGATAAACCAATAAGAACGAAGAACACCAAATAAACTCCAACAGCAAAAGACATCCAAATCTAATGAAATTTATACAGCAACTAGGGAATGATTTTAGACAATTTTAGGAACAAGAACCATGCAATTTGGATTTAGTATGCAAAAGATATAACCAAAATACACTCTCTCAGCCTATAAAATCAACTAAATTAATTACTGGCATTGTTTATGGAGAAAATTTCTAAAATGACCTAAGGTCTGAAATTTTTATAGCAGGTAGGTTATGACATCCTAATGACAGCAAAGTTGAGTTTACTAAATTTGAAGTTATACTGATTTACTTATGATTTTTCTAAGTTGTAAATCTAATGAAAGTCATTTTACAGAAACATAACCATGATTAAAACCTATTCCATATTAAAGCATACTAACAGAGGAGTTTAACAAAATTTATTTTGCACAAATTAGAATTACATGGAAAAAGATATACATTTTACAAGTTTTAAATCTATTTCTGAAATATTCAAAATTGGCAGAAACAAGTTATTTTAGTTACATAATTTTCTGCTACTGAAATATGCCTAATGCATTTTTATATTAAACTTTAGTCAAACAAGAATTTAATGCAGTTGGAATTACCTAAAAAGGAGTTAACATGAATTAGTTATGAGTTTTTAAAGTTTAAATACAATTTTTAGCTGACAAATAAAGACTTACAGAACTAAAATCAAACTCAACAGAAATAAAATGTCGTGGATGCTCGTGGTCACGCTGATCTAAAGCCTCACGCCCACGCAAGACGAAGAACAGCGCAAGACGACGCGACTCACAAAGGAGCCCATCGTCGGATCAAGATCCAACGGCTCACGCGAGGATGCATTGGACGGTGCGGTTGTTCAGGCCAACCACAGCTGCAGATCTGAAGATGGACGGCGCAGATCACATCCCCCTTCGGAGAGTCCTATTGCACTTACGATCTTAGCCGCAGATCAAGCTATGGACGGCCCAGAATGATTAGGCAACCGGATGGTCCGAATGCACCTGCATGTAATACTCGGAAGTGTGAGAAGTCAAGAATCGAGTTAATTAAATTTAATCGGTAGAGAATTATTTAATCGGGAAGAGTTTATTTTCGAATTCGTCAAATCAAGTTTAGAGAGGGTCTTTTCCGCTTGTTCTCATCAACTTGGGCCCGGCCTTGGCCCATCTAGCCTAGTTTTGGCCGGCCAAAGGGGAGGTGCCACCTCCCAAACCCTAGCCGCCCCCTCCTCCCTTTTTCCCTCCTCCCACTTGCAGCCGCCCCTTCCCCTTCCTTGGCCGACTCCTCCCCTCTCCCTTGCGCCTCCCCTCGCCCAGTGCTGCTCCTCGCGACTCCCCTTCGTCTAGGCTGCTGCCCTTTGCGCAAGAAGGAGAAAGAGAGGAAGAGAAGAAGGAGAAGAAGATCTTGCGTGGGGATTGGTTCAACAAGTTCTAGCGGTTCTACAAGGGTAACGAGATGCCTTCCCCGCTGTTTGATCCATAGTAGATGCGAAACCGATTAGAATTGTTGGATAAATGTTGGGCTGTAGAAGATTCGATTCTGTCCAGTACCTTGCGTGGGTATTTTCGTGTATTTAGAGGCTGAATTTTAAGATTCCATCTCCTAGAGTTATGTGGGTTATGTCGTTATCTTTCAGTAGCCGCGAAGATCACTCGATTCCGAGGTCTGAGTCAAAAGTTATGGTCGATTTAGTATCTGCTGCCAGAAATCTGACGAGAATAATCTGTCTGGATATTTCCTAAAATATGAAAGGTAAATTTGTGGAATCTGAAAGTTCACACAACTAGGTTATTGTAGATAATTCAATAACCTTTTCAGATTGATAAAGAACGATCAATTCGGAGTTACCTATTAAAAGTTATGGTCATTTTAGTTTTGCTGTTCGTTTGTGTAGGCAGTTTCTGTACTGAAAGTTCAAACAATGGTTAGCCTAATATTTTGGCCGAATTGGATTATCGTGTCAACTAGAGTATTGTTTATGAGTCAGTTAAGAATCTACAGAAATTGGGTTTACCTCTTTTTGACTTCCAGTTCATGAGTTATGTCAATTACTGTGCCGCTGTCCAGAAACGGTATATGGCAGGAAACGTTGTTTTTCAGTTTCAGCTTTGTAAACTCGTTTTGAGTCATCAGGGAAGCGGTGTAGAATGCCGATTAGTAGCGCTGAGTATATTATGTCCTTATTGGAATTATTTTATTTGTTTAGGAGGTGAAGCCTCAGGTTTAGGAGTACAATCTTTGCCGGCTAACGCGTCGCATCGTGGAAGGCAAGTAAATGTAGCGGTTGTGCTACGGTTTAACCCGTTGTTCTTACTACTTGCACTATGCATGATTGACGTAATGTTAAATGATATGCCATGGTTACATGTTTTCTAAGTATGAATGTGGTAGCAAGATATTAATCAATTGCTATGTTTGGATGAGTTTGGGTAGTATTGTGGTAATTTGCTTAATGAGCCAAATGCGGAATATGAAAATAAACTCAAGGTGGACATGTTGATAATTCCTTGTGGTTACATTCATGATGATCATGTTGTGGTCTATGTGGTAGAATTCCCTTTAGATCGACTGATTTTGATCTTGGTGAATCGAGTGGGGGTTATGTGGTAATGGTTTTATGACACAATGGTATTGTGCTTAATGAGACACATGTGGATTATGAGGAAGTATTCATGATGAGTATGTTGTTGACATTCGTGGTTAAATTCTTGTGGTTTATGATAATCATATCATTCATGACATGTCATAACATTTGCATTGTGGATGTCGCCGCTTATAGCCGCGATCAGTCGGTACAACATCGTGCATTGCAGAGCACGATGTACACTTTTACCTTATTGGGTAAAGGTGCAAGTGGAGCATAGCATGCATATGCATTACATTGTGGAAAGATCATTTGCATACTTATGCAATATATTGAGGTGAAGTTATTTTGCAAACAAACGCAACTTCATAGTTGCAATGTGGAAATTGACTCATGAGAGTCTCTTGTGGTATGAGTAATGTGGTTGTGGTGGTGGAATGGGGTTCATCCCTTGTGGTATGGTAGAGGTTGTGATTGTGGCATGAGATTGTTCTCTTTTGTGGTAATTGTTGATAGCAGTTGTGGATGCGAGAAATAGTAAAGTTATGAGGTAAAACATGTTAATACTTTATTGTCATTGGTAGTGGTAGTGGTGAATAATATGAAGCAGTTGATCAAGATTCAATTGTTGATATTTTACTATCATTGGTAGTAAATATGGTTGAGGCTATAATTGTGATCATTATGGGAATTGGATATTGATGCTTAATATCTTTGTAGTTAAATTAGCTTGTAAATGAATGTGGATTCACATTATGGATGTGGACATATGGATACTTTAATGATGTTGTATATTTGTTTGTAGTCCGAATAGCTCATTAAGCAGCTTTGCTTATGAGATTTTTATCTCACCCTTGTTTCCCTACTGGTGATTGTTGAGCATTCATGGGATGGGTAGAGCGGCACCACAATAATGCACTTGGTTCATCAACTCATGTTGTAATAAAGTCGATGAAATTCTAGCCAAATGCTTAACTATCTGTGGATGATTATGTTATTTAATAAGGATGGACTTGTGAACCATTCTTTGATTAATCTGCTAGAGGTTGTTTAATTATTGAACTTGTTACCGTTATCTTTATTCCCTTAGTTGTTTATGCTTCCGCTTAATGCTTCTTGTCTAGAGATGTTGCGAAATAATTTATCTTGAAATTATTGGCTAGTCAGAAGTGGTTTAGTAGCATTCCAGGTAATGTGGGTCCTGGGTGTTACACATTGGTATCGAGCGTGTTTTAGGTCCGTGGTAATTAAAAATATTAAATTGACACACCGGTGCACAGAGGATGGGATGGGTCAAGCATTGCATTCGTGCTTTGACATGTTATATTGATTATTCATGCTATGAGATAATCTTGTATGTTTATGTGTTGTTTCTATGATCGCTATGAGTGAGGATAGTCAATGATAAGAGGTAGGGTTTGCGTCGTTGCCTTGGGCATTGCCGCTTATACCCCGCTCGTGGTACGGGATATTGATGCGATTACCTCGGGTAACTTAGTTGCGGATGTCATGGGTAAGTTTCTTAGAAAAGTGTTATCCTCCTTGAATTGATGTTGGCCGATTCTTGGCCTATTGCGATTAATGATTTTCTCTCGTTAGCTGTTTATTGCGGTTGTTGGGTGTCAATAGGCCTCCAATTGTTCTTGAGGCCAAGTATTGTTTATTTCGCTTGATGGTTGTTTGACCGCCGTGAGCAAGGCTTTGGAGAGACGGTATTTTTTCCGTGTTGTTCCATCTTTCTTGTTGGAAAACATGACTCTTGTATTTCGTTTGATATTTTGAGAGAGAATCAAAGCTACGTGGGAAGTTCATTAACTTGTGGAAGCATTGGCTCTATGCATTTCTTCTGAGTTATTTCGACTTTTGAAGTTGGATTTTCTCCCTAGAAGGGAGTGTTAAAATCCCTTTAGGATGTTTTGTTGTATTTAAGTAGTAGGTGGCAATTATGTAAATAATTGATACATTGTGAATTATCAAGTTGAAAAGTTAGTGTGGTACATCATTAATTTATACTAACATCTTTAGAAGTGAAGTTGATTAATATGATGTTGTCCTGTTGTAGTTTCTTGAAGATTTGTGGCTAAGAATTTAGCGATACATGTGTAGAACTCATGCATTTATTAAGGATTATGAAAAACAATTGTTTTGACTATTGTAGTTGTTTAATTTTCCCAACTTGTTGGATAAATTGGGTTGATTGATCTTAAGTAAGGAGGTGTTGGAATATTGCCTTAATAATATTAACCTTAATTATGTCCTCTCTTTACATACTTGATGAGCATGTACAACTGTTAAAGTTATGTAACTTTTACCATGCTAGATTGTTGAAACATGTATACAGAAAGGGATGAAGGTTGATGTATTGACTTGTGGAATCTTGTCTTATAAAGCTGGTATTATTGATGTTTAAAGTTATTTTATTTTAATATCTTAACATAAGGTGGAGTATCGAATCAGGCTCTTTATTGTCTTTGTGATTGCAAATTAGAGATAGGATCATTAATGCTATGTGATGAAAAATTAATAATCAATTATTGACAAAGAATGGCTAGAGTGTAATTACTTTTGCTAAACTAGAGTTGAGCATCAAGATGAGATAAATGTATGGAATCTAATAAGAGATTCATACTAGCATGTTTTGTGAGGTTGTTATGTTCTATTATCATCTTGTTAAAGAGTTTGTTTTAATATGATGGCTTATGCACTAGGTTTAACTAGATTAAGTAGTTGGAATCTTATTTGGATAATAAGAACATGATGAAGTGATTATGGTGTTGAATGTTTTAAAAAAATTAAAGGAATTGGTTAATTCCATAATACTAATTGAATTGAAGGGTGTGAGATTTACGGTTGGAATCTTTTTGTACCTTATGACTTGTGTGATAGCCGAGGTTGCTTTGAGTAAAGCGACATGTTGAATGATCTTTTTGTTTTTATCCAATCTCGTGTTGTGGTCTTCAAGCATCCTTTGTTGGAAATGGCGGGATGTTGTAATCAAAGAAAATTGCTTCTTATTGAAAGGAAAAGTTGTACTAGAAGTATTTGAGGTACAGTTGATCTTATCTTGTGTTTTCCAACCTCATTGCTATTTGTTTTTTCTTTTGGTCTTTTGGCTACTGTGATGATAACCATTTTTCGGATGCTGGAATTTATTTCTTCTTACCTCTTCTTCTAAGAACATGGTAATTGTTGTGGGTGCATGGCCTTTTGTTGGTCGTGGTTTTGGGATAGAGTATGATTTGCGGGCGGTGAGAGTCTATCTACAATGGTGTAGATGATGTACTCAATTGAGCTAATTGTTGAGGTGGCCAACTTGAGATAAATGAGTTGGTGTGTTGGGTAATGATTTGAAAATCCTTGGTTCAAGGAAGTTAAATTATTAAAAGAAATGAATTGGGAAATTATTGTTATGTCAAGTAGTGCGATGCTCTCTTGATTCTTGTTTATGCTTTGTGTCTTTATGGCGAGACCATTTGCAATTTGAGTTGACGTATGTTGAGGCGTAGTCTTTTCGATTAGGAAAAGAAATTGATTGTTTTGGTCTGTCGAGTGATTTTTTCCACTCTTAGCTTATGTGGTGTGGTTCTCCAATTGTCTACTTGACGAGTAGAAATATTTTGTGGTGAATCCTTTGATTTGGATCGTGGTCCTTTGAAGGAAAGTTGGTTGCTAGTGTGATGCTTGAGAGTTCTTTACTCTTTCACATCGGGTTCTGTTTGCAAAAGATACCGTTGTGCTTCTAGTAGAATGATGTGAGTGGAATTTGTGATCAAATTCTTTAAAAAGGGTATATTGGGTTATCCCAGTATAGTTAATAAGAGAAAAGTGTTTTAAGAAAGAGGATGGTTTGAGAATGTGGTCTAAATAGTTATTATGGGAAATTTTGCCAAAATGGCAGGACTCATTGTTCGCTCAGGGCGACAAAAGAATTATGCGGATGTTCGCGCTGAGAATTGAGTTTGCGGTGGGAAGCCTTGTGCTCCTTGGGTGTCTCCAACCAAGGGTATTGTTCGTTTGGTACCACCGAAGCTTAGCCCGGTAGATCGGTACTTTTCGGTGGTTGCTCGGGTGGGTAGTTTGGCTTATCGCTTGAGTTGCCAAACTCTTTGAGTGGTGTGCACAATGTTTTCCATGTGTCTATGCTGAGAAATACTTATGGATCCAGAACACAAGATTGACTGAACAGTCACAAGTGGAGCAGATCTCACCGTGGAGAGTCGGCGTTCAGATCTTGGATACGCTTGAGCGGGTCTTGAGGAATAAGACCATCAAGTATGTGAAGGTCCTTTGGACGAATCACCGAGAGAGAAGCTACGTGGGAGTTGGAGGATCATTTATAAAGAAGTACCCGAGCTCTTCGAGGCTGGTGAGAGTACTCTAGTTTGGGTTGCTTTTTGCTTGTTGTTCTTTTCTTTGTGGTTCAGAGTTGGATTCGAGGCTAATCCTTTTAAGGTGGGAAGAATGTAATACTCCTAAGTGTGAGAAGTCAAGAATCGGTTAATTAAATTTAATCGGTAGAGAATTATTTAATTGGGGAAGAGTTTATTTTCAGAATTCGTCAAATCAAGTTTAGAGAGGGGCTTTTCCGCTTGTTCTCATCCACTTGGGCCTGGGCCTTGGCCCATCTAGCCTAGTTTTGGCCGGCCAAAGGGGGGAGGTGCCACCTCCCAAACCCTAGCCGCCCCTCCCCTCCCTTTTCCTCCTCCCACTTGCAGCCGCCCCTTCCCTTCCCTTGGCCGACTCCTCCCCTCTCCCTTGCGCCTCCCCTCTGCTCAGGTGCTGCTCCCTCGCGACTCCCCTTCGTCTAGGCTGCAGCCCTTTGCGCAAGAAGGAGAAAGAGAGGAAGAGAAGAACGAGAAGAAGGAGAAGAAGGAGAAGAAGATCTTGCGTGGGGATTGGTTCAACAAGTTCTAGCGGTTCTACAAGGGTAACGAGATGCCTTCCCCGCTGTTTGATCCATAGTAGATGCGAAACCGATTAGAATTGTTGGATAAATGTTGGGCTGCAGAAGATTCGATTCTGTCCAGTACCTTGCGTGGGTATTTTCGTGTATTTAGAAGCTGAATTTTAAGATTCCATCTCCTAGAGTTATGTGGGTTATGTCGTTATCTTTCAGTAGCCGCGAAGATCACTCCATTCCGAGGTCTGAGTCAAAAGTTATGGTCGATTTAGTATCTGCTGCCAGAAATCTGACGAGAATAATCTGTCTGGATATTTCCTAAAATATGAAAGGGAAATTGGTGGAATCTGAAAGTTCACACAACTAGGTTATTGTAGATAATTCGATAACCTTTTCAGATTGATAAAGAACGATCAATTCGGAGTTACCTATTAAAAGTTATGGTCATTTTAGTTTTGCTGTTCGTTTGTGTAGGCAGTTTCTGTACTGAAAGTTCAAACAATGGTTAGCCTAATATTTTGGCCGAATTGGATTATCGTGTCAACTAGAGTATTGTTTATGAGTTAGTTAAGAATCTACAGAAATTGGGTTTACCTCTTTTTGACTTCCAGTTCATGAGTTATGTCAATTACCGTGCCGCTGTCCAGAAACGGTATATGGCAGGAAACGTTGTTTTTCAGTTTCAGCTTTGTAAACTCGTTTTGAGTCATCAGGCAAGCGGTGTAGAACGCCGATTAGTAGCGCTGAATATATTATGTCCTTATTGGAATTATTTTACTTGTTTAGGAGGTGAAGCCTCAGGTTTAGGAGTATCATCTTTGCCGGCTAACGCGTCGCATCGTGGAAGGCAAGTAAATGTAGCGGTTGTGCTACGGTTTAACCCGTTGTTCTTACTACTTGCACTATGCATGATTGACGTAATGTTAAATGACATGCCATGGTTACATGTTTTCTAAGTATGAATGTGGTAGCAAGATATTAATCAATTGCTATGTTTGGATGAGTTTGGGTAGTATTGTGGTAATTTGCTTAATGAGCCAAATGCGAATATGAAAATAAACTCAAGGTGGACATGTTGATAATTCCTTGTGGTTACATTCATGATGATCATGTTGTGGTCTATGTGGTAGAATTCCTTTAGATCGACTGATTTTGATCTTGGTGAATCGAGTGGGGTTATGTGGTAATGGTTTTATGACACAATGGTATTGTGCTTAATGAGACACATGTGGATTATGAGGAAGTATTCATGATGAGTATGTTGTTGACATTCGTGGTTAAATTCTTGTGGTTTATGATAATCATATCATTCATGACATGTCATAACATTTGCATTGTGGATGTCGCCGCTTATAGCTGCTGATCGATCTGGCACAACATCGTGCATTGCCGAGCACGATGTACACTTTTACCTTATTGGGTAAAGGTGCAGTGGAGCATAGCATGCATATGCATTACATTGTGGAAAGATCATTTGCATACTTATGCAA
The DNA here is from genome assembly GCA_036346255.1 of Ampelocalamus luodianensis. Classification (NCBI taxonomy): domain Eukaryota; kingdom Viridiplantae; phylum Streptophyta; class Magnoliopsida; order Poales; family Poaceae; genus Ampelocalamus; species Ampelocalamus luodianensis. Next base: position 48,811 of record JAYEVH010000305.1, read on the forward strand.
TATATTGAGGTGAAGTTATTTTGTAAACAAACGCAACTTCATAGTTGCAATGTGGAAATTGACTCATGAGAGTCTCTTGTGGTATGAGTAATGTGGTTGTGGTGGTGGAATGGGGTTCATCCCTTGTGGTATGGTAGAGGTTGTGATTGTGGCATGAGATTCTCTCTCTTGTGGTAATTGTTGATAGCGATTGTGGATGCGAGAAATAGTAAAGTTATGAGGTAAAACATGTTAATACTTTATTGTCATTGGTAGTGGTAGTGGTGAATAATATGAAGCAGTTGATCAAGATTCAATTGTTGATATTTTACTATCATTGGTAGTAAATATGGTTGAGGCTATAATTGTGATCATTATGGAATTGGATATTGATGCTTAACATCTTTGTAGTTAAATTAGCTTGTAAATGAATGTGGATTCACATTATGGATGTGGACATATGGATACTTTAATGATGTTGTATATTTGTTTGTAGTCCGAATAGCCTGTTAAATAGGTTTGCTTGTGAGATTTTTATCTCACCCTTGTTTTCCCCTACAGTGATTGTTGAGCATTCATGGATGGGTAGAGCGGCACCATAATAATGCACTTGGTTCATCAACTCATGTTGTAATAAAGTCGATGAAATTCTAGCCAAATGCTTAACTATCTGTGGATGATTATGTTATTTAATAAGGATGGACTTGTGAACCATTCTTTGATTAATCGCTAGAGGTTGTTTAATTATTGAACTTGTTACCGTTATCTTTATTCCCTTAGTTGTTTATGCTTCCGCTAATGCTTCTTGTCTAGAGATGTTGCCGAAATAATTTATCTTGAAATTATTGGCTAGCTGTAGAGTGGTTTAGTAGCATTCCAGGGTAATGTGGGTCCTGGGGTGTTACACCAGATCTGGGCCGTTGATCGCAAGATCGACGGTGGCCTTTGATCACAGCGCAAATTGAAGTGCTGACAAGCGGGGACCACCGTCAGTGACCTCAAGTCGCGCATGCGGGGTTTTGACACACGTGCATAGTGCAAACGGGCCCACCTGGCAGTGACGCAAACTGACGGCTTAAGACACATTAATTGCTAACCCACGATTAGCAATTAATGTCCCCGGATTCTATCTTTAAGAACCCCGGACTGAGTTTTAAGGCATACGGGCCCACATACCAGTGACCCAAAAAGGTTATTCCCGAGAGCCATTAATACTAGCTCTTAATTAGCCAATGATTAAGTATTAAGGGTGTCCGAAAGTGACCACCGAGCGCCAGCGGGGCGATTGAAGGACATGGGCCCACTGTTAGTGGCACAGCGGCCGATTAAGACATGATTATTGCACCCAATGAGTAGCAATAATCGGGCAATTAATGTGTCCTAATTAGATGACGAAAACGAAAGATTACGCCGGCAAACTTCCGAGCGGGTTCAACGGCTTGTCGCCGGCGATTCCGGCCGCGGCAGCGCCAACCAAGCACCAAAATGGACTCGTAAAAGCACTACGAACCTAATGGTGGCAACCTCGCCGGCGGTGAGGGGCCAGAACGCCAGCTAGCCGGAAAAACGAAAATGGAGCTTTTACTGCAAATTTGAAAATAGCAAAAAGCTCCGCTGTATTCTAGAGAAGCGTGTGCCAAAGCCTCTAGGGACTAATAAGAAGCTACCTTAATGAAGAGAAGCTTCAAAGATGGCCGGAGGAGCTTGTCCACGGTGGAGCTCGCCGGACCCAAGGAAGAAGATGACGAAAATGATGATCTGAGCCAAAATGAGTACCACTGTGGTCAAAGTAGCTTCATTACAACTCCTAGAAGCTACATGAGCAACCAAAATGAAAATAGAGCACTCACCCGAAATGAGGAAGAAGATGACCAATTGTCGAATTTGAACAAACCCCAAATTGGATAATTCTCTAATCAAATCCAAAATTAAGCGAGGATATGTTCAAGATAGTGAGGAGGTTAAATTGGTGTAAAGAAATACGAAGGAGAACCACTGAACACCAAGAACACCAATAGGGTTTCACTGGTCGACAATGGTGGATTGTCTGCCTTAGTATTAAGCTCCACAATTGAAAATGGAGCTTGAGGGTGGGCTAAAGAAATACCAGGAAGTGTAGAGAGTGCTTATAAGACTTGGAGACACTAGGGTTTTGCCAAAAGAGCTTTTCGGGAGGCAAAGCTCAAAGCACAAGGCATGGCCACAAAGAAAAAGAGGTAGATGGTGCACTAGGGCAAGGTATGGTCGAAAGTGTCTCCACACCCCTAAACGTCGGCTAGGACTACAGAGGGAGCAGCATTGACGCCCCACACCTCTGCACTGTTCACGCACGCAACCGAGGAGGAAGAAGACACGAAATGCACTCGGGTGTTTATCGGCCGTTGGATGGAACGTGAACGGCTGAGATTATAAGGCCCTGGTGCTTAGGAAACACAGAGGTGACCCTAAGCCCTTAGATTCAAATTGGACGGCCATGATTGAGATTTCAACCGCACGTCCGAATGTTTGCGCCGGTCGGCTGTGCGATTAGGATCCAACGGCGAGATCCGACGCGCGATTTTAAAAGAGGCTCGATGCAGTTAGTTGACTGGACTGAGTCAAGAGGCTCGAGCCCGAGTCTGACTCGAACCCGAGGAACAGTGAAACTAGGTTTTGAGTTTTAAATTGAGCTGGGACTTTGAGGATTTATTTGAGATAGCAAAACAACTCCAAAAATTATGAAATTTTTACTGGAGTTTGCTAACTCAGATATTAACCTTGTATAAAATTTTTGGAGGTTTTTATGCAGTGCAATATTCTCTAAAAATTCTGTAAGGTTCTGGTTTAAGGTTTTGACTAAAAGTCAAACAGGTTTGACTACCCTCTAAAAATATTCAAACAATTTCTAAAAATTGCGAAATTTTTCAGAGGGGCCACATACCTTCACAGGAACTTAGGAAAAATATCTCCAAAGGATGATCACCAGATTTGAGATGAATGTTTTTGAGAGGCAAGGTCTTGGATCAAAAGACATGTGACACTGTATTTCCATAATTCTTGTACAGGAATTGTTTAGAACATACAGGAAATACAAGATGTAAGAAAAAGTTTTAATTTCTACTCATTTCCTCACATTTGAAACACAAGTCCAAAATTGGGATGTTACAACCCGTTAGAAGCAAAACCTTAGCGGGCAGAACTGAACCAGAGCAAAGATTTGTAACAGCCTTGTCACGCTCTCTAGACTGCTCTCCTTCGGAAGTGAGTAAGGGTTTCGACGGGAACTCGACCCGCTAGAGAAATCGGGAATTGTGGGTAAGTTGTACACCTCGCAGGTGTAAAATCTATTCAATAACCAAGTTCTTGGTCATAGACGTTGTTCGTGATATAGCGCAAGGGGTAGCTTTTCAAAAGATGGTTTTGTGAACTCTAGGTGGCTCAAGGTGCTCCCGAGTTGGTACTCTGAGGAGGTCTTGGGGCCTTAAGGTGGTCTTCAGAGCCTGAGTTGGTGCCGAGAGTGGTCGTGGGGTGGTCTCGACATGGGTTCGCCAAGACCTCCCACGAGTGGTCTTGGGAGTGAGTTGGTGCTCACGACCTCCTTTGAAAACAAATGTATATATGTATTATCGTTTTAACTTGAGCTTTTCAATCTATTTATGTTATTACTGTCAAATATTGCTTTTTGCAACTAACCCTACAGCTCTCTTGACAAAGCCAATGAATAAATATTATTTGCATACCTATTCCTGCGCTTTGCTAAGTAATACCAACGTACTCATGGCTTTGAACCTCTGCTTGAGCAAAGGTAAGGTGATAGAATCCAGGAGTGTACAGACCACTTCGAGGAGGAGTTCTTCGACGACCCAGCTTTCTAGGAACGTTCTCCACTCGACAACCTGTGAGGCTTGCCGGATGGCCCCGCGCGTTGTGTTGTTTTCGCTGTTTAGGTTTTACTTGTGGTTGTTTTTTTTTGCAAGCCCTCGTTGGCAACCGCTGTAAACAACCTTGGCCATAAGGCCCTTGTTTAATATAAGTTCTGCTTTATCCATTCTTCCCGGTTGTTGCCTCGGTGGTTGTGTTTTCACCTAGTTCGACTTTGTGTGAGTTAGCTTCGGTTCCCGGGACTAACTCACCACAGAGACCAAGACCTCTAGGAGGTCCTTGCGGCTTTTCCGGGTGGTCCTGGAGGACCTCCTCTCGGGGTGTTTTTGGAGGACCTCTCAGACCTCCGGGTGGTCCTGTTGGACCTCCCTAAGAGGTCCTGGGATTTATTCGTAGTACATCCCGAGGCGGTCCCGACAGAGGAGGTATCAGAGCCCTGGTCGACTGTAGGACGTAGCCATAGATAGAGGGTCATTTTTAGTCAGTCTCAAAATTTATTTTCTAAATTAAACCAACTTTGTAACTTGTCTAGTGGTTCTTTTCTTGTCTTATCCTATTCTGATCTTATCTTGTTCAGTTTTTTTTCTCTTCTTTTTTTGTTCTTGTTCCCCCTTCTTTGGAACCTTGGTTTTTCAAGCTTTAACTTAACCTTCTTACCCCTGTAATTTTCTATAGGGATGTTTCTTTAAGTTTAAGTGTTAGTGGTCCTTTCAGTGCGGTGCCGTTTAGAAGGGTCGGTACGACCTCTTGCTTGAGTTTTGTTGCCTCTTTTAGCCTTCTGGCTTTTGCTATTTGGGTTTAACCAGCTCACCCCAAGTAGGTTGATGTATCTCTTTCTTCTCCCATGTTCTAACTCACCTTTGTGCTTTTTCCCCCTTGTCTTTCGTGCTTTCCTTCTTACCTACTAAACCGGAGAGTTCCATGTAGATGGTTCAAACTTGTCAATCAACAAGCCAGATGAGAGAATGTAACAGCTTGCCTCCACCACCTCCTCCGAAGATTCTGCATTCGCATCAAGGGTTAGGGTAGATTATGGCAGCACAAGCACAGATGATGAGCTTAGTGATGCACAATTTGAACCAGGTGATGGACCACCTCCACCTCCTTTTCACCCCCAATCAAGGTTGTCTGAGTTTATGAAGACGCGCCCGACTACCTTTTCAAGTTCTCCTAAGCCTCTAGATGCAAATGACTGGCTGAGATCCACAGAGAAGAAGCTTGAGATTTCCGTTGCAGAAGATCGTGAGAAGGTTTTGTTTGACTCACACCAGCTTGGGAGGCGCTATATATGAATGGTGGGATACCTTTTGTGCCTCACATGTAGATGCCCAGAGGATCACATGGGCAGAGTTCTCAGCAGCTTTTTGCCACTCCCATGTCCCTGATGGTAAAGTTGAGTTGAAGAAGAATGAATTTCGGGACCTTAAACAAGGAAACATGTCTGTGAGTGAGTATCTCACCAAGTTTATTCAGTTGTCCTGTTATGCCAGGGAGGATGTTGCCACTGGTGATGCCCGACAAAAGATCTTCAAGCGAGGTCTTCACCCTAGTTTGAAGGTACAAGTGGTTGGAAATGATTATTCTGATTTTCAGCATATGGTGAACAAAGCAATGCTCATTGAGGAATCCCGTCGTGAGCTTTGAGTCTTTCAAAAGGAAGGTGCCACCCTCTAGTGCTCAAGAGGACCTCCTCGCCCCGAGTTTTTGTGCAGTACCAGCCCCGGCGCCAAGTGCTTCCCAGTACTTCCCGGACCCCTGCTAGGACCTCACACACTACTTCCCAAGGTCAACGCTGCAACTTCGGTAACACCAGTTCACAGCAACCCCGAAGCAATGTCAGTGCCACCGCAGGTGTTACTTGTTTCAAGTGTCATCAAGTGGGGCATTTTGCTAATCAATGCCCACAAAGGTTAGGAGAAACTCACTGACTTCCTCCTCAGACCTTCCCGGCCAGACCTCCCAAACAAAGAGAGGACCTCCTCAAGTGTAACATCCCCATTTTGGCTTGTGTTTCAAATGTAATAAAATGAGGATAAACTAAAACTTTTCTTTCATCCTTTTGCCTTTGAACTTTTCTGGAATTCTTGTAAAAGAATTTTGGAAAATCCAAAATCAAAATCCTCAAATTATCTCAAGTCAACCACCTCCTTGGTGAATCTTGTGTCAAACCCTTGGAAATAATTTTCATTGCTCCTAAGGTTGCTTTGTGACACCTCTGAATTATTTCCTAATTTTTGGAAATTATTTGAATAATTTAGAGGCAAGTCAAACCTTGGTCAAACCTTTGAAATAACCTTCTGGAATTTCTTGAGAGAATTCCAGTGCACAAAAATCTTTGGAAATTTTATGGAAGGTAAATCCTTAAGTCAGAAACCTTCAGTTAAAATTTCATAAATTTTGGAGTTGATTTGATACCTCAATTAAATCCCCAAAGTTTCAGATCAAAAATCAAATCCTAATCGGTCTACATCGTTCCTCGGCGCGAGTCGCTCGCTCGAGTCACTTGACTCGACCGAGCCAACTAGCTGTACCCAGGCTCACGCGGGCGAGCGCACGCGCTATGGGCCGTTGGATCTCCATCGGACGGTCGACGTTTGCCCATTCTTGTGCCGACGCGGTCGCGTGTTAACCCTCAGATGGAAATCGGACGGGGGGCGTCGTCGTCCTCCTCTCACTCGCGCGACGCTGCGCCATGGCGGAGCCGAGCGTGGGGGCGCAGTGCCCTGTCCCATCCGGCGACCTCGCAACGGGTGTCTGCAGCGCATTTAATGCCGTCGTGCGGCCGCCCCCGAAAGTCCACCTTCTACCTGCTCCCTCGCTCTCTCTCGGCCGCAGCAGCAGCAGGGATCCGAGGCGCAGCAACGGTGCCTTCTCGCTCTTGCTGGCTACTTAAGCCCCCTGGTCACCTCCTTTGGCTTCCTTTCCTCTCCCCGCAGCTCCCTCTTGCACTCACCAAGCTTGGGCGAGCCCCAAACTCACCCGCGGCCATTTCAGCCATTGCTGCCGCAGGAGCTTCTCGGTGAAGCTCACATCCAGTGGCCCTCGGGCTCGGCGCTTGGTTCCCTCTCCACCCCTTCACCTCCTTGAGCATTAATCCTAACTCGGTTGGTCTTGATCTTCGCAGGAGGTCACCAATTTTGGGTTTCCCCTTCCGCGGCCGATTCTCGACTTCTTCTTCCCCGGCGCCGGTAAGACCTTCATTTCTCTATTGCTCTCGGCTGGACCTCCTCTGGGGTGTTGAGAAGCTATTGGCATCACCCACTCTTCTTTGTTTGATCCAGATTTCTCCCTCCGCGTGAAGCCTCCGCCGCCTCTCGCCCTCCGCCGCCGCACCCTCCGGCCAGCTTATCTTCACCGCGACCTCCCGGTGAGTCCCTGGCACCCTCCAGTAGCTAGCGCGCAGGATAGTGGGGCTTAGCCCCTAGCGTTCTGCGGTTGTCGTTTTTTTTACCGCAGGATCGTCTCCGCCCCTCTTTGCCGCGCCGGCGGTGTAGGTCATCTCCGGCGGTGTTTTTGGTGCGGGCGTGTGCGCAGGGGTATTGCGCTCCCATTTGGCCACTCAGCCTGCGCCGCCGTAGCCCAGCTCGCCGGCGTCGCGCCAGGCAAGCGAGCGGCGTCGCCGGTTCTGTTGTCGGACGACAACGCTGCGGGAGCGACGTGGCTGGTCTTCGGCCGTTGGATCCAGAGATCAACGACCCTGGAGCCTCCACGCTGGCCCTCTCGCTCGCGCGTGAGGAGTGTATTGGCCTGGTTCAATGTCGTCCGTTGGATCTGAGATCCGCGGTCGTGGGTTAGCCACGTCGCCTTTCTCGATCTGCCGGTTTCGCTAAGTCCGAAATCAGTATCACATTAGGGTCTTCTCATTTTCATATCTTTGTCATCTTAGCTCCAAATTAGATGATTCCAATTTTGTTAGCTTCCTTATAACTTGAACTTAAATGGAAAAATAATTAGAGTCATGATCAACCCTGGAAAACCATTCTCAAAAATAGGAAGCAAGTGAACTTAATACTGTTTTTCAGAACTTTTAGCAAACTTGTAAAATGCATATCTTTTTATCTATAGCTCATTTTTGTATGAATACGATTGGATTAGCTTCCACTGCTAGTGTATTTGCTAGGAAAATTGGTTTCACAAATTTTACTGTTTTTAAAAATCATAAGGATTATATTTTAGTTTAATACCCTAAACAATTTAGACAAATCATAACTCTTTCAATATAACTCCAAATGACCCAAAAATTTACATGTAACCTTATAATACCAGTAGCTAACTACCATAAAAGTTTCAGCTTCAAAATCACTCTAGAAAATATTTTATGAACAGTACTAATTAAGTGTAGCATTTTAATGAAAATGAGTATTTAGATCATATCTTTTCTTCACTAATCCTTTTAGTTAGTTCTTGTTCCTAAGGTTAGATAGGACCTTAGACTACCTTGTGTATAAATTTCGTCGCATTTGGATAATTTTTGCTTGCTCTTTGTTTAAGTGTTGCTCGTCTTATTGGTTGTTCTCGCTTTGCTTTTCGCTTAGGCTTCGACATTTGCGGTAACCCGAGAACGATCTCTCTGCAACAGTTTGAGCAACAGCAAGCAGGCAAGCAGTTTGATCATTTCCCATTTGATCCCATTACTTTTAAAGTCTAATATTTTGTTTAACTTCTATGTATGCATTGCTATTCTGTTGTTAAATTGATTAGTTAATCCTCTAGTTGCATAATCTGTAGGTAAATGATTATCCTCTACTACCTGAGCCTAGGTTATTTGCTGTGATTAGAGTTCGTTGGATGAGCTCTTGTCACTTAGTATATTTTCGAATAAATATTGCTTAGCCATGCCTAGTATCGGTAGTATTGGGCGATCATCGACTTCGTCGGTGATCTTGATCACAAAAATGCTATTATTATTCCATTATGTCCAACCCTTGTGTTTTACCAATTTGCAAATCAAAAACTGAAAACAAAAAAAAATATCTTGGCTTGGGCACAATGGTATGTTGGTGTGATCTGTTGGGTGTGATTGGAATGGTGCCTAAGTCCCTAAGGATCGAGTTACTTGTGCCATTGATCCAAGCAATTGTTGCGTGCTAACCACGCGAGGGGGGTATGGAACCTCTCTTGACTAAGTACTTTGGGAGGTGTTAATTCTGAGCTGGTCGGTGGGTGTGTTGAAACTGTGTGTGTGTGTTGTGGTGTTTGGAGGGGAGCATTAGCATACCGGTTAGGCTGTCTAATGTGTCCTTCTCCCGTGGGTTGCGGCTCTTAATTAGCATCGTCCATTGGAAAGCGTCTTGTTAGACTTAGCCGTGCCTGCATACCAAAGGAAGTATGCTAACTGTGGCTGGTGGAAAGGCGGTCTATCGTGTGGGTACATTGGTACACCCCTGCAGGGTTAAAACTATTCGAATAGCCTCGTCCTAGGTTATGGACATGCTTGGTTATTTCCCGCAAGAACTAGACTGCAACCTTTTAAAAACTTAAACTTGACATGGGTGGTATGAAGTGGTACTTCATGCTATTATTGCGGTGACTATGGGTTAGTCACTTCTAGGTTGATGTTGTTCCTATCTATTGTTATTATTGTCTCTCTTTATTTGAACAATAAAAGCATTGCAAACTTGCCTTGAATCTATTACCTTATTGCAAACGAAAACTTGCTTTATGTCAAAATAAGTCCGAGCCTCATCCACTTAAATAAAGCTTGCATGTACTTAATTATAGTTCTCGTTATCTCACACGTCAGTCTTATGCAGTACAAAAACAATTTTTGTACTCACCGCTTGCTTAATTGTTTTGTTGCAGCAGGAAGAGCTCGAGGGGCCTCGCCTCACTTTTGTGAGTTGTGTTGCGGTGTCGTTCGGGACGATTAGCTTGGCGGTCCGGTTGGTTGCCTTGTGGGTGAAAGGCACACCGATTGTCTTTTGTTTATCGCCATCTTATCGCCATTTTGCTTCCCATGTGTATTTACTTATTTGTATATCTTTGGCCGATTGGCCTCTCTTTGTACTAACTCTCTTTATATTATGTATGTCTTTAAGTTATTGTTGTGTTTCGGTTCTATGTGAATGAATGAGTTTGATACATGATTTTGTAACGAGGTGTGTATACTGCATTTCTGGGAAGTATACCTATCTCGAGGCTTGGTTTATTTATTTGATTTGTACTGTTAGGACCAAGTGGATGGTTAAACAGTACAAGCCGAATAAACCGGGGTCATCACATCAAGCCAGGACCTCTCAACCTTATGTAAGAGGTTGAGTGAACCATGTAGCTGTGGAAGAAGCCCTGACCTCCTCAGATGTTGTACTAGGTATGTTCCTAGTAAATTCAGTGGTAGCTGCGTTTTGTTTGATTCTAGAGCTTCCCATTCATTTATCTCTCAGAGTTTTGTTGCCAAGCACCAGTTTGAAGTTGCACCTCTTAAAGTAACCTTGTTGGTCCAATCCCCCGGTTCAAAGTTAAGTACGAATCAGGGTTGCCCACAAGTTAAGTTGGTCATAGAAGGGGTAGAATTTCTAGCCAACCTTATCCTCTTGGACACAAAATCCCTAGATGTGATTTTGGGAATGGATTGGCTTGCAAACCACTGTGCAATGCTAGATTGTAGTGGCCGAAGCATTTCTTTGACCAGCCCTAGTGGAGTCACCGTAAAATTTGAAGCCTCCTCTGAAAAGTGTGATGGAGCTCTAGCTTGTAGTGCCCAAGTGGTTTCTTTGAAAGATGTCCCAGTGGTCCAAGACTTCCCAGATGTGTTTCCTGATGAGCTGCCAGGGATGTCACCTGATAGAGATCTTGAGTTTGTCATCAACCTCGCCCCAGGGACTTCCCCCATCTCCAAAAGACCTTATAGGTTGCATGTTGACGACCAAGTGGATTTGAAGCGACAGATTAAAGACATGTTGAACAAAGGTTTTATCAGACCTAGCTCCTCACCTTGGAGAGCTCCAGTGATTTTTGTGCCCAAGAAGGATGGTACACAAAGAATGTGTGTGGACTATCGTGCTCTTAATGAAGTTACCATAAAAGGGGGATTGGATCATATACCCTCCCTGAAATTCAGGATTTCAGGATTTACCCTCCCACCTCAATGACATGTGGGGTCATCATAGGTCAATGACATGTGGGCCAGGAGGGTAAATCCTGAATTTCCATCTAAGGGGAGGGTATATGATCAAATTTTCCACCATAAAAAACAAGTACCCCTTACCAAGGATTGATGACCTGTTTGACCAGTTGAAAGGTGCTGGAGTTTTCTCAAAGATAGATTTAAGGTTAGGATACCATCAGCTCAAAATCCAAAAAGCGAACATCCCCAAGACAACTTTTTCAACTAGATATGGGTTGTTTGAGTTCATCAGAATGTCTTTTGGGTGACCAATGCCCCTGCTTATTTTATGAACTTGATGAATAGAGTGTTCATGGAGTACCTTGATAAGTTTGTCATTGTCTTCATTGATGACATTCTTGTGTACTCCAAAAGTGAAGAAGAGCATGCAGAGCACCTCTGCTTGGTTCTGGAAAAGCTTAGAGCCCACAAACTCTTTGCTAAGTTCAATAAGTGTGACTTCTGGTTAAGAGAAGTGGTCTTTTTACGACATGTTTTGTCTGAAAGAGGAGTGTCTGTCAACCCTAGTATGGCCCAAGACGTGCTCAATTGGAAATCTCCCATATTAGTGCCCCAAACTCGAAGTTTTCTAGGAATGGCAGGGTATTACAGAAGGTTTATTGAAGGTTTTTCTTGTATAGCAAGACCTCTTACTCAGTTATTAAAGAAGGAAAAGAAGTTCTTTTGGACCCCTGAATGTGAACAAAGTTTCCAAGAGCTCAAGAATCGATTGACCTCTGCACCAATTCTAATTTTACCAGATGTCCGAAAAGATTTTGAGGTTTATTGTGATGCCTCACGGCAAGGCCTTGGTTGTGTCTTAATGCAAGAAAGAAAAGTTGTAGCCTATGCCTCACGGCAGTTAAAACCTCTTGAAACAAATTACCCTACTCATAACCTAGAGTTAGCAGCCGTAGTGCATGCTTTGAAGATTTGGCGTCACTATCTCTTTGGGAACCGTTGTGAGATCTACACTGGCCACAAGAGCTTAAAGTATATCTTCACGCAAGCTGATTTGAACATAAGGCAGAGAAGAGGGTTAGAGCTAATCAAAGACTACAATGTGAGAATTCATTATCACCCCGGCAAGGCCAACATAGTAGCTGATGCTTTGAGCAGGAATGTTTATAGCAGCACCTTGATGGTAAAAGAAAGCCAACCAACGTTGCACAAGGAATTTCAAAAGCTCGGACTGGAGTTAGTTGAAGAAGGGTTTTTGGCAGCTCTTGAAGTGCAACCGACCTTACAGAACCAAATCAGGACAGCTCAAGTCAATGATGCTGACATTCAAGAGATCAAAAGCAATATGAGAAAAGGGAGGTCTCTAAGATTTTCGAAGGATGAACAAGGGACAGTTTGGTTCGACAAAAGGCCCTGTGCGCCAAACAACTTAGAACTCAAGAAGGTGCGCCTAAAAGAAGCCCATGAAGCCTTGTATTCCATTCATCCTGGAGCTACAAAGATGTACCAAGACATCAAAAAGATGTACTGGTGGCCTAGTATGAAGCGAGAGATTGTGGAGTTTGTGGCCAAATGTGATACTTGTCAAAAGGTTAAAGATGTACACCAAAGACCTGGAGGTCTTCTGGTACCCTTGTCCATACCCGAGTGGAAATGGGAGGAGATCGAAATGGACTTCATAACTGGTCTGTAACATCCCAATTCTCAACTTGTGTTTCAAATGTAAGAAAATGTGTAGAAATTAAAACTTTTCTTGCATCTTGAAGTTTTTGAACTTTTCTGTAATTCTTGTAAGGAATTGTGGGAAATCAAAACCTAAATCTCCCATTTGACTCAAGTCATACCCTATGTGTTGAAAATCTTGTGTTCAACTCCCTAGAATTATTTGTCCTAGGTTGTGTGACCACTCTGAAAAATTTCACAATTTTTAGAAATTGTTTGAATATTTTAAGAGGCTAGTCAAACATGTTGACCCTTGGTCAAACCCTAACTCAGAACCTTAAGAAATGTTTGGAGGAAGATGCTCAAGATAAAGACCTCCGAAATTTTACACAAGGTCAATCATTGAGTTAGTTTGCTACCTCTAAAAACTCTCAAAGTTTCACCAATTTTAAACCCTAAGTCAAAGTCCTGTTTGGGCTCAAGTTGTCTCGGTTGGACTCAACCATCTCAGCTCAGCCCCGAGCCCTTTCAAGCGCGCGAGCTATGCTAGCCGTTGGATCTCCATCGGGCCATCCACTTTTGCTTGGACCTCGCTCTCGTTCAGACCACCCTTGGTCACGACCACCTCGGGTCTTTTTTGCAAAGACCACCCTCTTGGACCACCCTTTGCATCTTTGCAAAGACCACCTTGGGACGGTTGCAAGGACCTCCCCAAAGACCTCCTCTCAGACCACCTTCGGTGTTTTGGCACAGACCACCCCACTGGTCTTTTGCAAAGACAACCCTCCAGACCACCCTTGATGACCACCTCTGTTAGCGCCTAGGTGATCATGTGCCGTCCATGTCTTGATCTGTGTCTCAAATCCCCTTGAATGTTAGGACCTCTGAACCTCACTTTAAATCGTGGCCCTTCGTTTCAAATCCAACCGTCAAGACCTCTCCAACTCAACCTCCGGACTTAACCTAAACGTTATGTTCTTTTGACCAATCCACCATGAGCTCTTTCACTGATTGGTGGGACCTCTGAGCCTGGTCATCATCACCTTCCTCACGCGCGTGCGCCATAGCAGAGGATGAGCAGTGCTTTGTCAATTCGTGTCCTTGTCAACGGCTCTTTACTGCTAGCATTAAATACGAGTCAAAACCTTTGCCCCCAAAGTCCCCCTCCTACCTGCCCCCGTCAATTCGAGTACGCCCATGGTAGTGCCCTAAGTCCAGTGCGCCCGTGGAGCTCAATCTGGCTCTACTCCTTCGCCCCCGACTATAAAAGGCTCTCGAGCTCTTCCTTAGCCCTTTTTCCACATCGCCTCGCAAACCCGAGCACTCTCTCTGTGTTTTTGTGCCCAAAACACCAGAGCCCCCCTTTCCGCCATTATTGGACCTTGGAGCTCCTCGTCGCCGACAGTGCTCCACTGGTCCCCTGGATCCTGTAACACCCCAGTTCAACATTGAGCCTGGAATACTACTAAAATTAAATTAAACTAAGCTAAACTAAGACCAATTACAAAATCTCGACAAAACCTCCTTTGTATAGTCGCCTATACCGAGGTTCCAACAATTGATCAAGGCATTTATCAATATAATCATAATCAGGTTCATTCAAGCGTGTAGAATAATATCATAAACATAACCAAAACTTTCTATTCTCATTATTACAGCTTAACTGAAACTCAAACTATCCATAGCTTCTAACGAGTAAACATAACATTTAACAATAATTTCATAATCCAATTCACTCATGCATAAGAGATGATCATAGGAATGTAATCAAATTAACACTATTCTCACAACCATAATCGAATCATAAAACAACCATGGGTATTTCTCGTGATCTATTTATTCTTATATGAAGCTAAATGACAATTGTTTTAATGTTGTGAGGTAGTGCGTGCTTTCCAATTCATCTACTCCCTCCCATGCATGCAGTCTTGCCATTGTACCTAAAACACATCAAAGCAAGAGTGAGCCCAAAGACTCAGCAAGTACCAACAAGGCTTAGCAAGTTAACATTCATAGCATCAATAATCCAAGATAAACAATGCACGAGTAAAGCCTTCATGCTCATGTGAATGCAACCAATGCAATGCACCTTTTTATCTTTATCTCTTTCGCATTTTACCGTAATGCGGGTATACAACCGTCGCTGTGTACCCTTGCACGTGCCTCTCGGCACAGTGGGACCAAAAGTCTATACACCACATGTATAGGGACCTTTGCCCATCATCCGAATGATGGGGACCTCTTTGCTCATAGCCCACATTGCACCAATGTGGGGATCTCAAGCCCACAAGTACATGACGGGACCTCAACGAAATGCATGCTTGGTCACCACGTGACCAAGCTTCAGCATGATCTCAATATGCACATGCACAACATCTATTCATCATCAATATACCAAGTACAATAACAACGGACATAAATAGAGCATAATCATACTTGGAGCATTCACCAATCTCAATATAAACATCATGCCATCAACCTTACTTCGCTATCATATATCAAAAACATGCATGTATGACCAAGTCTCCAACACGGTTGGAACATGCAATTGCTCCATGCCCACGTCTTTCATATACACGAATTTAACATGTACATAACAACATGTATGATTTAGCAACGCTCAAGGGAAACATTAACCATAGCTTGCATTCATCAAGATAAAAGGAAAACTCATTACGCTAACATTCGTGCAAGGCTACAACAAGCAATCACCACAATCATAACATACAACCGAAAATACGCTATAACCCGAATACTTGCCTCAATCGTGCGAGAACGGTGGATGCGAAGAGGGCGCTGCCCCGGGATCACGCTCCCACCTGAACATAAAGATATCCCAGTCTAAGGCCAACATACTGGACCCAAAAGCATAAAAACAACACAAACGAACTCGCTAAACTCCCAAGCGTTTCCAATCTTCCAATTTCTAGCGATCGTTTTGGTGCTCACTGAAAACAGTCAAATTCTAAAATACATAACTTTCTGCTCAGGAGTCCAATTAAGATGATCTTAGACTCTCTGAAAAGGTAATTGAATTGCCTAAATAAACCTAGTTGGGGAGCCCTTTTGATTCTGCCCTTAACTTCCCCTACCAAACCAATCATCAGACAACAGAATTCTCGTCAGGTTCTCTGGACAGTACACTAAAACCATCATAACTTTTGCTACGAAAGTCCAAATCTCGTGTTCTTTATCTCTATGAAAAGGTATGGAAATTACCTACATTTTTCGTTATATTGAGGTCCTCTGATTTTGACTTTAACTAGCAGATTCATCCCATTTTCTACAGACTGTTCAAAACTGACAGAATAACAGAGCAGCGATACTAAAAAATTCATAACTTCCTGACCGTTAATCGGATTTGGGTGATCTTGGTGGCCACTGAAAGCTAAGAACATAATCTACAACTCTCTAGGAGATCCAAACTCCTAATTATGCTTCTAACCACATGAAATCGGCCGCGCAAGCTACTGGACAAAATTGGACAGAGAACAGAAATTAACCGATCCAATCAATCTATTAGCAATCGCCTCTAATGACCATCCCTCAACACAAGAAACCCGTCGTTACCCTTGACGACGTGCTGGACGACGATGAGCAGGCCCCGAAGATGATCCTCCTTCTCCTCTCTTCCTTCTCTTCTCCCTCTTCTTCTCCCTTCTCTTCTTTTCTCCTTCTTCTTCCTCCTTGGCCGGCTGCAATGGAGGTTCTTCTTCTCTTTGGCCAGCAGCAATGGAGGTGGAGGGGAGGTAGGGAGGAGCACAAGGGGGTGGAGGAGGTGGGGGGAAGGTGGCGGCCGAATGGGGAGTGGGGGAAGAAAGAGGGGAGGGGTGAGAGGCGGCTAGGGTTTGGGGGAGTGGCACCCCCTCCCTTGGCCGGCCAGCCCCACATGGGCCTAGGCCCAAGCCCAGGTTGCCCACAAAACGCGGAAAACCCCCTCTCATTTCCTGATTTGGTGTTTTACTAAAAGAACCCTTCTCCCGATTTAATTAATTTCTCCCGACTAATCCTTTCGAATATAATTTAGGTATTACATTCTACCTTAAACAGAATTCGACCCGAATTCTACTGTCATCTACTAGCAAAACAACAACAACCCGAAAAGAAGGACTCTCATTGCAACCAATCGTTACCAACTCGGTACTAAAAGAGTCAAATTCAGAATCGAAGATTTATCACGAAAATCTTTCCACCTTCAAATTAGAAAATTTGCAATTAAACACCACGTCCACCAAAGGAAAATCACTCGAATAACCAAATCCATCATTTCGTTATTCTTTCGAATCGATAAGAACGACACATACCAAAGATAAAGCGAACTCAACTTTATAAAGACAATGGTCAATGACATAGAACTTAAACGAAAATCGAAAAGCGATTCACTTCTTGAGGACACATCAATTTAATGAGTTTCTCTTTTAAGACCAAAATTTCCCTCGAGTTATGCAATCCCAATCATTGCACAACACACTAACTTGTTACTATTAACTTGGCGATCTCAACGCCAAACCCAAATCAAAACACCTTGTCAACACCTTTGAAAAGGGACTCGATGATCTCACAAAACATTCTCTAACGAATTTCTTTACTGACATAATTACTTTGATAGATAACTTCTGATGCATCCCAAAATGGATCTTCACACATAATCACGTTACCTCAATCCTCAAGAATGGACAACTCGGAATTCACCTCACATATTCTCATGTATTTCATAAAAATAATTCTATCAATGACCATCCCACTGTTCGAAATCCACCCTTATACTACTTTTTCACATTATCAATGGGCGTTCAAAGTTCTAGCACAACAATGCAAAGCCCAAATTTAACCTCCAAGACTCTTGCAACGAAATTCTCATATTAATTCCTATAAACCCACAATTCCAACATACTCTCTCATTAAAATCATTATGAAAATATTTTCTTGACCAGTTAACCATTACAAGGATTATAACTCTCATAAGATTACACATGTAGAGCCAAATCACTCTTGACATTACTCAACATTTTCCATTATCCCATTAATTGACATGACGATTCGATTACTTTATAATCACACTCTCATTAAACCACATCATCAAGTTTAACTCTCATAGCCTCGTAATACTACCAAATTGTGATACTCTAATAAATTGATCCGATTTCCATACTTGCTAATTCTAATGCTCGGTCAAAAGAACACCAAATCTTGGACTACAACTTGTTATAGGTCCTACTAGTTGCGATAACGAAATCATAGCTCCAAAGACAAATATTCTTTTTAACTCAAATCCTCTCCAAGGATTATTCCAATCAATCGATTTATTACTCCAAGCCTCTCAGACGACTTGACACCTAAGGGTTCATCAAACCATCTACTAGGCCACTACTATCTAGATGCCAAGACACCACCTACGAGACTTTACAATACAGATCGGTTAACCCTTTCTTAGAAGAAGAGGCAAATAGAAATAAGTTTCACTCAAAAGAAAGCGTTACCACTTACAAGAGCTACAAGATCAAGAGAAACAATCAGATAAAACTGTTCTCGAAAACCAAAAGATATGATCAAAGTTGAAGGCGCACGTCCCACAATCAGAGATTATCAAACCTCAGACGAGAATAAAACACTGCTTTTAGAATTAGGGAAAACTCTTAAAACCCAAATCACAGGTACCACTAAGGAACCAAATAAATCTTTCAACATGTCACTTTGCTCGAAACAAACTCAAGTCGCAACTTCTTGCAGATAATCTTACTAACATCAAGAATAATATACTCTACACACGAATCTTTATCATCAACTATTCCATTAGAAAGCCCCCAAAGTTTCACCAAAAGTTCCCATACTATCCTTTCATCCCATCTTCAAAACGAGTGTATACCAAAACCATACAACATCAATACATCAACCTCTTAAACTTAGAAGGGGTCTACTATACAATTGAAAAGCTCCTACCATACCCTTTCATCAAGGTCACATTATCAACCATTTAATTCACAACTAGATGAGCATAAGCCTCCTATTACATCATATCATTGCAACTTTTTAGTAATGCTCAACACCAAACTTCAGACACAATAGTTGTACTCAACCATTCTCATTATCGACTAGTTTCATTATGAGATCTAGTTGCTACCTATTTTCCTCTCCAAATCACATAAGTATTTACAAGCCCATATTCAATTAATCAACATCTGGCGAGCGATCCAGTCCCTTTATACAAAATATTCAATATTATCATCATAATCCCATCGACAATCACACTAGTAATGTAATAATACACTCTTAGTGAGACTCATCATAGCCTCTTATCCCATCATAAATTTCTCCAAAAGAAACACAAGCCAAAAGGTTGAAACAAACCTATTTTATCTAGTTCATACTATCAAATGATACTTTCTAAAGCACACTATCGTGAGGCCACTTACTCATTCATCCACTCAACCATTAGTGTTACTCACACCGCTCCAAATGTCATTAACATTTGTCAATTGTATGTATCATGTACACAAATAGGGTCCTACTGCTTTTGTAGTCACATAACCATCTATAAACACCAAGTCAACATTTAATAATCTTATCGCTTTGCATAATGAGTGGTTTCACAACATGCTACCTCAACGCTCGCCTAATCTAATATACATGTTTTTAATCTAGCAATTTTGTATGATCATCAAGTAACTAGTTTACTGAAAATTTCCAACTGATATCCTCTAAAGCATCGTTCAAACACATTCTTAACATAACCATCACTAATGGGTAAGCTAATCCATAGAGATACATTACTCCATGCTATCCAATAAATCTACCGATTCCACAATCCTAACGATCGGACCAATTCATCAAAATACCACACCTCTTAATAACTCTATTGATTCCAACTAATTATTGTCGTACTCATAGTCACACTCATCAAGAACCACCAAAGGACAACCTCCACTTATTCAACTTTCTTTGATAAGGACCTTAGTTAAGATCGATCATGCACACACCGGACTCAACTTGAAACTCATAACACAACCATTAATATTCAACGCTCAAAATACCCAAAAGAGATACGTTGAGTCAAAGCCTTCATGAACTAAAGGACTTACAAAAGAAACTTTCATTAACCAAAAACATCAAGCGAATAAAATAGGTCAAGCTTTCCAATGAGAAAAAACAAAACCAACACTACAAAAGTCAATCTTGACAATTAGCAAAGTTCACCAATCGCGAGAATAACTCATCAGTTGGAAAAAAAAATAATGATTGCTTTACAGGACAAATTAAGCCAAAGAAAACGCACCAATATTTTTTTTTTCTCAAAGCAACCCATCAACCACAAGAATAAATAACCCAAGAGAAACTCATCAATCTCAACTGGATAAGAGTTGACCAAATTCAAATTCAGGGAAGAGAACACCTCTTTTAAGTATACCCGCTACCAATGCCTGTACTACGATCTCTCATGTGGATACTTTGCTATTCCTGTACCACGAACGGTGGTGTAACCTGGTACAACCCAGGACCACAACCACTACCTCCACCTCTCAACATGGGTTACCCCCACACATAATAACCATAGTACTATACTATAGATATAACAGATCATCTCAAAACAAGAATCATTAATACAACTCAACGGAAGCGTAAATGCAATGCTTGACCCATCCCATCCTACATGCACCGATTGTGTCGAGTTTATAAGTTCATTAAGCATTACAAAATTTTAGCAATTTAAGTTGCCTAGGTTATAAATCCAATCACCACGGACCTACTGCCCGCTCTGATACCAACTGTAACACCCCAGTTCAACATTGAGCCTGGAATACTACTAAAATTAAATTAAACTAAGCTAAACTAAGACCAATTACAAAATCTCGACAAAACCTCCTTTGTATAGTCGCCTATACCGAGGTTCCAACAATTGATCAAGGCATTTATCAATATAATCATAATCAGGTTCATTCAAGCGTGTAGAATAATATCATAAACATAACCAAAACTTTCTATTCTCATTATTACAGTTAACCTGAAACTCAAACTATCCATAGCTTCTAACAGGTAAACATAACATTTAACAATAATTTCATAATCCAATTCACTCATGCATAAGAGATGATCATAGGAATGTAATCAAATTAACACTATTCTCACAACCATAATCAGAATCATAAAACAACCATGGGTATTTCTCGTGATCTATTTATTCTTATATGAAGCTAAATGACAATTGTTTTAATGTTGTGAGGTAGTGCGTGCTTTCCAATTCATCTACTCCCTCCCATGCATGCCAGTCTTGCCAGTTGTACCTAAAACACATCAAAGCAAGAGTGAGCCCAAAGACTCAGCAAGTACCAACAAGGCTTAGCAAGTTAACATTCATAGCATCAATAATCCAAGATAAACAATGCACCAGAGTAAAGCCTTCATGCTCATCTGAATGCAACCAATGCAATGCACCTTTTTATCTTTATCTCTTTTCGCATTTTACTGGTAATGCGGGTATACAACCGTCAGTATGTACCCTTGCACCGTGCCTCTCGGCACAGGGGACCAAAAGCCTATACACCACATGTATAGGGACCTTTGCCATCATCTCGAATGATGGGGACCTCTTACTCATAGCCCACATTGCACCAATGTGGGGATCTCAAGCCCGTCGGTACATGACGGGACCTCAACGAATGCATGCTTGGTCACCACGTGACCAAGCTTCAACATGATCTCAATATGCACATGCACAACATCTATTCATCATCAATATACCAAGTACAATAACAACGGACATAAATAGAGCATAATCATACTTGGAGCATTCACCAATCTCAATATAAACATCATGCCATCAACCTTACTTCGCTATCATATATCAAAACATGCATGTATGACCAAGTCTCAACACGGTTGGAACATGCAATTGCTCCATGCCCACGTCTTTCATATACACGAATTTAACATGTACATAACAACATGTATGATTTAGCAACGCTCAAGAAACATTAACCATAGCTTGCATTCATCAAGATAAAAGGAAAACTCATTACGCTAACATTCGTGCAAGGCTACAACAAGCAATCACCACAATCATAACATACAACCAAAATACGCTATAACCCGAATACTTGCCTCAAGCGTGCGAAGCGGTGGATGCGAAGAGGCGCTGCCCCTGGGATCACGCTCCCACCTGAACATAAAGATATCCCAGTCTAAGGCCAACATACTGGACCCAAAAGCATAAAAACAACACAAACAGAACTCGCTAAACTCCCAAGCGTTTCCAATCTTCCAATTTCTAGCGATCGTTTTGGTGCTCACTGAAAACAGTCAAATTCTAAAATACATAACTTTCTGCTCAGGAGTCCAATTAAGATGATCTTAGACTCTCTGAAAAGGTAATTGAATTGCCTAAATAAACCTAGTTGGGAGCCCTTTGATTCTGCCCTTAACTTCCCTACCAAACCAATCATCAGACAACAGAATTCTCGTCGGGTTCTCTGGACAGTACACTAAAACCATCATAACTTTTGCTACGAAAGTCCAAATCTCGTGTTCTTTATCTCTATGAAAAGGTATGAAATTACCTACATTTTTCGTTATATTGAGGTCCTCTGATTTTGACTTTAACTAGCAGATTCATCCCATTTTCTACAGACTGTTCAAAACTGACAGAATAACAGAGCAGCGATACTAAAAAATTCATAACTTCCTGACCGTTAATCGGATTTGGGTGATCTTGGTGGCCACTGAAAGCTAAGAACATAATCTACAACTCTCTAGGAGATCCAAACTCCTAATTCTGCTTCTAACCACATGAAATCGGCCGCGCAAGCTACTGGACAAAATTGGACAGAGAACAGAAATTAACCGATCCAATCAATCTATTAGCAATCGCCTCTAATGACCATCCCTCAACACAAGAAACCCGTCGTTACCCTTGACGACGTGCTGAACGATGATGAGCAGGCCCGAAGATGATCCTCCTTCTCCTCTCTTCCTTCTCTTCTCCTCTTCTTCTCCCTTCTCTTCTTTTCTCCTTCTTCTTCCTCCTTGGCCGGCTGCAATGGAGGTTCTTCTTCTCTTTGGCCAGCAGCAATGGAGGTGGAGGGAGGTAGGGAGGAGCACAAGGGGTGGAGGAGGTGGGGAAGGTGGCGGCGAATGGGGAGTGGGGAGGAAGAGGGGAGGGGTGAGAGGCGGCTAGGGTTTGGGAGTGGCACCCCTCCCTTGGCCGGCCAGCCCCACATGGGCCTAGGCCCAAGCCCAGGTTGCCCACAAAGCGGAAAACCCCTCTCATTTCTGATTTGGTGTTTTACTAAAGAACCCTTCTCGATTTAATTAATTTCTCCCGACTAATCCTTTCGAATATAATTTAGGGTATTACAGATCCTCTCTTAGCATTGCCTAATCCCTCTCGTCATCTTGGTCCTGTCCCCTAACTTAATTTGGCTCGCCTTCGCAGGAATCTCCTGAAGTGAGTTTTGGGTCTCCTTCGGCAGCGATTCCCCGTTTTTGTACTCATCTTCGGTAAGGTTGCTCCATTCTTCAATTATATGCTCATGGTCCATCTGTGAATCCTAATGGAGTAATCCGTACCTTTCTTTTCTCTTCTGATTGCTCAGATCACCTCCTCCGCGTCGTCTTCCTCCACTCCGGCGGTGGTCGTCGTCGCCTGAGCTTCCCCGACCACCCCTAGACCTCCTCTGTGCCCAGGTACACTCGTGGTAGTCCTTAGATGCTCAGGCACTTGCTATTTGGACCGCTACGAAGCTCAATTGTTGTTTTCGTATTTGGTCGTGTTTGCGCGCCGCCTTTCGGCTCGCCAAGCGTTTGAGGTTGGTTGGTGTTGAGTATGTCCCTGGAGTGCGC
The DNA here is from genome assembly GCA_036346255.1 of Ampelocalamus luodianensis. Lineage (NCBI taxonomy): Eukaryota > Viridiplantae > Streptophyta > Magnoliopsida > Poales > Poaceae > Ampelocalamus > Ampelocalamus luodianensis. The sequence goes on from JAYEVH010000305.1 coordinate 72,212, forward strand.
AATGTTATTGCGATCATTTCTTGTCTTTAGTCGCGCCGCCATGGTCGAGTCACCGTGCGAGCCAGCGAGCAAACCGCCCGTCTTGGATGCTGTTATCGTAAGTTAAGCCACCCTTACGACAAACCTTAGGACCACCTTGTCGATCTTGGCCATCCATGATCTCCTCTGTGCAGATCTGGACCGTCAAGACCACCCCTTAGGCTTTTGTAGAGATATCCAATAGGACCTCCCCATGGAGATCTGAGCCGTTCAGGGCCTCCCCTCTATTAGATCTTATCGTCTAGGACCTCCCTCAATTTGATCTTCACAGTTAAGACCTCCCTCTGTGAGATCTTAGCCGTCAGGACCTCCCTTATGTAAACCTTAACCCTTAGGACCTCCTTGGTAGATCTGGACTGACGAATCTAGATCTGACGGCCTAGACCTTCTCAGGGCGCGTTGGAGTCCTTTCGCATGGGTGCTCGTGTGTATTGCGCTCCCGTGCACATGAGCCGTGCGATTTCAGATCTACGGCCCAAGACCTCCCTGGCTGAGTTAGTTTTCAAGAAAAGCCCGAGAGCTTTTATTTGCAACTGTCAATTACTTTAAATTTTCAAAAATGTGTAAGTACTTCATTTTAACCCCTTTTTAGTTTATTCCAATTTTGTTACATCCTTGATTAATTGAACCTTAATCTAAAAATAGGTTTGAACCCTGATCTGTACCAGAATAAACTATGTAGGTTATTTTTCCTGTTAGTGATATATTGTTGCTCTAGAAATCCAATAAAACTTGTAAAATGTATAATTAATTCTCTGTTGCTCCAAATTGAGCAAACTCAAATTTGGTAGGTTCCTCTAATTATACGCTTTAGTGTAGAATAGGTTTTAATGTGGCCTTTGTCTCTGAAATTAATTATGCCCTAGTTTCACAATTTAGAAAAATCATAATAAATTCATGTTAACTCCAAATGAAGTAAACCCAACTTTGTTGACCTTAGGATGTAATTACCTGCATACCATAAAAATTTCATATTCAAAAACTTTTGGAAAATTATGTCATGAACAGTAACCGAAAACAATTTAATTTGAATTTTTTCAGCTGAAAGAAAATGTTTAGGCTATAACTATTGCATACTTAATCCAAATTGAATGATTCTTCTTGCTAATTTTACCTAAAATCATGCTCTACCTGCTGTATAAATTTCATGGATTTTTGAGCAATTTGGATTTTGAGTCTTTTTCGGTGTTCGTCATTCTTATTTGGATTTTCTTGCTCTTTTGATAGGCTTCGACGATTGTGTTCAGTACGAGAGTGACCCTATGCAACAACCAAGTGATCCCCAGCAAGGCAAGCAAATGCAGCATCATTTGATCATATTGATCACATTACTTTTAAAGTCTAATATCTTGTTTGCAAAGAATAATTATGCATACTTCTTTGTATCAAAGTTAATTTTGTCGACTAGAGGTAGCTAATCCTATTGCATTGTTTTCCTGAAATTGTTCACCCCTGCCACAACCCTAAGTTAATATCCTCACTAGTGAATTAGAGCCCGGTGAATGATTTATGCTCTTTTATTGTCTTTACGATATGATGCTTAGCAATGCTTAGTTACCGGTAGAATTAGACGGTTATCGACTTAGTCAATGACCTTGATCACACAAAAATTTGTTATTACTTATGATCACTACCTTTGTGCTTTGTTTATTTGTGAAATCTAAAACTGAAAATAAAATGTTTTAGACTTTGGCACAATGGTATGATGGTGTGATCTTTTGGTGTGAATGGAATGGTGCCCGGTCATCAAGGACCGAGTTACTTGTGTCACTAAGCCAAGCGATAATTGCGTGCTAACCACACTAGGGGGATATGGGACCTCTCTTGACTTAGTACTTTGGGAGGTGTTAATTAATGAGTCGCTGGTGGTAGTTGTTAGAGAAAAATGTTCGTTTTGGGATGAGAGGGATGGGGTTCCGGTTAGGTTCTCCATACCCAGGAGCACCCGCGGTTGCTTCGGCTGGGCCGGTGTCTCTGACTCAACGTGTGGGTCCTTGTGATCTTCGTCGCCGACGGATCACTAAGGGTCAACCCCCATATGTGCGACTCTTAATTAATATAATCCATTGGAAATGTCTCGTAGAACTTAGCCGTGCCAGCATACCAAAGTAAGTGTACTTAATAGCTTGTCAAAAAGGTGGTCTGAAGTGTGGGTACATTGGTACACCCCTGTAGGGTTTGATCTATTCGAATAGCCTCATCCTAGGTTATGGACATGCTTGGTAAGGTCGTGCAAGAACTAGACTACAACCTTTCTAATTAAAACTTGATGTGGGTGGTACGAATGAGTAGTTTGTGCTATTGTTGTGATGGCTATTGGGTTAGTCATCTCCAGGATGTCTTTATGATTATTACTTATTGCCTCGCTGTTATTTGGACAAATAAATTTCAGATTGTTAAAACAGCCTTCAATCTATTACTATTATAAATAAAATCTACTTTGTGCTGAAAATAAACCTTTAGCCTTCTCCTTTGATTAAAGCCTGCATGTAGTAATAACTAGGTTTGTTACTCGTAAGTCTTGCGAGTAAATTTTGTACTCATTTGCTTTGCTTAATTGTTGCAGAGGAGGTTGATCCCCAAGGATCGACTTTTGTGAGTTTTGTTATGGTGCGTGACTAGCTTAGCAGCGGCCAGTCGGATTGCCTTGTGGGTGTAGGGCAAACCGGTTGGCTCTTGTTCATAGCCATCTTATGGCATTTTGCTTCCATTGTTTTAGTTCTTGGCGGTTGGCCTCCTTTGTAATAACTATTATGTATGTCTTTAAGCTTGTAAAGCTTTAGTTCGGTTGTATGGAACTTGTATGGAATTGATGCATTGTTTTGTAAAAGGGTGTGTATACTGTAATTCTAGGAAGTATACATTTTCTGAGGCACGGATATTATGTTTGTGATGCTAGAGTCAATGGAAGATTAAGCATTACAAGCTAAATACAGGTCTCACATGGTCTACCCGGACTCAAGTGGTTTGACTCCATTTGGGTGATCGTGGATCGCTTAACAAAAGTGGCCTATTTTATCCCCGTTAAGACCACCTATTCTGGAAACAAGTTAGCAGAGCTCTATATGGCAAAGATTGTGTGTCTACATGGTGTACCAAAGAAGATCGTATCGGATAGAGGATCTCAGTTCACCTCCAAATTTTGGCAAAAGTTGCATGATGTTCTGGGCACCGACCTCAATTTCAGCACAGCATATGACCCACAGACTGATGGACAAACCGAAAGAGTTAACCAAGTCCTTGAGGACATGCTGAGGGCTTGTGCTCTGGAAAAGTAAGCTAGTTGGGATCGAATGCTGCCTTATGCTGAGTTCTCTTACAATAACAGCTACCAAGTAAGTCTTCAAATGTCTCCTTTTGAAGCTCTTTATGGAAGGAAGTGCAGAACACCCTTGTACTGGACAGAAGTTGGTGAAGGACAAGTGCTTGGACCCGACCTCCTAAAAGAAGCTGAAGACCAAGTGAGATCCATAAGGGAGAAGTTGAAAACTGCTCAAACCCGACAAAAGAGTTATGCCGACAATAGACGTCGAGACCTAGCCTTTGTTCCTAGAGATCAAGTATACCTTAAAGTGTCACCCCTAAAAGGAATGCACTGTTTCACTGTTAGTGGAAAGCTTGCACCCAGATTTGTTGGACCTTTTCCAATTCTTGCCCGAAGAGGAGAAGTTGCTTACAAAATAGACCTCCCTCCTCAGCTGACTGGAGAGCATAATATCTTCCAAGTGTCTCAGTTGAAGAAGTGCTTGCGAGTACCAGAGGAGCAGATGCCCCTTGAAGCCTTGCACCTCTAAGAAGACCTCACTTACCAAGAACAGCCTATCAAGATCTTGGACATGTCTGAGTGGGTAACTAGAACCAAAACCATCCGTCTTTGCAAAGTGCAATGGAGTAATCACACAGAGGCAGAAGCAACTTGGGAGCACGAAGAGGACCTCAAGAAGGAGTTCCCGCACTTATTCTCTAGCTAGCCTGAATCTCGGGGTCGAGATTCTCTTTAAGGGGTGAAGGTTTGTAACGTCCCGTCTGTTTTAGAGTTCTTGCCAGTTTTCAAAACCAAAAAGGGACCATTTGGTTTATTGGTTTGCTCAAGCATAACTTGGAATTTTGGAATATTGGAGGTATAACTTGAACTAAGCGAACTACAACTAAGTCCCTTTGTTTGGTGCTTTCTGCTTGTTGGAGTTTCCTTGGTGTCCCCTGGCTTTTAGTTTTCCTTTTCTGGACCTCCCTATCCATATCTCCCCCTCGATTAGGACCTCCCCTAAGGTTCAGACCCCCTTTGTGTATCTCTTTGGTTTAGACCTCCTCAGTTCATTTGGACCTTCTCGCGTCCGATCGAACCTCATGCTCGATCTAGACCTTCATCGCTTGTGAACCGTCCAATTTGTGTTAGGCGGCTTGATCTTGTTGGCACTTTCAGTTAGCCCAAACGCCTCTAGTTCTCGGCCGCCCATTTTTAGATCAACGCTCGGATGAGGTGGGCGTTTGGACCTCCAAACGTACCTCTCCTTTTTGGACCACCCGATCCAACTGAACGGCTAGGATCGAGTTGTAGCTTTGGGTGGACCGAACGGCCCAATCGCCTTGGTCCGTTCGATCGTAATCCAACGGCTCCGGCTCCTTCGCGCCTTACCTTGCTATCGCTCCTCTTTTCCCTTGTTAGATCCTGACCATTAGGACCTCCCCTTTGGAGATCTTATCCGTCAGGACCTCCCCTTGTAGATCTTGACCGTTAGGACCTCCCCTTGTATAGACCTCCCCTTTGCAGATCTTATCAGTCGGGACCTCCCCTTGTTAGATCTTGACCGTTAGGACCTCCCCTTTGGAGATCTTACCCGTTAGGACCTCCCCTTGTAGGTCTTGACCGTCAGGACCTCCCCTTGTAGATCTTGACCGTCGGGATCTCCCCGTATTAGATCTTGACCGTCAGGACGTCCCCTTGTAGATCTTGACCGTTAGGACCTCCCCTTTGGAGATCTTACCTGTTAGGACCTCCCCTTGTTAGATCTTGACCGTTAGGACCTCCCTTGTAGATCTTGACCATCAGGACCTCCCCTTGTAGATCTTGACCGTTAGGACCTCCCCTTTGGAGATCTTACCCGTCAGGACCTCCTGACGTTAAATCTTGACCGTGAGGACCTCCCCTTGTTAGATCTTGACCATCAAGACCTTCCTTGTAGATCTTGACCGTTAGGACCTCCCCTTCTTAGATCTTGACTGTTAGGACCTCCCCTTTGGAGATCTTACCCGTCAAGACCTCCCCTTGTAGATCATGACCGTTAGGACCTCCCCTTGTTAGATCTTGACCATCAGGACCACCCTTGTAGATCTTGACCGTCAGGACCTCCCCTTGTAGATCTTGACCATTAGGATCTCCCCTTTGGAGATCTTACCCGTCAGGACCTCCCCTTATTAGATCTTGACCGTCAGGACCTCCCTTGTAGATCATGACCGTCAGGACCTCCCCTTGTAGATCTTCACCGTTAGGACCTCCCCTTTGGAGATCTTACCCGTCAGGACCTCCTCTTGGTAGATCTTGACCGTCAAGACCTGCCCTTCTAGATCTTGACCGTTAAGACCTCCCCTTTGGAGATCTTACCCGTTAGGACCTCCCCTTTTTAGACCTTGACCGTCAGGACCTCCCTTGTAGACCTTGACCGTCAGGACCTCCCCTTTTAGATCTTGACCGTTAGGACCTCCCCTTTGGAGATCTTACCCGTCAGGACCTCCCCTTGTTAGATCTTGACCGTCATGACCTCTCTTTTGGGTTCTCCTTTTCTTTGGACCTCCCCGTGGCCTTTTTGCAAAGACCACCTTTGCGGGTTGAGACCACCCCTTTCACTGGTCTGTTCACCTGCGTTTGACTGAACCCACTTGTCAGTCCTGCCCTCTTTCTCAGTTCCTCTACCTCAAAAGTTTGTGCACATTTAATGTGTGTTGCATCACATTAAATGTGGTCACTTCTGAGGTACCTGGTTTCCTCCTTTTTATGACAATGCCTTGTCAAATCCTTGTCTGTTTTTTCACCTACACGACACGTTGCCTGAGCCTCAGTGCTTCCTCCACTACCTCTCTTGCTATAAGTAGCCAGAGTGCCTCCTTCATCACTTTTCTCCTCATTTCTAACTCCCTTGCTCTTGCCTAGTTCTTTAGGTGCTTGAGTTGGAGCTTCACTCACCTCTGGTTGGGCCTCCCTTTCGCGGGATCTCTGCTCCTCCGGTTTTGAGTTGCTTCGTTTGCGTTCTTTTAGTCTTTTAAGTTCTTTTGCCGGAGTTTGTTTTGTTTACTTGGTTCTTTACGATTCGTGTAGATCCCGAGCTCGAGGAAGAGTACCTGGATCCTGCAGCTTCTACCGAAGGCTCCCCACTGCTTAACGAAGGCAAGTCGCAGACCTTTGATCATATTGAACCTAGCTTTTCAAAATGTATATTGTTTTACATTATCATGCATGGCTACTTTTATAAGAAATGGTTTGGGACAGTAGATAATTCCCTACTTGAATCTAAGACTCCTTGTTACTTGGTTTTGACATGTTGCCATACTTTCTGTGGACACCGTAGAATGGGTATTTTAGTTGGTACTCTTTGTTATTGCCAACAAGGGTCCGTATGTTTTTGCTTAGTCTTGCTTTAGAACTGTGGTTTTGAGAATCATGCTTCACCTTTAATAATCTTGACTAATTGAACTATGAAACAGTGGTGCGATTCCACTTGGTTAAAATTGGTGCGCCAGAACTTGGTGGTCTTTGGCTTGGTTGAACCCCAAAACTGTTTTATGCTCGGGCGAGAAGGTAGGGAGTGAGTAGTGGTGCTTAATGCACGATTGGTCTTTGTGTGTGCCTTGATCTTGTGTGTACCTCTCGGGTTGTGGCGGTCTCCTTGAGCAACAATTAAGGACTTAACTTTGTGTTCCTTGATCAGGTTTTTCTTGTGCAACCACAAGATCACTTTATGGGGGTGTTCGGGCCAAATAATTATCAATGTTTGGGTTCGGTTACTTGTGGTGACGGCAGGTGTGGGATTCACACTTGCGCATGCAGGGCATGAATCTGGCGGGCAACACACCGCTGAAGCGAAACCTTAGAGGCATAATTGAACTAGAGTAAAGATTTTAACGGCCTTGTGCTCTCTCTAGAGCGCTCACCTTGGAGTGAGTAAGGGTTTCGACGGGAACCCAACCTACTAGAGAAATGGTGAATTGTGGGTAAAGTTGTACACCTCTGCGAGTGTAAAATCTATTCGAATAGCGAAGTCCTTGGTCATGGGCGTTGCTGGTGATATAAGCGCAAGGTAGCTTTTCAAAAGATGGTTTTGTGAACCCTAGGGTGGCCCAAGGTGCTCCGGAGTTGGTGCTCGGAGGAGGTCTTGGGGCCTTAGGGTGGTCTTAGGGAGCTTTGGAGTTGGTGCTCTAGAGTGGTCGTGGGGTGGTCCTGGATGTGGGTGCGGCCAAGACCTCCCACGAGTGGTCTTGGGAGTGAGTTGGTGCTCACGACCTCCTTTGAAAACAAATGTATATATGTATTATCGTTTTAACTTGAGCTTTTCAATCTATTTATGTTATTATGTCAAATATTGCTTTTGCAACTAACCTACAACTCTCTTGACAAAGCCAATGCATGAATATGTAATACCCGTTTTCATTTAGAAAGAATTACATTGAATTCGAATTTTAAAAGACAAATTTTGGCGTTTAAATGCATTCTTTTGGTTTGGGCACAGGCGCTTTGGCCAGAGGCCCAAGAGAGGCTTGTGGGCCAAGGGGCCAACCATGAAGCCCAAGGAGGAAAACGTGGGCCCATGGCCCATAAGTGGCCGGCCAATAGAGGGCAAACCCTAGCACTCCCCACCTCCCCACATCTCCCACTCCCTCCACCATGTGGCGCGCCCCATCCTCTCCCCTCTCCTCTCCACCTTGCGCCTCCCCCTGCTGGTTGCAGCCCCATCTCCACCTCCATTGCTGCGCCCAAGTCCCTGGTGCTGCACCTCCATCACCGGAGCCACCCCTTGGTGCCAATCTCCCCGTTGCCGGTCTCTCGCGAAGGACGGAGTGGATCTTCGCAAGGTTGCTGATCAAGAAGGCGGAGATCGTCTTCGAGGATCAACCATGGTCTTCCTGGGTGCTCCAAGGGTAACGTTTATCTGTTGTTGTTGTGTGATTAGTCGTAGAAGTGAAACCGATTAGTTTTGGTTGGATCGAAGTCTGCCTGCTATAGATTCAATTCTGTCCAGATTCTTGCGCTGTCTGTTTCGTGTATTTAGAGGACGAATTAGGAGTTTTGATCTACTAGAGTTATGTAGGTCTTGATCTTAGCTTTCAATGGCCGCCCAGAACACCCAAATCCGATTTACGGTCAGGAAGTTATGATTTTTTTAGTTTCGCTGCCCCGCAAATCTGTCAGTTTCTGGCAGTCTGTAGGAATCTGGTTACAACTGATATTTAAATGGAGAATCAGGGGATCTCAATATAACGTAAAATGTGGGTAATTGCCATACCTTTTTAGGGAGATAAAGAACGCAAGATGTGGACATTCGTAGCAAAAGTTATGGAGCTTTTAGTGTACTGTCTAGAGAACCCAACGTGAATTCTGAGGTCTGATAGTTTGGCTTGCTAGGGGCAGTAAATGGCCGAATAAAAAGGGCTCCCCAACTAAGTTTATTTGGGTAATTCAATTACCTTTTCAGAAAGTCTAAGAGCATCTTAGTTGGGCTCCTGAGCAGAAAGTTATGTATTTTAGAATTTGGCTGTTCAGTGATCACCAAAGCGATCGCTAGAAATTGGAGATTTTGATAACACTCGGGCAGTTAGCGAGTTCGTTTGTGTTGTTTTTATGCTTTTGGTCCAGTATGTTGGTCTTAGATTGGGATATCTTTATGTTCGGTGGGAGCGTGACCCAGGGCAGCGCCTCTTGGCGTCCACCGTTCTCGCACGGTTGAGGCAAGTACTGGGTTAATGCACATTTATGTTTGTATGATGAAAATTGTGATGGGTATTGTTGGTATTAGCCATGTTTACTTGTTAATGAGATGAGTTACCATTTAGCTTGATGACAGCTAGTTATTGTTAAAGAATTCTTCCACATGATTTTAATGCTTATATGTTTATGTGGACGCTTTGAATTCTTACATGAGAAAGATGTTGTCATGGTGCATATGCATATGCATATTTTGAGCATGTTGAGTCTTGGTTATGTGATTACCAAGTTTATATAATTGAGGTCCCGTCATGCAATGTGGGCTTGAAATCCCCACATTCGTGGAATGTGGGCTATGAGTAAAGGTCCCCATCATTAAGATGATGGGCAAAGGTCCCTATACATGTGGTGTATAGGCTCTTGGTCCCTGTGCGGAGGAGCACAGCAAAGTATTCATTGACGGATGATTACCCGCATTACGGTAAAAATGCGAAAGAGATAAAGTTCAAAAGGAGCATTGCATGGGTTGCATTTATTAAGTTTAAAGGCTATGTTCAGTGTATTGTTATCGTGGTTTACCAATGCTATGCTTGTAATATTGTTTTTAGCCTTGTTGGTACTTGCTGAGTCTTTGGCTCACTCTTGCTTAATTTGTGTTTTAGGTACCAATGGCAGGAACGACATGCATGGGAGGGAGTAGATGTTGGACACACACACTACCTCACGCTCCTAAGGCGTTTACCACTTAGCTTCAATTTAGAAATAAATAAACTGCTTGGTTATCACCTATAGATGATTTTGGCTTGAGTAACTGTTTATTTGTAATAATGATATTGCTAGGTCTTGATATGTCCATTTGGTTATCATGCTTGTTTATGAGAAATTTTTATAAATGCTATGTTTCATTGTTGAACCCTCGGTATAGTTGATTAAAGAAAGGAGACTCTGTCGAAATTTTGTAGATTGTGCTAGGTTAGCTTATTTCCAGTAGCATTCCAGGCTCTTTTAGAGTTGGGGTGTTACAGAATATTATTTGCATACACTGTTCCTGCGCTTTCTTGAGTACATTCAACGTACTCATGGCTTTGAGCCCTCTGTTTGAGTAGTGGCGAATATGATCGAGTCTAGGTGTCTGAGACCTCTTCAAGGAGGAGTTCTTGACGACCCGACTTTGTAGCAATATTCTCCACTCGACAGCCTGTGAGTCTTGCCAGATGGCCCCGCGCGTTGTGTTGTTTCCGCCGTTTAGGTTTTCCTTGTGGTCGTTTTTTTGCAAGCCCTCGTTGGCAACCGCTGTAAACAACCTTGGCCATAAGGCCCTTGTTTAATATAAGTTCTGCTTTATCCGTTGTTCCCGGTTGTTGCCTCAGTGATTGTGTTTTCACCTAGTTCGACTTTGTGTGAGTTAGCTTCAGTTCCTGGGACTAACTCAGCGCACAGAGGCCAGGACCTCCAGGAGATCCTTGCGGCTTTTTCTGGGTGGTCCTGGAGGACCTCCTCTCGGGGTGTTTTTGGTGGACCTCCTAGACCTCCAGGTGGTCCTGTCAGACCTCCCTAAGAGGTCCTAGGAGCTTGTAACAGCCCTAACTTAGGGTTTGTATTTCAAATGTAAAATTTTGAGGAGAAATAAAAACTTTTGTTGTCTCTTCAAATCATTTGAAAGTCTCTACATTTTTCCCTAGCAATTTCCATTTTTTTTAGAATTAAATTCTTGTGAATGGAAATTGTTGTCAGCACATTCTTAGCCTTCAAACTTGTGATCATCCTCTGAAATTATTTTTCCTATCATCTTGATCATCCTATCTACCTCCCTGAATTATTTCACAATTTTTAGATTTTAGTTGCTATTTCAAATGCCCAAGTCAAACCAGTTTAGAAATCTGGTCAAACCCTTAGGCAGCAGCTTGTGAATTTTATTGGGAGAAATATGGTGCATGAAAACTCCTGGAAAAATTTCACAAGGTGGTCCTCTGTTCCAGTTAGCTTCCATAAAAATTTCGAAATTTTTGGAGCCCTAGAGCTATCTCTAAAAATTTCCCAAAACCTCTCTGTCTTTTAAATCGAATTCTGAAAACACTGTTTGTCGGGCCCGAACCACACTTGGGCTCAAGTCCGATCCGCACTAATGGACTCGGTCGCGTTAACTAATCGCACGCCGAGTCCAATCAATCGTGACCGTCCGATGAAGATCGAGCGATCCACGTCGCGTCGCGCAACCGACTGTCCGAATGCATACACCGATCTCGGTAGTCCATTAGCGATCGAGCGGTCGGCATCTTTCCGTCGAGTCGAACCACCGGTTTGCGCCGCCCAACTCGCTCGCGCCGCTCGTTTCTTCCGACTTGTGGGCCATCCTGTCGAGTCATCCCGCCCGTCGCCGCCGACTCGGCGCACCGCGCTCGCCGGCGCGCTCGCCGGCTCGCCGCTGCATGCTGCGCCGCCACCTCGCCTCACGGTCTTTTCACCGCCACCGCCTCACCTCATTGCCTCGCTGCTCCTACAAAAGCCCACGAGGGTTTTCCCTACCTCGTTTTCGTCTCCATTGCCTTTCTTCTCCACTGAGCTCCAGGAGCCGTGAGCATCGCTGCGACGCCTCCGAGCGTTCCTGCTGCTCCGGTGATCTCCGAGCATGGCCGACCGCATCACGGCGTGTTCAACATCCCTGGGAAGTAAACCCCTCAAGGAATTTCGCATTTCATCGTCTGTGAGGCTGCGCGTGGGCTTTCTTCTCCAAGTCCGGCCGAAACCGCCTTTTCCGCCGCCGTATCTTCTCCGGTGAGCTCCAACTCGATTCCTTGCTCGGTGAGCGTCACCTGGACTCCACCTTTCTTCTCCACTCTCTCACTCGTCCTCTCGTTCACCCGGGCTCTGTCACCGTTGATCGCCTTGCGCCGCGCATGCTCGTCGCCGAGCCACTCCGGTGCCTCTCCGTCGTCGCCAAGCACACGGTGAGTTCACGTAACTCGCGATGCCCATGCGCGCGCTAATTTTCATTGTCTACCTCTACGGTGCAGCCGCACTGTGTCACCCCACCTGCCGGGCCGCGTGTTCGTCGCGCGCCACCTCTGTGCATCTCCGGCTGCCCCGCGACCACCCTTAGCCCAGCAACCTCTGGCGACCCATTTTGGCCGTCGCCGCACCCGCGCCACTCACTCCTTCGCGGCGATTTCAGTCGAGCAGCCCGATCCTCTACGTTCTTGGTTGTGCTTATCTACATTTCACTTGTCATTAGGCCCCACCTCCTGAAGCATTGTAGTTAGTTGCTAATCATGCTTATGATTGTTCTTTAGTTCACTCTCGTGCGTGATCAAAATTGGTATTGGAGGTTTGAAAGTATTATAGTTCTAGTTCTCTGTATGTTTCTATGTTGTCGTTTTTACATTGTCGATGGAAACGAAAATTGGTATCATGCTTGCTATTAGGTTTTGTAAACTTGATGTCTCCCTTTTGTTGTGGTGGTTGCTTTGAAATCGAGTTAGTTAGTATCTTTAAGTTTCTAAGCTCTTGTTGTCATGTTTGATCATAAGGGATAGTTAGTGATCATGTTATTGTCTGTACTTTTGAGTTGTCGGTGCTATAAGATTTGGTGTAGTAGCCGCATCTTTGAAACTTGTTAGCCATGCAAAATCTTGGTGTGGTGCTTAGGGAGTGCGAATAGTGAGCATCCTTAGCATCCTATCTTAGGTAGAAGATTTTTTTTTGTTTAGCATCTCATAGTTGGATACTTGGTAGTTAGTGTTGTCAATAGCTTTTGTAGGTTACGTAATATCACTAATAATGGTTGAGTGAGAGAAACTAGCATTTTTGATATATTAACTTGATGATTGAATAATAGATGCACACAATCACCATCAAAGTCTGTCCAAAGTTTAAATCATATAAGAGGATTAATTTTGTGGTTAACGACAAATAAGTGAGTGGGTCTCTGTAGCGATTATTTGTCATTCTTTTGTGATGGTCTAGCCTCTGTGTACCAATTGGTGTTTGTGTTTGATTATTGAATTTTGCGGTGTTATTCGTTCTTATTATTTGTTATTTGTTCTATCGTTGAAGCCGATATTTGCGGCAACCACGAGGCGATCCTCACGCAGCGAGTTGAGCATTACGAGCAACACCGGCCGAGCAAGCGGTTTGATCATGATAATCCCGGTATTTTAAAGTCTAATATTTTGTTTCATTTGTATGTATGCATCGCTTAATTTGTGTTAAATTGATTAGTTAAATCCGTGTTTGCATATCCTGTAGACAAAATATTGACCTCTACTACCGAGCCTAGGTTATTTCTTTGTGATTAGAGGTCATTTGGATGATCTCTTATCACTTAGTAGATCCGGGTCAACTTGCTTAGACATGCTTAGCTATCGGTAGAAGCGGGTGGTTATCGACTTTAGTCGGTAACCTTGATCACACTAAAATTTACTATAACTTTATGTTTTAGCATTTCTGCTATGTTTAATTGCAAAATTAAAAATGAAAACAAAAATGATTTAGACTTGGGGACAATGGTAAGACTGGTGTGATCTGTTGGGTGTGGTGGAAGGTGCAGAGTCGATTAAGGACCGAGTTACTTGCGCCACCATCTTGAGCATTTTGCATGCTAACCACACTAGAGTATATGGGACCTCTCTTGACCTAGTACTTTGGCGTGTATTGGCTCCGGTCGCGGGGAGGTCGCGGGAGGATGGAGGTGGGAGCATGGTAGTTGTCCGAAAAGCTTTATCTGAGTGGGTAGTTGTCTTTCGGCTTTACCATGTAGCGTATGGGTTTCTATCCATACAGCGGCTCGTAGTTAATACACAATATTGGAAAAGTCTCGTAGGACTTAGCTGTGCCAGCATACCTTGGAAGTGTGCTTTGGCTTAAAGCGATCAAGTGTGGGTACATTGGCACACCTGCGGGGTTAAAACTATTCGAATAGCCTCGTCCTAGGTTATGGACACGCTCGGATCGCCCCAAGAACTAGACTACAACATTTAAATTAAAATTTGATGGGTGAGTGCGAATGCGGGATTCGTGCTATTGTTGTGGTGACTATTGGGATAGTCACTTCTAGGATGTTTATCTCTATTCTTTTGTATTATTATCCTTCTTTGTATTTCAACCTTAAAAATGAATTGCAAACTTGCCTTCAAAGCGTATTATATTATTGCAAATGAAAGTTGGCTTTATGCAAATGAAACATATGGCCTCCACTAAACAAGCTGCATGTAGCATATGAATAGGTCCGCTAGTTCACACGTCGATCTTGGGGTACAAAGACAATCTTTGTACTCAGTGCTTTGCTTAATGTTTTTGTTGCAGAGGAAGAAGGTGAGCCCAAGGGCCTCATACGTGGTGTGTTGCCGTTCGTGGGCGACTAGACTTGGCGGTCGGTCGGATGCCTTGTGGGTTGGAGGCACGCCGATTGGCTTTGTTTATAGCCATCTTATGGCACTTTTCCTTCATTATCGTTCTGTTTATTTTTGTATCTTGGCACATCGGCCCTTATGCGTAATAACTCTACTATTTGTTTATCTTCCGTTTGGTAGTGTAGTGTTTGGACTCTATGTTTGGAATGGAGTTGATGTCTAATTTTGTGCGAGGTGTGTATCTTTGCTTTAGGGAAGTATACATATCTCGAGATCGATTATTTGATTTGTGATGCTAGGACTAGGTGGTTGGTTAAGCATTACAAGCCAAATAAGCTGGGTCCTCACAAAGTTGGTATCGAGCCATTCGACCGTAGCAACCCAAGCATAGTCGTCCTTAGGGTATTTTGAAAAAGCTTAATTTCAAAGTATAAAAAGGGTTTATGAAAACCTAGGCAGATTCTCAGATTTTACTCCTTACCTATCTTAGCCTTCTACTCTCATCTTACTCTAATTTGAGTTTAAAACTTGGTTTCTCTCTTTCCTTTCAAAAGATAGTTACTACCAGTAGAATCGAGTCTTTATGAGAACCATAGAGAATTAAGTCTAAGTAAAATTTGTGGGGGTATAAGGGTAAGGTATATGTGAGTTTGCTAAGTGTCTGATTTTTGTCAATTGGTTTTGTAACTTAAAAGTCTTGTGTTTGTTTTGTGTTGTTAGTAAGTTATTTGTAGTAGGTTGTCGACTTCTTGTTTTCAGGCTATTGTTAACTTGTCTTAGTGAAACAGGATGGCGGGAGAGCAGCGTGCGATCAGCCAGGTGGTCATGATGAGGAGCTTCCCCTCCTCCGACCATGGTCGAGGTGCTCGCTCAGATCGAGCGAACCGCATGGACGACAGCGCATCTTGGAGGTTATTGCTAGGAATACCTCCACTCCTGCCGGTGGTGGCGGCCACCAGACTCGCGGGGGACTTGCAGAGTTCCTCCGTACGCAGCCACCGACTTTCGCCCGCTCTGAGGATCCTCTCGATGCGGATGATTGGCTGCGCATGGTTGGCGAGCTCAACATAGCTCGATGTCGAGCACGAGGATAAGGCACTCTTCGCGTCCCACCGGCTTGAGGCGCGACACTCTCATGGTGGGAGAACTATCTCGCCATGCGGCCCGCGAGCCATGTGGTCGCGTGGGAGGAGTTCAGTCGACTTTCCGTCGGCCCACATTCCGGCGGCCCGATGAAGTGAAGAAGAAAGAATTCCTCGCGCTCAAGCAAGGCGCAAATCGATAACGAGTACCCATGACGAGTTCAATCATTTGGCTCGTTATGCTCAGGAGGTGGCCTCGGATGAGGCTAGCGGGAGAAGTTTATGGATGGCATGCGAGGAGCTGCGGGACAAGCTATCTATTGTGGACTTCTCGACTTTCGAGGCCTTGGTAGATAAGGCCATTGTTGCTTTGAGCATAAGGCAAAGCGTGGGTGAGTCCATAGCGCAAATGGGAGCGCATCGGTCTACTCACACCGCCTCACTCGTCCTCGGTGGGTCGGCACCGATGGCCCGCTCTTTTGCTCCACCGCGCCGAGGCCATCTGCACCAGCTCCTCGCCCACCGCGGGCGTGTTTCGACCACGTGCGCTGCGATCCAGCAGCAGAGCGGCCTCGCAATCCGGCGGCGAGGTTACTTGTTTTATTGCCACAACAAGGGCCACTCGCCAATGCTTGCCCTCGAGTGTTGCGGTAGCCCCTCGTCCTAATGGAGGGCGCGGCGGGAGTGGTCACCCACCGACGAAGGTTATTCGAGAAGACCCGAGTGCGGCGTGGTCGAGTCAACCACCTTTCGGTGAGGAGGCTCGGGGAGGCGGATGTCGTGATTGGTACACTTCTTGTTAACTCTCATCCTGCTGCGGTATTATTTGATTACTGAGCATCGCATTCTTTTATTTCAAGATCATTTGCTGCGATAGTGGTCTTCCTTGTGTTCCTTTGGGAGTTCCTTTGCTCATCCGCTCTCGGGTCGGAAATGAGGCGATCTTTAGTGTCGGGATGTTCCTATCATAGTCGAGTGGGTTTTGGCAAACCTTATTCGCTCGATTCGTGAGTGCGGATGTGATTCTTGGCATGGATTGGTTGTCCCAACACTTGGGGCATCGATTGTGCCGGGAAGATTGTCTATCTCACCTGACCCTTGAGCGGCGGTCGGATTTTCGCGCGACTGCAGGCCGCATCTATGTGCATTAGAAGCGAAGCGACCTTGCGGTCAGGATGTTTCCATAGTATCGACTTTGTGGATGTCTTTCACGAAGATTTGCAGGATGCCTCGGTTCGAGATCCGGAGTTTGTCATCGAGTTGTTGCCCGCATCGCCCTATCTCGAAGGCGCCGTATCGGATGCCTCCCAATGAGCTAGAAGAATTGAAGAAGCAGCTTGGTGAGCTCCAAGCAAAGTGTTTCATCCATCCCGATTCATCTCTTTGGGGTTGTCCGGTGATCTTTGTGAAGAAGAAGGACAAGACTTTGCGCATATGCGTGGATTACCGTCCTCTCAATGAGGTGACGGTGAAGAACAAATATCCTCTGCCCCGCATTGATGATCTGTTTGATCGATTGGTGGAGCCAGTGTTCTCAAAGATTGATTTGAGAATGGGGTATCATCAGTCAGGATCGGATATGAGGATATTCGAAGCGGCTTTCACTACTCGTTATGGGTCATGCGGGTACACGTCATGTCCTTTGGCTTAACCAATGCTCGGCCTTGTTCATGAACCTTATGAATTCAGTATTCATGGAGTATTTGGATAAATTTGTGGTGGTCTTTATTGATGATATTCTTATCTATTCCAAGATCAAGCGAGCATCTTGAGCATCGAAGATTGTTTTGGGCAAATTGCGGGAGCACCGTTTGTATGCGAGTCAAAAATGCGAGTTACGGTTGAAGGAAGTGACATTTTGGGCCATGTTCTTTTTTGGAGGCATATATTGTGGATCCCAGCAAAGTCGGTGATGTTCTATCTTGGGTCGGCCAAGTCGATCAGCGATGTCGCGGAGTTTTCGGCTTAGCGGGTTATTACGCGCTTATCGAGAACTTCTCCAAAATCGCAAAGCCGATGTTGAATTGCTCAAGAAGGATAAGAAGTTTGTGTGGTCCTCTGCTTGCGATGAGAGCTTTCGGGAGCTCAGCGGCGATTGACTTCAGCCCGGTCCTCACTCTTCACGATATCCACAAGAGCCGATATTTATTGCGATGCTCTCGTCGAGGACTTGGATGTGTTCTTATGCGGGAAGGCAAGCGGTTGCCTATGCATCGGCGATTGAGACCTCACGAGCTCAATTATCCCACCCATGATTTAGAGTTGTTCTTTGTGGTTCATGCACTCAAAATTTGGCGGCATTATCGATCGGTAACATGTGAGGTGTATTCGACCACAAGAGTTTGAAATACTTATTCACTCGGCGGATCTGAACCTCGGGCGGAGGAGATGGCTAGAATTGATCAAAGATTATGACATGGGTATTCGTATCATCTGGCAAGGCCAATGTAGATTCTTGATGCACTTAGCGAAAGGTGTATTGCAATACTCACGATGATCCAAGAGCGACAACTTTGCACTTCTTGCGAGAATTTCAGCGTCTCAACTTGGTTTGGTTGAGCATGGTTCCCTTCTGCCTTGGTTGTGCAACCGACCTTGGTGGATCAAATCAAGGCAGCACAACAATCGGATGATGGTGTGGGTAAAATCAAGCGAGAACATCAAGAATGGATCCGCCATGTGTTTCCTGAGAAGATGAGCGCGGTGTCGTATGGTTTGGGCGGCTTGTGGTCCCAAAGGTCCCGAGTTGCGGGATTTGATTCTTCAGAGGCCCATGATTCGCCTTTGTCCATCCATCCGGGGCCACCAAAATGTACCAAGATCTGCGTCGAGATTACGGTGGACTCGCATGAAGCGCGAGATTGCGGGTTCGTGGCGGATATGACATATGTTGTCGCGTCAAGGCCGAGCATCGGCGTCGGTAGGTCTTCTTGACCCTTGCCTATACGGAATGGAAGTGGGATTACGCAGGCATGGATTTTATCAACGGTCCGCCCCGTACACTGCGGGAAGGATGAATTATGGGTTATCATTGATCGATTGTGGTGGCCCATTTTCTTCGGTCGCGATCGAAGATTGATGTGAATCGGCTAGCGGATCTTTACATATCCCGCATTGTGAGTGCGCATGGTGTGCCACGAGCGATAGTGTCGATCGTGGTTCTCTTTTCACTTCGATTTTGCACGATCTGCGGAGGCCATGGGTACCGTCTTTCGTTCAGCTCGACCTATCATCCTCGGATCGATGGTGAGGCGGGCGCGTCAATCAGTGCTTGAAGATATGCTCGTGCTTGTGTTCTTTCCTATGGAAAGAATTGGGAGAAGTGCCTACCGCTTGCCGAGTTCTCCTACAACAACGACTTCGAGCTAGTCTCGGTATGGCACCATTTGAGGCTTTGTATGGACGGTATTGCAGTAACACCGTTGAAGTGGTCGGCGGTGAAAGGCGGTTCTTTGGTCCGATTCCATCAATGATTTGAAAGTCAAGTGCGATTGATTCGTGAGCACTTGCTTGTGGCTCGACCGAGCGAGAAGAGCTATGCGGATCGTCGTCGCCGTGAGTTGAGTTTCAGCCCAATGACTTTGTGTATCTCAAAGTCTCGCCTCGAAGGACATCGTCGTTTTGCTGTCAAGGGCAAGCGGCTCCTCGATATGTCGGGCCATATCGCATCATCAAGAAAGTGGGGCTGTTGCATACAAGTTGGAGTTGCCAACTACACTTGAAGGGGTGCATGATGTTTTCCATGTCACAATTGAAGAAGTGCCTCGTATTCCGGTTGAGGAAACGCCATTGGAAAATATCGATGTGCGGGAAGATCTGTCTTATCGTGGCGTCCGTTCGTATCCTCGATGAAGCTGAGCAGAGCGAGGAACCGTGTGATCAAGTTCCTCAAAGTTCAGTGGTCAAACCACTCCGAGGATGAAGCCACTTGGGAGCGGGAAGATCGTCTTCGAGCAGATTACCCGTCCTTTTCTCCGGTGATCGAGAATCTGGGCGAGATTCTGTAAGAGGAGATTTGTAACAGCCCTAACTTAGGGTTTGTATTTCAAATGTAAATTTTGAGGAGAAATAAAAACTTTTGTTGTCTCTTCAAATCATTTGAAAGTCTCTACATTTTCCTAGCAATTTCCATTTTTAGAATTAAATTCTTGTGAATGAAAATTGTTGTCAGCACATTCTTAGCCTTCAAACTTGTGATCATCCTCTGAAATTATTTTCCTATCATCTTGATCATCCTATCTACCTCCTGAATTATTTCACAATTTTTAGATTTTACTTGCTATTTCAAATGCCCAAGTCAAACCAGTTTAGAAATCTGGTCAAACCCTTAGGCAGCAGCTTGTGAATTTTATTGGGAGAAATCTGGTGCATGAAAACTCCTGGAAAAATTTCACAAGGTGGTCCTCTGTTCCAGTTAGCTTCCATAAAAATTTCAGAAATTTTGGAGCCCTGGAGCTATCTCTAAAAATTTCCCAAAACCTCTTTGTCTTTTAAATCGAATTAGAAAAAACATCGTTTGTCGGGCCCGAACCACACTTGGGCTCGTGTCCGAGCGCACTAATGGACTCGGTCGCGTCAACTAATCGCACCGCCGAGTCCAATCAATCGTGACCGTCCGATGAAGATCGAGCGATCCACGTCGCGTCGCTTAACCGACTGTCCGAATGCATGCGATCTCGGCCGTCCATTAGCGATCGAGCGGTCGGCATCTTTCGATCGAGTCGAACCACGGTTTGCGCCGCGCAACTCGCTCGCGCGCCCGTTTCTTCGCTGACTTGTGGGCCATCCCGAGTCATCCCCGCGTCGCCGCTCGCTCAGCGCCCGCTGCGCGCGCGCGCTCGGGCTCGCCGCTGCGCTGCAAGCACGCGCCACCTCGCCTCACCGGTCTTTTCACCGCCACCGTCTCACCTCGCGCCTCGCTGCTCCTACAAAAGCCCACGAGGGTTTTCCCTACCTCGTTTTCGTCTCCATTGCCTTTCTTCTCCACTGAGCTCCAGGAGCCGTGAGCATCGCTGCGACGCCTCCGAGCGTTCCTGCTGCTCCGGTGATCTCCGAGCACGGCCGACCGCGTCACGGCGTGTTCCACATCCCTGGGAAGTAAACCCCTCAAGGAATTTCGGATTTCATCGTCTGTGAGGCTGCGCGTGGGCTTTCTTCTCCAAGTCCGGCCGAAACCGCCTTTTCCGCCGCCGTATCTTCTCCGGTGAGCTCCAACTCGATTCCTTGCTCGGTGAGCGTCACCTGGACTCCACCTTTCTTCTCCACTCTCTCACTCGTCCTCTCGTTCACCCCAGGCTCCTGTCACCGTTGATCGCCTTGCGCCGCCGCGGGCTCTCGTCGCCGAGCCACTCCGGTGCCTCTCCGTCGTCGCCAAGCACACCGGTGAGTTCCTGGTAACTCACTGATGCCCATGCGCGCGCTAATTTTCATTGTCTACCTCTCGGTGCAGCCGCTTTTGTCACCCCATCGCCGCGCCGTGTTCCGTCGCGCGCCACCTCTGTGCATCTCTAGCTGCCCGCGACCACCCTTAGCCCGGCAACCTCTGGCGACCCATTTTGGCCGTCGCGACGGCCGCGCCGCCACTCCTTCGCCGTGGCGGTTTGAGTCGAGCGACCCGATCCTCTGTTCTTGGTGTGCTTATCTCTGTTTCACTGTCATTAGGCCCCACCTCCCTGAAGCATTGTAGTTAGCTGCTAATCATGCTTATGATTGTTCTTTAGTTCACTCTCGTGCGTGATCAAAATTGGTATTGGAGGTTTGAAAGTATTATAGTTCTAGTTCTCTGTATGTTTCTATGTTGTCGTTTTTCTGTTGTCAGTAAACTGAAAATTGGTATCATGCTTGCTATTAGGTTTTGTAAACTTGATGTCTCCCTTTTGTTGTGGTGGTTAGCCTGAAATCAGTTAGTTAGTATCTTTAAGTTTCTAAGCTCTTGTTGTCATGTTTGATCATAAGGGATAGTTAGCTGATCATGTTATTGTCTCTGTACTTTTGAGTTGTCAGTGCTATAAGATTTGGTGTAGTAGCCGCATGCTGAAACTTGTTAGCCATGCAAAATCTTGGTGTGGTGCTTAGAGAGTGCGAATAGTGAGCATCCTTAGCATCCTATCTTAGGTAGAAGATTTTTTTGTTTAGCATCTCATAGTTGGATACTTGGTAGTTAGTGTTGTCAATAGCTTTTTGTAGGTTACGTAATATCGACTAATAATGGTTGAGTTAGAGAAACTAGCTGTTTTGATATATTAACTTGATGATTGAATAATAGATGTGCACACAATCACCATCAAAGTCTGTCCAAAGTTTAAATCATATAAGAGGATTAATTTTGTGGTTAACGACAAATAAGTGAGTGGGTCTCTGTAGCGATTATTTGTCATTCTTTTGTGATGGTCTAGCCTCTGTGTACCAATTGGTGTTTGTGTTTGATTATTGAATTTTGCGGTGTTATTCGTTCTTATTATTGTTATTTGTTCTATCGTTGAGGCCGATATTTGCGGCAACCACGAGGCGATCCTCTGCAGCAGAGTTGAGCATTACGAGCAACACCGGCCGAAGCAAGCGGTTTGATCATGATAATCCCAGTATTTTAAAGTCTAATATTTTGTTTGGTTGTATGTATGCATCGCTTAATTTGTGTTAAATTGATTAGTTAAATCCGTAGTTGCATATCACTGTAGACAAAATATTGACCTCTACTACTGAGCCTAGGTTATTTCTTTGTGATTAGAGTTTGGATGATCTCTTCTCACTTAGTAGATCCGGGTCAACTTGCTTAGACATGCTTAGCTATCGGTAGAACTGGGCGGTTATCGACTTTAGTCGGTAACCTTGATCACACAAAATTTACTATAACTTTATGTTTTAGCATTTCTGCTATGTTTAATTGCAAAATTAAAAATGAAAACAAAAATGATTTAGACTTGGGCACAATGGTAAGGCTGGTGTGATCTGTTGGGTGTGACTAGAAAGGTGCAGAGTCGATTAAGGACCGAGTTACTTGCGCCACCGTCTTGAGCATTTTGCGTGCTAACCACACTAGAGTATATGGGGCCTCTCTTGACCTAGTACTTTGGCGTGTATTGGCTCCGGGTCGCAGGAGGTCGCGAGGAGGGATGGAGGTGGGAGCATGGTAGTTGTCAGAAAAGCTTTATCTGAGTGGGTAGTTGTCTTTTCGGCTTTACCATGTAGCGTATGGGTTTCTATCCATACGAGCGGCTGTAGTTAATACACAATATTGGAAAAAGTCTCGTAGGACTTAGTTGTGCGACATACCTTCGGAGTGTGCTTTGGCTTAAAGGCGTCTCAAGTGTGGGTACATTGGTACACCCTGCAGGTTAAAACTATTCGAATAGCCTCGTCCTAGGTTATGGACACGCTCTTACGCCCCAAGAACTAGACTACAACATTTAAATTAAAATTTGATGGGTGGTACGAATGCGGGATTCGTGCTATTGTTGTGGTGACTATTGGGATAGTCACTTCTAGGATGTTTATCTCTATTCTTTTGTATTATTATCCTTCTTGTATTTCAACCTTAAAATGAATTGCAAACTTGCCTTCAAAGCGTATTATATTATTGCAAATGAAAGTTGGCTTTATGCAAATGAAACATATGGCCTCCACTAAACAAGCCTGCATGTAGCATATGAATAGGTGCGCTAGTTCACACGTCGAGTCTTGCGGGTACAAAGACAATCTTTGTACTGGTGCTTTGCTTAATGTTTTTGTTGCAGAGGAAGAAGGTGAGCCCCAAGGGCCTCACTTACGTGAGTGTGTTGCCGTTCGTGGGCGACTAGACTTGGCGGTCGGTCGGATGCCTTGTGGGTTGGAGGCACGATTGGCTTTGTTTATAGCCATCTTATGGCACTTTTCCTTCATTTGTCGTTCTGTTTATTTTTGTATCTTGGCACATCGGCCTTATGCGTAATAACTCTACTATTTGTTTATCTTCCGTTTGGTAGTGTAGTGTTTGGACTCTATGTTTGGAATGGAGTTGATGTCTAATTTTTACCGAGGTGTGTATCTTTGCTGCAGGAAGTATACATATCTCGAGGATCAGTTTATTTGATTTGTGATGCTAGGACTAGGTGGTTGGTTAAGCATTACAAGCCAAATAAACTGGGGTCCTCACAGAGCTGTTCTTAGTACATCCCGAGGCGGTCCTGACACGTGTGTGCTCATGAGGCATATGTCTACGCCGTATATGTAACAGCCCAAAATCCTTAGGTTGGATTAGCTATGCATCTACTGTGCATTTATGAAATTTTGGACCTTTCTAAAACTTTTTGTTGCTAAGCAAATAGGTTACAACCTGGTCTTTCAAAACCTAGAAATGAAAATTTTCAAGCAAAATAAAAGTTTGTCAAGATTTTGAAACTTAGATCGGAGTGGGGTTAAACCCTATGTCGAAAGTCTTTTGATTGTGAAGAATAGCAATTAACCTTGGAAATCCTATACTCCTTTCTCCAATTCAAACTTGAAAATATACGTTCTCAAGCTCGTAATTACAAACTAAATTTCTATTTTTGAAGATATAGTGGGGCTCTGTCGGGACCCAGAATTACGATTCTGGAACCCTCTGTGTATACTGCACTAGTCCAGGATCACGCTAGTGCACACAGGGTTAACATAGGTAAATATCGATCCATACAAGCGATAAATAAAGTAAACGATTAGTTTGAATAACAAATAAGGGTTTTGACCTTATGGTCGAGTTTACACTTATTAAGCCACGCGAGGCTAACGAGAAAATAAGCGGCGGTGGAGCGGAAAACTCGGCGTAGATCCACCAATTCACCACAGCAACCGATCGGGATCGGACCTTAATGAGCGATCGACCTTCAACGAACTCCTCCTCAGCGGCGTAGACTCCTCCTCTTACAGTAGGTTTGGGCGCAAGTTTTACAACAAGCGTGAGTACACAACCGCACTCCATAAATCATACCACAGAATTGTAATACCCCAAAAGTATTTGAAAGGACTTAGGAGAGATTTAATTTTGAGTTAAAGGATTAGCTGTTTAGAAGTCGATTTGGGCGAACCTTTTGGGAGTTAATTAATTAAGCAACCAACGAGGGGGTTTCGCATTTGCTAAGACAAACTGGGCCCCGGCTCTGCCGGAGGCCCATTAGTGGGCTGGCCGGCCAAGGCCCAAGAGGGGCGGCACAAACCCTAGCCCCTCCCTCCTCCAAGCATGACCCTCTCCCTTCCCCTTTCCTCCCCAACCGGCCGCCACTTTTCCCCACCACCTCCTGCC
This sequence comes from Ampelocalamus luodianensis, assembly GCA_036346255.1. Lineage (NCBI taxonomy): Eukaryota > Viridiplantae > Streptophyta > Magnoliopsida > Poales > Poaceae > Ampelocalamus > Ampelocalamus luodianensis. Next base: position 96,851 of record JAYEVH010000305.1, read on the forward strand.
TCCCCTCCACACCTCCTGCGCACCTCCCCACCTCCTCCACCTCCATTGCTGCTGGCCAAAAGGAAGGAGAAGCTCCATTGCAGCCGGCCAAGGAGGAAAAAGAAGGAAAAGAAGAGAAGGGAGAAGAAGAGGGAGAAGAGAAGGAAGAGAGGAGAAGGAGGATCGTCTTTGGGGTTTGTTAAGTTGTCGTCCAGCACGTCGTCAAGGGTAACGACGGGTTTCTTGCGTTGAGTGATAGTCATTAGAAGCGTTTGCTAGTAGATCGATTGCATCAGTTAATTTCTGTTCTCTGTCCAATTTTGTCCAGTAGCTTGCGCGGCCGATTTCATGTGGTTAGAAGCAGAATTAGGAGTTTGGATCTCCAAGAGAGTTGTAGATTATGTTCTTAGCTTTCAGTGGCCACCAAGATCACCCAAATCCGATTAACGGTCAGGAAGTTATGAATTTTTTAGTATCGCTGCTCTGTTATTCTGTCAGTTTTGAACAGTCTGTAGAAAATGGGATGAATCTGCTAGTTAAGGTCAAAATCAGAGGACCTCAATATAACGAAAAATGTGGGTAATTTCTATACCTTTTCATAGAGATAAAGAACACGAGATTTGGACTTTCGTAGCAAAAGTTATGGTGGTTTTAGCGTACTGTCCAGAGAACCCGACGAGAATTCTGTTGTCTGATGATTGGTTTGATAGGGGAAGTTAATGATAGAATCAAAAGGGCTCCCCAACTAGGTTTATTTAGGTAATTCAATTACCTTTTCATAAAGTCTAAGAGCATCTTAATTGGACTCCTGAGGAGAAAGTTATGTATTTTAGAATTTGGCTGTTTTCAGTGAGCACAAAAACGATCGCTAGAAATTGGAGGTTTTTGTTAACGCTTAGGAATTTAGTGAGATCAACTATGTTGCTATTTATGATTTTGGTCCAGTATGCTGGTCTTAGATTGGGGTTATCTTTATGTTTAGGTGGGAGCGTGATCCCAGGGGCAGCGCCCTCTTCGCGTCCACCGTTCTCGCACGGTTAAGGCAAGTATTCGGGCTATTGTATATTTATGCTTGTATGCCGTGACTGTTTGTGTTGTGCTCATAATAGCTATGCATGGATGTTATGGTTATGAGTTCCAATTTATCTTGGTGAATGCAAGTGCACTATTTGATAAATGGGTGTGATTGATTAGCTATGTCTGTGTGCTTTTTGATATAAGGTTGCGTAGCAAGATGGTTTACTTGATGATTGTTTAAGTATGGTGATTGCTCAAATTATGCTTATGCTTTACTGTGGTACAATGTTGTTGTCTTTTGATAAGATTGATGATGAATAAGAGATGAGCATATGCATATTGAGAACATGTTGGGGCTTGGTCACGCGGTGACCAAGCATGTTTCAACTTTGAGATTCCGTCATGAATGTGGCGGGCCGAGATCCTCACTCGTGGAGTGTGGGCTTGAGTCCCCTTACTTGCGGAATAACGGGCAATTGGTCCTGTGCGTGCGGCGCCAAGACAGCATGGGTATGCAGCGGCGGTTGCATACTCTGCATTACGGTGTAATGCACAGAAAGTTAAAGATAAAGGATCCTTGAGCATTGCATTGGTTGCATTTCACAAGTTAAAAGGCTATGTTTAGTGTTGTGTTATTGTGGATCATTGATGCTATGTTTGTGTTCTTGTTTATAGCCTTGTTGATACTTTTGAGTCTTTGGGCTCACTCTTGCCTTAATGTGTTTTAGGTACCAATGGCAGGATCGACATGAATGGGAGGGAATAGAGGATGGATGCACTCACTACCTCACACTCTTAAGGCGTTTACCACTTAGCTACAATTTTAGAAATAAATAAACTGATGATTATCACTCATAGATCGGTTTGGTTGAGTAACTGTTTAATTGTAATAATGAGATTGCCAGGTCTTGGTATGTTCAATTGATTATCAAGCTTGATCATGAGAATTTTGTTAAATGCTATCATTTATCGTTGAACTCTCGGTATAGCTGATTAAACAAAGGAGACTCTGTCAAAAAAATTTGTAGATTGGGCTAGATGAGTTTATTTCCAGCAGCATTCCAGGCTCTTTGAGAGTTGGGGTGTTACAGTTGGTATCAGAGCGGGCGGTAGGTCCGTGGTGATTGGATTTACAACCTAGGCAACTTAAATTGCTAAAATTTTGTAATGGTTAATGAACTTATAAACTGACACCTTTGGTGCATGAGGATGGGATGGGTCAAGCATTGCATTTACGCATTTGTTGAGTTGTATTAATGATTCCTGTTTTGAGATAATCTGTTATATCTATAGTATAATACTATGGTTATTATGTGTGGGGGTAACCCATGTTGAGAGGTGGAGGTAGTGGTTGTGGTCCTGAGCTATACCAGGTTACACCACCGTTCGTGGTATAGGAATAGCGAAGTATCCACACGAGAGATCGTGAGTACTGACGTCGATGGCGAGAATCTTTAGAAGAGTTGTTCTCTTCCCTGAATTTGAATTTGGTCAACTCTTATCGGTTACGATTGATGGGTTTCTTTGAAATTTTTGGTGTGTTTCCTTTGGCTTAATTTGCCCGTAAATCAATTATTGTTTTCCCAACCGTTGAGTTATTCGCGATTGGTGAACTTTGCTAATTGTCAAGATTGACTTTTGTAGTGTTGGTTTTGTTTTCTTATTGGAAAGCTTGACCTATTTATTCGCTTGATGTTTTTGGTTAATGAAAGTTTCCTTTTGCAGTCCTTTAGTTCATGAAGGCTTTGACTCAACGTATCTCTCTTGGGTATTTTGAGCGTTGAAGATTAATGGTTGTGTTATGAGTTTCAAGTTGAGTCCGCAGTGTGTGCATGATCGATCTTAACTAAGGTCCTTATCAAGGAAAGTTGAATAAGTGGAGGTTGTCCTTTAGTGGTTCTTGATGAGTGTGACTATGAGTATGACAATATTTAGTTGGAATCAATAGAGTTATTAAGAGGTGTGGTATTTTGACGAATTGGTCTGATCGTTAGGATTGTGGAATCAGGTAGATTAATTGGATAGCATGGAGTAATGTATCTCTATGGATTAGCCTACCCATTAGTGATGGTTATGTTAAGAATGTGTTTGAACGATGCCTTAGAGGATATCAAATTTGGAAATTTTCTTAAACTGGTTACTTGATGATCATACATAAATGCTAGATTGAAACATGTATATTAGATTAGACGAACGTTGAGGTAACATGTTGTGAAACCCTGTTGTACAGGCGATGAGATTATTAATTGTTGACTTTGTGTTTATAGATCGTTATATGACTACAAACAGAAGTAGGACCCTATTTGTGTACATGATACATACAATTGACAAATGTTAATGACAGTTGGAGCGGGTGTGAGTAACACTAATGGTTGAGTGGATGAATGAGTAAGTGGCCTCTCATAGTGTGCTTTGCGAAAGTATCAATTGATAGTATGAACTAGTTAAAATAGGTTTGTTTCAACCTTGTGGCTTGTGTTTCTTTTGGAGAAATTTATGATGGGATAAGAGGCTATGATGAGTCTCGCTAAGAGTGTATTATTACATTACTAATGTGATGGTCGATGAGGATTATGATGATAATATTGAATGTTTTGTATAAAGGGACTGGATCGCTCGCCAGATGTTGATTAATTGAATATGTTTCTAGTTCGCATTTGTGATCTTTCAGACCCCATGTTGATGTGATAGCTGAATTTGTTTAGAGCAAAGTGACATGTTGAGAGGTTTTATTAGTTCCTAAGTGGAATAGGTGTTGTGATCTTCAAATACTCTTTGTCGAATTGCCAAGTGATGTCAGAACCAATGAAAGTCGAGTGAAGTAGAAGTATTTGAGATTGAAGTAAAGTTTCATAACTTGCATATTATTGAAGATTGTCTAAAACTTTTGTTCTTGCCCATAAGAGTTTTCCCTAATTCTAAAAGCGTGTTTTATTCCGTCGAGGTTTGATATTCTCGATTGTGGGACGTGCGCCTCAACTTTGATCATATCTTTTGGTTTTCGAGAACGCTTTATCGATTGTTTCTCTTGATCTTGTAACTATTGTAAGTGGTAACGTTTTCCTTTGTGCTGAGATTTATTTCTATTTGCCTCTTCTTCCAAGAAAGGGTTAACCGATCTGTATTGTAAAGTCTCGTAGGTGGTGTTTGGCATCTAGACGGTGGTGGTCTAGTAGATGGTTTGGTGAACCCTTAGGTGTCGGAGTTGTCCGAGAGGCCCGAGTAATAAATCGATTTATTAGAATAATCCTTGAGAGGATTTGAGTTAAAAGAATATTTGTCTTGGAGCTACAGATTTCGTTGTCGCAACTAGTAGGACCTATAGCGAGATGTAGTCCAAGATTTGGTGTTCTTTTTGACCGAGCATTAGAATTAGCAAGTATGGAAATCTGGATCAATTTATTAGAGTATCACAATTTGGTAGTATTGAGGCTATGAAAGTTATTCTTGATGATGTGGTTTAATGAGAGTGGAATTAAAGTAATCGAATCACCATGTCAATTAATGGATAATGGAAAATGTTGAGTAACGTTAAGAGTGATTTGGCTTTAAATGAGTAACCTTTCGATGCTTATAATCTTTCTAAAGGTAAACTGGTCAAGAAAATATTTTTCATGATGATGTTAATGAGTGAGTATGTTGGAATTGTGAGATTTTACAGATTTAATGTGAGGATTTCCCTATCTTTTATATGAGAAGTTCGTTATAGGAGTCTTGGAGTTTAATTTGGGCTTTGCATTTTATGCTAGGACTTGGGGCACCCAAAGGATTATGTGTAGAGGAAGTAGATTAAGTGTGGGTTTGAACGATGGGATGATCATTGATAGAGCCCTTTAGAGAAAGTATATGAATGTGAGAGCTGTGAATTCCAAGTTGTTTATTTCTAAAAGGCGAGGTGATGTGATTGCGTGTGTGATCTATTTTGAGATGCATTGGAAGTCATCTGTCAAATTAGTCAGTCGATAGAGGAGTTGTTGAGAGAAAGTTTTGGGTGGCGTCGATAGAGTTTTTCTGAGTTGTGGATGATGAATTTCAACTTGAGTGTAACGTTGAGATTGTCAAGTTAAGAGGGATGAGTTAGTGTGTTTTGCACTAATGAAACTCCAAAGTTGAGAGAGATTTTATTCCTAAAAGAGATCTTGAGAAATTGATACTTCCTCAAAGGAGTGAATTGTTTCTCGATTCTCGTTTGAGTTTTGTCTCGTTAACCAATGTATTTCGTAAGTTGAGTTTGACTCGATTTTGGTTTATATGGTTCTTATCGGTTCGGGAAGAATAAAGAAGTTTTTGATTTTGGGCATTTAAAATGATTCTTCCTTTGGTTTTCATGATGTTTATTCGCAACCGCCACTTGGAAGGTGGAAGGGATTTCGTGATGAAATTCGATTTTTGGATTTGACTTTTAGCACCGCTTGTGGTAACGCTTTAGTTGCGATATGAATCCTTCTTTTCAGATGGGTTTTGTTGGTCAAAGAGTTTGCTTAAAGAGAGTTTTGTCGTATGTTTCGGTTAAAGGAGGTGGTCCTTGCTTTAGTGAGGAGTTTATTTGAGAAGGTGGAATAATAGTTACGTGTTCTATGTGCATGTCGTGTGGTTGGTATCTTTGGGAAGGTTAACCCAAGATACATTGGGTTGTTCTCGCTAGTTGGCGTATCGCCAGACCGCCTCGAGTCCGTCGCCGAGTACATAACGTCATGTATGTCTTTGGTGTTGAGTGAGTACAGGAAGGTCGGTGAGAGTGTTGAGGTATAGATATGGGTATACGTTATGGTGTTATGTTTACGTCGGTCTTAGCGAGAAGAGACTTGGGAGGTAGTCTCGTATGATCGAACTTTAACCAAAGTTTATCACGTCGGGTACATCTTGTTGGTTATTGATTTTCAATTGTGGTTGTTGTTGTTCTTGAGTAGATGAGGTAGAATTCGGGTCGAATTCAGTTTAAGGGGTAGAATGTAATACCCCAAAAGTATTTGAAAGGACTTCTGGGAGAGATTTAATTTTGAGTTAAAGGATTAAGCTGCTTAGAAGTCGATTTAGAGGCGAACCTTTGGGAGTTAATTAATTAAGCAACCAACGAGGGGTTTTCGCATTTGCTAAGACAACTGGGCCCGGGCTGCATCGCCGGAGGCCCATTAGTGGGCTGGCGGCCAAGGCCCAAGAGGGGGCGGCACAAACCCTAGCCCCTCCTCCTCCAAGCCGCAGCCCCTCCCCTTCCCCTTTCCTCCCCAACCGGCCGCCACTTTTCCCACCACCTCCTGCCTCCCTCCACACCTCCTTGCGCACCTCCCCACCTCCTCCACCTCCATTGCTGCTGGCCAAAAGGAAGGAGAAGCTCCATTGCAGCCGGCCAAGGAGGAAAAAGAAGGAAAAGAAGAGAAGGGAGAAGAAGAGGAGAAGAGAAGGAAGAGAGGAGAAGGAGGATCGTCTTCGGGGTTTGTCTGTCGTTGTCCAGCACGTCGTCAAGGGTAACGACGGGTTTCTTGCGTTGAGTGATAGTCATTAGAAGCGTTTGCTAGTAGATCGATTGCATCGGTTAATTTCTGTTCTCTGTCCAATTTTGTCCAGTAGCTTGCGCGGCCGATTTCATGTGGTTAGAAGCAGAATTAGGAGTTTGGATCTCCTAGAGAGTTGTAGATTATGTTCTTAGCTTTCATTGGCCACCAAGATCACCCAAATCCGATTAACGGTTAGGAAGTTATGAATTTTTTAGTATCGCTGCTCTGTTATTCTGTCAGTTTTGAACAGTCTGTAGAAAATGGGATGAATCTGCTAGTTAAGGTCAACATCAGAGGACCTCAATATAACGAAAAATGTGGGTAATTTCTAGACCTTTTCATAGAGATAAAAAACACGAGATTTGGACTTTCGTAGCAAAAGTTATGGTGGTTTTAGCGTACTATCCAGAGAACCCGACGAGAATTCTGTTGTCTGATGATTGGTTTGATAGGGGAAGTTAATGATAGAATCAAAAGGGCTCCCCAACTAGGTTTATTTAGGTAATTCAATTACCTTTTTAGAAAGTCTAAGAGCATTTTAATTGGACTCTTGAGGAGAAATTTATGTATTTTAGAATTTGGCTATTTTCAGTGAGCACAAAAACGATCGCTAGAAATTGGAGGTTTTGTTAACGCTTGGGAATTTAGTGAGATCAACTGTGTTGCTATTTATGATTTTGGTCCAGTATGCTGGTCTTAGATTGGGGTTATCTTTATGTTCAGGTGGGAGCGTGATCCCAGGGGCAGCGCCCTCTTCGCGTCCACCGTTCTCGCACGGTTAAGGCAAGTATTCGGGCTATTGTATATTTATGCTTGTATGCCGTGACTGTTTGTGTTGTGCTCATAATAGCTATGCATGGATGTTATGGTTATGAGTTCCAATTTATCTTGGTGAATGCAAGTGCCTTGTTTGTTAAATGGGTGTGATTCATTAGCTATGTCTCATGTGCTTTTTATATAAGGTTGCGTAGCAAGATGGTTTACTTGATGATTGTTTAAGTATGGTGATTGCTCAAATTATGCTTATGCTTTACTGTGGTACAATGTTGTTGTCTTTTGATAAGATTGATGATGAATAAGAGATGAGCATATGCATATTGAGAACATGTTGGGGCTTGGTCACGCGGTGACCAAGCATGTTTCCCTTTGAGATTCCCGTCATGAATGTGACGGGCCGAGATCCTCACTCGTGGAGTGTGGGCTTGAGTCCCCTTACTTGCGAGTAACGGGCAATTGGTCCTGCGTGCGCGCAAGATGTGCATGGGTATGCGACGGTTGCATACTCTGCATTACCGTGTAATGCACACGAAGTTAAAGATAAAGGATCCTTGAGCATTGCATTGGTTGCATTTCACAAGTTAAAAGGCTATGTTTAGTGTTGTGTTATTGTGGATCATTGATGCTATGTTTGTGTTCTTGTTTATAGCCTTGTTGATACTTGCTGAGTCTTTGGGCTCACTCTTGCCTTAATGTGTTTTAGGTACCAATGGCAGGATCGACATGAATGGAAGGGAATAGAGGATGGATGCACTCACTACCTCACACTCTTAAGGCGTTTGCCACTTAGCTTGTGAGGACCCCAGTTTATTTGGTTTGTAATGCTTAACCAACCACCTGGTCCTAGCATCACAAATCAAATACACTGATCCTCGAGATATGTATACTTCCTGCAAAGCATTATACACACCCGGTACAAAATTAGACATCAACTCCATTCCACACATAGAGTCCAAACACCACACTTCCAAACGGAAGATAAACAAATAGCAAAGATATTACAGACAATGGCCGACTGGCCACAAGATACACAAATAACAAGAACGACAGCGGAAGCAAAAGTGTCATAAGATGGCTATAAACAAAGCCAATCAGCGTGCCTTCAACCCACAAGGCATCTGACCGGACCGCCAAGACTAGTCGTCACCCACGGCGACAGACACTCACGAAGTGAGGACCACGAGGCTCACCTTCTTCCTCTCGCAACAAAACATTAAGCAAAGCACCTGAGTACAAAGATTGTCTTTGTACCCGCAAGACTGACGTGTGAACTAGCAGACCTGTTCATATGCTACATGCAGGCTTGTTTAGTGGAGGCCATATGTTTTATTTGCACAAAGCCAATTTTTGTTTGCAATAAGGTATCTAGTTTAAAGGCAAGTTTGCAATTCATTTTTAAGATTGAAATCTGATGCGGATATTAATAACAAAAGCGAAAGATAAACAACCTAGAAGTGACTATCCCAATAGTCACCCCAACAATAGCACGAATCCCGATTCGTACCACCCATCAAGTTTTAATTTAAATGTTGTAGTCTAGTTCTTATGGGGCGTATCCGGCGTGTCCATAACCTAGGGCGAGGCTATTCGAATAGTTTTAACCTGCGGGGTGTACCAATGTACCCACACTTGGATCGCCTTTAAGCCAAAACACACTCGAAGGTATCTTTGTACGGCTAAGTCCTACGAGACTGTTTCCAATATTGTGTATCAACCCCGAGCCGCTCGTATGGATAGAAACCCATACGCTTACATGGTAAAGCCGAAAAGACAACTACCCACTCAGGATAAAGCTTTTCGGACAACTACCATGCTCCCACCTCCGTCCCTCCTGCGACCTCCTGCGACCCGGAGCCAATACACGCCAAAGTACTAGGTCAAGAGAGGTCCCATATACTCTAGTGTGGTTAGCACGCAAAATGCTCGATGCGGTGGCGCCAAGTAACTCGGTCCTTAACTGACTCGGGCACCTTTCCAGTCACACCCAACAGATCACACCAGTCTTACCATTGTGCCCAAGTCTAAATCATTTTTGTTTTCATTTTTAATTTTGTAATTAAACATAGCAGAAATGCTAAAACATAAAGTTATAGTAAATTTTGTGTGATCAAGGTTACCGACTAAAGTCGATAACCGCCCAGTTCTACCGATAGCTAAGCATGTCTAAGCAAGTTGACCCGGATCTACTAAGTGATAAGAGATCATCCAGCGATCTCTAATCACAGCAAATAACCTAGGCTCAGGTAGTAGAGATCAATATTTTGCCTACAGGATATGCAGCTACGGATTTAACTAATCAATTTAACACAAATTAAGCAATGCATACATACAGCTGAAACAAAATATTAATCTTTAAAATACTAGGATTAAACATGATCAAACTGCTTGCCTGGCTGCTGTTGCTCAAGTTGTTGCGGAGGATCGTCCTCAGGGTTGCCGCAAATATCGAAGCCTAACGATCGAACAAAACAGCGAATAAGAACGAATAACACCGGCAAAACTTCAAACATCAAATACAAACACCAATATATACACCAAGGCTAGACTATCACAAAGAATGACAAATAATTGCTACAGAGACCCATCCACTCATTTGCTAGGTTAACCACAAAATCAAACTTCTAACATGCTTTAACTTTGGACAGGCTTTGATGGTGATTGTATGCACATCTATTATTTAATCATCAAGTTAACACATCAAAATCAGCTAGCTATACTGAAACCACTATTGACAGGTGAGAGCACAAAATCTACAAGAAGCTATTGAAAGCATAACTAGCCAAGTATCCAACTAAGAAATGCTAAACAAAAATCTTCTACCTAAGATAGGATGCTAAGGACGCTCAGCTATTCATACCCTAAGCATCACACCTAGATTTTGCAAGGCTAACAAGTTTCAACATTTGGCCACTACCCAAATCTTATAACACTGACAACTCAAAAGTACAGAGGCAAATAAAATGAGCACTAACTATCCCTATGATCAAGCATGGCAATGAAGCTTAGAAACTTAAAGATACCAACTAAATGATTTCATGCTAACCACCACAACAAAAGGAGGCATCAAGACTAACAAAACCTAATAACAAGCATGATACAAATTTTGATTCGACAATGAGATAAAAATGACAACGAGTAAAGCTACAAGGAAACTTGCACTAATATATGTGAGGACCTGGTTTATTTGGCTTGTAATGCTTAACCAACCACTGGTCCTAGCATCACAAATCAAATAAAGCGATCCTCGAGATATGTATACTTCTGAAAGCAAATATCGCACCTCGTTACAAAATTAGACATCAACTCCATTCAAAACATAGAGTCCAAACATTACACTACAAACAGAAGATAAACAAATAGTATAGTTATTACAGACAATGGCCGACTGGCCACAAGATACACAAATAACAAGAACGACAGCGGAAGCAAAAGTGCCATAAGATGGCTATAAACAAAGCCAATCAGTGTGCCTTCACCCACAAGGCATCTGACCGGACCGCCAAGACTAGTCGTCACCCACGAAGCGACAGCACAGCTCACAGAAGTGAGGACCCTGAGGCTCACCTTCTTCCTCTGCAACAAAAACATTAAGCAAAGCACCTGAGTACAAAGATTGTCTTTGTACCCGCAAGACTGACGTGTGAACTAGCAGACCTGTTCATATGCTACATGCAAGCTTGTTTAGTGGAGGCCATATGTTTTATTTGCACAAAGCCAATTTTTGTTTGCAATAAGGTAATATAGTTTAAAGGCAAGTTTGCAATTCATTTTAAGATTGAAATACGATGCGGATATTAATAACAAAAGCGAAAGATAAACAACCTAGAAGTGACTATCCCAATAGTCACTCAACAATAGCACGAATCCCAGTTCGTACCACCCATCAAGTTTTAATTTAAATGTTGTAGTCTAACTCTTGAAAAGCTTACCCAAGCGTGTCCATCACCTAGGGCGAGGCTATTCGAATAGTTTTTAACCTGCAGGTGTACCATATCACCCCACACTCGCATCGCTTTAAGCCAAAGCACACTTCCGAAGGTATCTTTGCACAGCTAAGTCCTACGAGACTTTTTCCAATATTATGTATTAACTACGAGCCGCTCGTATGGATAGAAACCCATACGCTTACATGGTAAAGCCGAAAAGACAACTACCCACTCGGGATAAAGCTTTTGGACAACTACCATGCTCCCACCTCCATCCCTCCTGCGACCTCCCGCGACCGGAGCCAATACACGCCAAAGTTCTAGGTCAAGAGAGGTCCATATACTCTAGTGTGGTTAGCTTGCGCGAAATGCTGGATAAAATTCACTCACAAGATGTTCGGTCCTTAATTGACCGGGCACCTTTCGATCACACCCAAAAGATCACACCAATCTTACCATTGTGCCAGCGTCCAAATCATTTTTGTTTTCATTTTTAGTTTTGCAATTAAACATAGCAGGAATCTTTGAAACATAAAGTTGTAGTAAATTTTGTGTGATCAAGGTTACCGACTAAAGTCGATAACCGCGCTGATTCTCTGATACTAAGCATGTCTAGCGGTGAAATCGTATCTACTAAGTGACAAGAAATCATCCAATGATCTCTAATCACAACCAAATAACCTAGGCTCGGTAGTAGAGATCAATATTTGTCTACAGGATATGCAGCTACGGATTTAACTAATCCATTTTAACACAAATTAAGCAATGCATACATACAGCTGAAACAAAATATTAGAATTTAAAGTACTGGGATTATCATGATCAAACTGCTTGCCTGACTGGCTGCTGTTGCTCAATATGGTGCGGAGGATCGTCCTCAGGGTTGCCGCAAATATCGAAGCCTAACGATCGAACATAACAGCAAATAAGAACGAATAACACCGACAAAACTCAAACATTCAACAACATCAAACAAGCCAAAACTCACACAGCAGCCTAAGTATGAAATAACAGAATTTTAGAAACAGAGAACCAATCATTTTAAGTTATTAGCAATTTTCTATGAATTTTCTAAGCTAAAAACACAACAAGTCACTAGTTAATTACTTAACAAATTTTCATGAACAGAACCAGTGTATAAAACCTATCCTAATAATTAGTATACTGAATATAGAATTTTACAGAATTGGGTTCATTGCATTTGGACAATTATTGAAAGAGATATGCATTTTCTAATTTAGAAGATACATAAGACATCATTTTATTAGCTAACAGATTTTTGCTACAGAGACATGGATGAAGTTAATTTTATCAAATAGTACACTTAAAATGAAAATTAACAGCACTAGTTTCATACAATTTGGATAAAAATTGAATTAGTTATGCATTTTACAAGTTTAATTGAATTAATGAGGCAAATGTAAAAGCATTACAGATTTACTAAAGCATTTAATCTTTTTCTACCCACAGCTATCTAGCCCAGACAATCGGCGGCGGGCCGGCGAAAATGTGACAGAACAGCTAGCGCGAAAGTGACGCGTCGGCGTATTCTAAGAATACGTCTTGACTACCAAAGTGCAAACCTAACATACTCACAGAAATCGCTTCCAACAGAGGAAACGCATTACGAGCTACACAAACCTAAGCGACAACATGGACCCACATGGCGGCGACTCGAGGAAATATAACGGTTGGATTAGAGTTTACTAAACACGATTAACCCGAGAGGACCCACATGGCGGTGGATCGAACTAAACATGGTTTAGTGCTGGCCCGAATGCCACCGGCGGCTCGCGCCGCGCAAGACGGGACAGCGGCGCGGCGCGCGGTGGATCTCGCGAACTAGTGGGTTTCAAAGCGGCGAGTGATACCTTCGGGTTCACAGAGACTTTGCGAACCCGATGGCGGTCTTGACCACGGAGATGCGGCGATGGTGGCGGCGAGCGGAGGCGGAGAAGAAAGTGCGGCCTTCGCGGAGAAGACGCCACAGCGAAGGAGAGCCGAGAAGGTGCGCACCGCTCGCCTTGACTCGAGGAAGGATAAGCCCACGACCACGACGACGATGGAGCTCGCGGTGGCGAAATTGCGCGCGGCGAATCACCGTGCGGGCGGGAAGAAACGCCCACACGCCCACCATGATGTACCAAGGCGAGAAAGGAGCTCACGGTTAGACTCGAAGGGATTGCGATTACGAGGACCAGCGCCGAGGCGAGGACTCACCGAGCGCAAATGAGCTCGCGGGCCGAGATCACCGGAGGCGGAGGCGGCGAACTAGCTCCCGCGATACATCGGATGCGAGGCTCGGGATGGGCAAAATGGATGCGCGAGGAACAAGGAAGGCGGCGAGAAGGTTGCGGAAGCACAAGCGGCAACGAGGTGGTGGCGCCGCCCTCTCCTTCTTCTCCGGCGTGGCGAGAAGTGGGCGGAGGAGCAACAGAGCGGGAAAGCGAGATGTGAGTGATCGCGGTGAGGTAATGAAGGTCCGCGACACTTCGGAGAAGGACACGGGCAAATAGGTGGTAGCGCGAGTGCGTGGCGCGCATGCGATCGCCGCCGAGCTCCGGTGGTGCGGAGAAGGCGAGGTGATATCGACGGTAGGGTCCACCTGGCCCGATCGACGGGTGCGAGCCGATGGTTGGACTCAATCGACATCGCACCGACCGTTGGATCCGAAATGGGACGGTGAGATTGGTGTATGCATTCGGACAGTCGGTTAAGACGCAACGTGGATCGCTCGATTTGCATCGGACGGTCACGATCGATTGGACTGTCGCGGTGCAGCTGGCGGTGCGACCGAACCAAGTGGTGCGGTGCGGTTTGAGTCGGACTCGGGTTCGAGCCGACAAGCGATGTTTTCGATTTTTGATTTTAAAAGCGAGAGAGTTTAGGAATTTTTAGAGATAGATCCGAGCTCCAAAATTCCGAAATTTTTATGGTAGCTACTTGAGACAGAGAACAACATTGCATAAATTTTCCAGAACTTTTATGCATGAAAAGTTCTGCAGAAAATTCTCAAGCATGCTGACCTAGGATTTGACCAGATTTTCAACTAGTTTGACTTGGCCATTTGAAATAGCAAATAAAATCTAAAAATTGTGAAATAATTCAGGAGGTAGATAGGATGATCAAGATGATAGGAAAAATAATTTCAGAGGATGATCACAAGTTTGAAAGCTAAGAATCGATAACAACAATTTCCAATCACAAGAATTAAATTCTAAAATTGGAAATTGCTAGGAAAATTGTAGAAACTTTCAAATGATTTGAAGAGACAACAAAAGTTTTTATTTCTCCTCAAAATTTTACATTTGAAATACAAACCTAAGTTAGGCTGTTACAAATCTCCCCTTACAGAATCTCGCCCAGATTTCGATCATCGAGAAGAAGGACGGGTAATCTGCCGGAGGCGATCTTCCCGCACCCAAGTGGCTTCATCCTCGGAGTGGTTTGACCATTGAACTTTAAGGAACTTGATCACACGGTTCCTTGTCTGCGTTCAGCTTCTTGAGGATACGAACGGGCGCTCACGATAAGAGATCTTCTCGCACATCGATATTTTCCAATGGTGTTTCCTCAATGGAATACGAGGCACTTCTTCAATTGCGACACGTGGAAAACATCATGCACCCTTCGAGTGTAGGCGGCAATTCTAACTTGTATGCAACAGCTCCCACTCATGCGATGATGCGATACGCCCGACATATCGAGGAGCGGTTGCCCTTGACACAAAGCGACGATGTCCCTCGCAGGTGAGACTTTGAGATACACAAAGTCATTGGGCTGGAAACTCAACTCACGGCGGCGCCGACCGCATAGCTCTTACGCTCGATCAGCTACGCGCAAGTGCTCACGAATCAAGCGCACTTGACTTTCGGCCTCATTGATGGAATTGGACCAAGCGCCTTTCACCGGTTTCGACCGGTTCAGCGGTGTTCGCGGCGCCGTCCATACAAAGCCTCAAGCGGTGCCATGCCGAGACTAGCTCGAAGCTGTTGTTGTAGGAGAACTTCGGCAGCGGTATGCACTTCTCCCAATTCTTTCCATAGGAAAGAACACAAGCACGGAGCATATCTTCAAGCTTTGATTGACGCGCTCCGTCGACCATCGATCGAGGATGATAGGTCGATTGAAAGAAAGACGGGTCCCCATGGCTTCTGGCGTAAAGCGTGCCATAGCCGAAGTGAAAAGAGAGCCACGATCGACACAATCGTTCGTGGCACACCATGCAAGCTCACAATGCGGAGATATAGAGATCGCCAATCGATCGACACGAGAGTGGTGGCATCGGCGGGAAGTGCGCTACAGCCGTCAATCGATCGATAACAACCAGGATAGCATCCTTCCACCAAGAAGTGCAGGCGGACCGGTGATAAAATCCATGCCTCTGAATCCACTTCCACTCTGGTATAGGCAAAATTTGGAGGAGACTTCTTTGACGCCGATGCTCGGCCTTGACGCGACAACATATGTCACATCGGCCACTAACACGGCAATCTCGCGCTTCATGCGAGTCCACCGAATCTCGAGATCTTGGTACATTTAGTGGCCCCGGATGGATGGACAAAGGCGAATCATGGGCCTCTGAAGAATCAAATCCCGCAACTCGGGACCTTTGGGACCACAAGACGCTGCCCAAACCACACAACACCGTGCTCATCTTACATGAAACACTTGGCTGATCCATTCTCGATGTTCGCTTGATTTTACCCACGCCATCATCGATTCTTTGGCCGCCTTGATCTGATCCACCAAGGTTGGTTGCACAACCAAGGCAGCAAGGGAACCATGCTCAACCAAACCCAAGTTGAGACGCTGGAATTCTGCAAGAAGCGCAGGTTGCTGCTCTTGGATCATCAAAGTATTGCAATACACTTTTCGACTAAGTGCATCAGCAACCACATTGGCCTTGCCAGGGTGATACTGAATACCCATGTCATAATCTTTGATTAATTCCAACCATCTCCTCTGCCTGAGGTTCAAATCTGGCTGAGTAAACAAGTATTTCAAACTCTTATGATCGGAAAACACCTCACAGCGGTTTCCGATCAAATAATGCCGCCAAATCTTGAGTGCATGAACTACTGCAGCAAGCTCTAAATCATGGGTGGGATAGTTGAGCTCATGAGGCCTCAATTGCACGGATGCATAGGCAACCGCCTTGCCTTCTGCATAAGAACACATCCGAGTCCTCGGCGAGAGGCATCGCAATAAATATCGAAGCTCTTGTGGATATCGAGGAGAGTGAGGATGGAGTGAAGTCAATCGCCGCTTGAGCTCTGAAAGCTCTCATCATAGCGAGAGGACCACACAAACTTCTTGTCCTTCTTGAGCAATTCGGTCATCGGCTGCGATTTTGGAGAAGTTCTCGATAAAGCGGCGATAGTAGCCCGCTAAACCAAGAAAACTCCGCACATCGTTGATCGACTTGGTGGCCCCAAGATAGAACATCGACTTTCTTTGGGATCTACAACTATTACTCCGGTGAAAGAACATGGCCCAAAATGCCACTTCCTTCAACTAACTCACATTTGTTGAACCGCGATACGGTGATGCTCCGCAACTTGCCCAAAACAATCTTGGATGCTCAAGATGCTCGCTTGATCTTGGAATAAATAAGAATATCATCAATGAAGACCACCACAAATTTGTCCAAAAACTCCATGAATACCGAATTCATCAAGTTCATGAACAAAGCCGGAGCATTGGTTAATCCGAAAGACATGACGGTGTACTCGCATGTGCCATAACGAGTAGTGAAAGCCGTTTTGAATATCCTCGGCCGATCCGGACTTGATGATAGCCCGATCTCAGATCAATCTTGGAGAACACCTGAGCTCCAGTCAACTGATCAAACAGATCATCAATGCGGGGCAGAGGATATTTGTTCTTCACCGTCACCTCATTGAGAGGACGGTAATCCACGCACATGCGCAAAGTCTTGTCCTTCTTCTTCACAAAGATCACCGGACAACCCCAAGGAGATGGCGGGACGGATGAAACCCTTTGCTTGGAGCTCACCAAGCCGCTTCTTCAATTCTTCTAGCTCATTGGGAGGCATTCGACACGGCGCCTTCGAGATAGGGGCGATCGGCAAAGAACTCAATGACAAACTCAAGGTCTCGAACGGAGGCATCCGGGCAAGTCTTGGAAAGACATCCAAAAGTCGATACTATGGGAACATCCTGAATTTGCAAGGCTGGCTTCGCTTCTAATGCACATAGATGCGACCTCTGAAGCTGCGGCGAAAATCCGACCTGTTCGCCTGAAGGGCTGGTGAGATAGACAATCTTCCTGGCACAATCGATCTGTCCCAAATGTTGGGACAACCAATCCATGCCAAGAATCACATCCGGACTCATTGAACCGGCGTAATAAGGTTTGCCAAAAACCCCACCCCTCTGACTATGATAGGAACATCCCGACACTGAAGATCAGCTCTCATTTCCGAACCCGGAGAGCGGATGAGCAAAGGAACTCCCAAAGGAACACAACGAAGACCACTAACAGCAGCAAATGATCTTGAAATAAAAGAATGCGATGCTCCAGAATCAAATAATACTGCAGCAGGACGGGAATTAACAAGAAGTGTACCAATCACGACATCTGGCGCCTCCTGAGCCTCCTCAGCTGAAAGGTGGTTCACTCGGCCGCTGCCGCACCACAGGTCTTCGGATAATCTTACGGTCGGTGGGTGACCACTCTCGCCGCGTCCTCCATTAGGACGAGGGGTCGCTGCAACACTCGAGGCGAGCATTCGCATAATGGCCCTTGTTGTGGCAAATAAAACAAGTCACCTCGGCCGCCGGATTGCGAGGCCGCTCTGTTTTGGATCGCAGCGCGCGTGGCTGAATCACGGCTGCGGTGGAGGAGCTGGTGCAGATGGCCTCGGCGCCGGTGGAGCAAAAGAACGGGCCATGGTGCCGCCCACCCGAGGGCTAACGAGGTGGTGTGAGTAGACCGTCGCCTCCCATTTGCGCTTGCGGGACTCGCCAGCGCCTTTGCCTTATGCTCGGCAACAATGGCCTTATCTACCAAGGCACGAAAGTCCGAGAAGTCCACAATAGATAGCTTGTCCTGCGGCTCCTCGGACAAGCCATCCATAAACTTCTCTGCTTAGCCTCATCTCGAGGCCACCTCCTGAGCATAACGAGCGGATGATTGAACTCGTAAAGGTACTCCGTCACATTTGCGCCCTTGCTTGGCGCGAGGAACTCCTTTTTCTTCACTTCATCGGGCCATCCGGGATGTGGGCCCGACGAAAAGTCGACCGAACTCCTCCCACACGACCACATGGCCCGCGGGCTGCATGGCGAATAGTTCTCCCACCATGAGAGCGCCGCCCTCAGGCGGTGGACGCGAAGAGTGCCTTGTCCTGCGCCGGCGAGCTATGTTGAGCTTCCGCTCAACCATGCGCAGCCAATCATCCGCATCGAGAGGGTCCTCGAGGCGGAGAAAGTCGGAGGTCAGGTACGGAGGAACTCGCAAGTCCCCGCGAGTCGGTGGCCGCCACCACCGGCAGGAGTGGAGGTATTCCTAGCAATAACCTCCAAGATGCGCGTCGGTCCATGCGGTTTCGCTCGATCTCGGCGAGCACCTCACCATGGTGAGGAGGGGGAAGCTCCTCATCATGACCAGCTGCGACTACCACGCGTTCTCCCGCCATCCTGTTTTACTAAGACAAGTTAACAATAGCGGAAAACAAGAAGTCGATAACCCACGCAAATAACTAACTAACAAACACAAAACAAACACAAGACTTTTAAGTTACAAAACCAATTGACAAAAATCGACACTTAGCAACTCATACATATCTTACCCTTGTGCTCCCACAAATTTTACTTAGACTTAATTTTCTATGGTTCTCCCAAAGACTGATTCTATCGGTAGTAACTATCTTTTGAAAGGAAAGAGAGAAACCAAGTTTTAAACTCAAATTAGAGTAAGATGAGAGTAGAAAGCTAAGATAGATAAGGAATAAAATCTGAGAATGCTAGGTTTTCATAAACCCTTTTATACTTTGAAATTAAGCTTTTTCAAAATATCCTAAAGACGACTATGCTTGGGTTACTACGGTCGTAATGGCTCGATACCAACTTTGTGAGGACCCAGCTTATTTGGCTTGTAATGCTTAACCAACCACCTGGTCCTAGCATCACAAATCAAATAAATCGATCCTCGAGATATGTATACTTCTAAAGAAGCGATATCGCACCTCGTTACAAAATTAGACATCAACTCCATTCAAAACATAGAGTCCAAACATTACACTACAAAATGAAGATAAACAAATAGTATAGTTATTAGGCACAATGGCCGACTGGCCACAAGATACACAAATAACAAGAACGACAGCGGAAGCAAAAGTGCCATAAGATGGCTATAAACAAAGCCAATCAGTGTGCCTTCACCCACAAGGCATCTGACCGGACCGCCAAGACTAGTCGTCACCCACGGCGGCAAAGACACACTCACGTAAGTGAGGACCCTGAGGCTCACCTTCTTCCTCTGCAACAAAAACATTAAGCAAAGCACCTGAGTACAAAGATTGTCTTTGTACCCGCAAGACTGACGTGTGAACTAGCAGACCTGTTCATATGCTACATGCAGGCTTGTTTAGTGGAGGCCATATGTTTTATTTGCACAAAGCCAATTTTTGTTTGCAATAAGGTAATATAGTTTAAAGGCAAGTTTGCAATTCATTTTTAAGATTGAAATACAGTACGGATATTAATAACAAAAGCGAAAGACAAACAACCTAGAAGTGACTATCCCAATAGTCACCCCAACAATAGCACGAATCCCAGATTCGTACCACCCATCAAGTTTTAATTTAAATGTTGTAGTCTAACTCTTGAAAAGCTTACCCAAGCGTGTCCATCACCTAGGACGAGGCTATTCGAATAGTTTTTAACCTGGGGTGTACCATGCACCCACACTTCGCATCGCCTTTAAGCCAAAGCACACTTAGAAGGTATGTTTGCACAGCTAAGTCCTCGAGACTTTTTCCAATATTATGTATTAACTACGAGCCGCTCGTATGGATAGAAACCATACGCTTACATGGTAAAGCCGAAAAGACAACTACCCACTCAGATAAAGCTTTTGGACAACTACCATGCTCCCACCTCCATCCTCCTGCGACCTCCTGCGACCCGAGCCATACACGCCAAAGTACTAGGTCAAGAGAGGTCCCATATACTCTAGTGTGGTTAGCACGAAATGCTGGATAAAAATTCACTCACAAGATGTTCGGTCCTTAATTGACCGGGCACCTTTCGATACACCCAAAAGATCACACCAATCTTACCATTGTGCGCGCCCAAATCATTTTTGTTTTCATTTTTAGTTTTGCAATTAAACATAGCAGAATCTTTGAAACATAAAGTTGTAGTAAATTTTGTGTGATCAAGGTTACCGACTAAAGTCGATAACCGCTTGATTCTACCGATACTAAGCATGTCTAAGCAAATGAAATCGTATCTACTAAGTGACAAGAAATCATCCGCGATCTCTAATCACAAAGAAATAACCTAGGCTCAGGTAGTAGAGATCAATATTTGTCTACAGGATATGCAGCTACGGATTTAACTAATCCATTTTAACACAAATTAAGCAATGCATACATACAGCTGAAACAAAATATTAGAATTTAAAGTACTGGGATTATCATGATCAAATCGCTTATTCGGTCTTCGTTGCTCAATATGGTGCGGAGGATCGTCCTCGGGGTTGCCGCAAATATCAAGCTTCAACGATCGAACATAACAAACAAATAAGAACGAATAACACCGACAAAACTCAAACATTTAACAACATCAAACAAGGCAAAACTCACACAGCAGCCTAAGTATGAAATAACAGAATTTTAGAAACAGAGAACCAATCATTTTAAGTTATTAGCAATTTTCTATGAATTTTCTAAGCTAAAAACACAACAAGTCACTAGTTAATTACTTAACAAATTTTCATGAACAGAACCAGTGTATAAAACCTATCCTAATAATTAGTATACTGAAAATAGAATTTTACAGAATTGGGTTCATTGCATTTGGACAATTATTGAAAGAGATATGCATTTTCTAATTTAGAAGATACATAAGACATCATTTTATTAGCTAACAGATTTTTGCTACAGAGACATGGATGAAGTTAATTTTATCAAATAGTACACTTAAAATGAAAATTAACAGCACTGGTTTCATACAATTTGGATAAAAATTGAATTAGTTATGCATTTTACAAGTTTAATTGAATTAACGAAAGGCAATGTAAAAGCATTACTGATTTACTAAAGCATTTAATCCTTTTCTACCCACAACTATCTAGCCCCGACACGACAATACAATTCGCGAAAATGCTGACCAGAACAGCCAGCCCGACGAAAGTGACGTCGAAGGCGTATTCTAAGAATACGTCTTCGGCTTACCAAAGTGCAAACCTAACATACTCTCACAGAAATACGCTTCCCAACAGAGGAAACGACACACGAGCTACACAAACCTAACTGACAACATGGACCCACATGGCAGCGACTCAGAGGGAAATATAACGGTTGGATTAGAGTTTACTAAACACGATTAACCCGAGAGGGACCCACATGGAAGTGACTAAACTAAACATGGTTTAGTGCTAACTGAATGCCACCGGCAGCTCGCCGGCGCGGCCGCGCAGTGGATCTCGCGAACTAGTGGGTTTCAAAGCGAGCGAGTGATACCTTCGGGTTCACAGAGACTTTGCGAACCCGATGACGGCGGTGCTGACCCACGGAGATGCCGGCGATGAGCTGGCGACGAACGGAGGCGGAGAAGAAAGTGCGGCCTTCGCGGAGAAGACGCCACAGGCGAAGGGAGGCTTCGAGAAGGTGCGCACCAGCTCCGCCTTGACTCCAGGAAGGATAAGCCCACGACCACGACGACGATGGAGCTCCGCGGTGGCCGAAATTGCTGCGGCGGCGAATCACCGTGCGCGGGGAAGAAACGCCCACACGCCCACCATGATGTACCAAGGCCAGAAAGGAGCTCACGGTTAGACTCAGAAAGGGATTGCGACACGAGGACCAGCGCCAGGCGAGGGACTCACCAGAGCGCAAATGAGCTCGCGAGCCGAGATCACCGGAGGCGGAGACGACGTAACTAGCTCCGGCGATACACCGGATGCCGAGGCTCGGGATGGGCAAAATGGATGCGGCGAGGAACAAGGAAGGCGGGCGAAGGTTGCGGAAGCACAAGCGGCAACGAGGTGGTGGCGCGCCTCTCTCCTTCTTCTCCGGCTAAACCGAAGTGGGCGAGAGGAGCAACAGAGCGGGGAAAACGAGATGTGAGTGATCGCGGTGAGGTAATGAAGGTCTCGCGACACTTCGGAGAAGGACACGCGGGCAAATAGGTGGCAGCGGCGAGGTACGTGGCGCGCATGCGATCGCCAGCGAGCTCCGGTGAGTCGCGGAGAAGACGAGGTGATATCGATGTGTAGGGTCCACCGTCGATCGACGTAAGCGGTCGCGAGCCGATGGTTGGACTCAATCAGCATCGCACCGACCGTTGGATCTGAAATGGACGGCTGAGATTGGTGTATGCATTCGGACAGGTCGGTTGCGCACGCAACGTGGATCGTTCGATTTGCATCGGACGGTCACGATCGATTGGACTCGCGGTGCAGCAGGTGGCGGTGCGACCGAGCCAAGTGGTGCGGTTCAGTTTGAGTCGGACTCGGGTTCGAGCCCGACAAACGATGTTTTTCGATTTTTGATTTTAAAAGCTAAGAGAGTTTAGGAATTTTTAGAGATAGATCCGAGCTCCAAAATTCTGAAATTTTTATGGTAGCTACTTGAGACAGAGAACAACATTGCATAAATTTTCCAGAACTTTTTATGCATGAAAAGTTCTGCAGAAAATTCTCAAGCATGCTGACCTAGGATTTGACCAGATTTTCAACTAGTTTGACTTGGCCATTTGAAATAGCAAATAAAATCTAAAAATTGTGAAATAATTCAGGGAGGTAGATAGGATGATCAAGATGATAGGAAAAATAATTTCAGAGGATGATCACAAGTTTGAAAGCTAAGAATTGATAACAACAATTTCCAATCACAAGAATTAAATTCTAAAATTGGAAATTGCTAGGAAAATTGTAGAAACTTTCAAATGATTTGAAGAGACAACAAAAGTTTTTATTTCTCCTCAAAATTTTACATTTGAAATACAAACCTAAGTTAGGGCTCATTACATATACTTTCAAACCTCAATTACAAACTTTGATCATGCATGAGAGTGAACTAAAGAACAATCATAAGCATGATTAGCGACTAACTAATTGGTTTTGAAGGAGTGGGCCCCACCGCCGATCGGACAGAGAGAGCACAACTGAAAAGAACAGAGGATCTCGAGCGGCTCGACTGGATTCGTCGCCGCGGTGGAGGCGCGGCGAGGTGGAAACCAAGGCCAAAATGGGTCGCCGGAGGATCACTGAAACTGTAGGTGGTCTCGAGGCGTGGAGATGCATCATGCGGTGGCGCGGCGACGGAGCTTGGCGGCCGGCAGTGGGGTGACAAGGTGCGACTGCACTAGAGAGGAAGACAATGAAATTTAGCGTGCGCATGGGCATCAGTGAGTTACCAGGAACTCACCGGTGTGCTGGCGCACGAGAGAGGCACCAGAGTGACCCGACGACGAGCCCACGCACGGCGCAAGGCGATTAACGCGGCGAGAGAGCTGGGTGAACGAGAGGACACGAGAGTGAGTGGAGAAGAAAGGTGGAGTCCAGGTGGTGCTCACCGAGCGAAGAATTGAGCTGGAGCTCACCGGAGAAGATGCGGCAGTGGAAAAGGCGGTTTCGGCCGGACTTGGAGAAGAAAGTCCACGCGCAGCTCCACAGACGATGAATCCTGAAATTCCTTGAGGGGTTTACTTCCACGGGATGCTAGGCACACCGTGACGCTATCGGCGATGACCGGAGCTCACCGGAGTGGCTGAATGCTCGAAGCATGGCGCGCGCTACGGCTCCGGAGCTCGATGGAGAAGAAAGGCAATGGAGACGAAAACGAGGTAGGGAAAACCCTCGATGGCTTTTGTAGGAGCAGGCGGAGGCAGCGAGGTGAGGCGGTGGGCGGTGAAAAGACCGGTGAAGCTAGGTGGCAGCGTGCATGCAGCGGCGAAGCCGGCGAGAGCGCGCGGGCGAGCGGTGCGCTGGAGCTGGCGAGGCGACGTGGCGGGGATGACCTGCAGGTGGGTCCGCCTTGTCAGCGACAGCAGCAAAACGGCGCGAGCCCGAGTTAGACTCGATCAATATCGCGCCGACCGTTGGATCTAAAACGGACGGCTGAGATTAGTGTATGCATTCGGACAGGTCGGTTGCATGCGCGCACGTGGATTGTTCGATCTTCATCGGACGGTTACGATCGATTGGACTCGTGCAGTGCAGCTAGTTGACGCGACCGAACCAAATGTGCGAGTCGGACTCGAGCCCGAGTTCTTCTGCCCGAGGAACAAGATTTTTAGAATTTGATTTAAAAGACAGAGAAGGATTTGGGGAATTTTTAGAGGTAGCTCCTAAGCTCCAAAATTTTGAAATTTTATGATAGCTACTAGAGACAGAGAACAACATTGCATAAATTTTCCAGAACTTTCTATGCACTGAAAAGTTCTGCAGAAAATTCACAAGCATGCTGACCTAGGGTTTGACCAGGTTTTCAACTAGTTTGACTTGGTCATTTGAAATAGCAAACAAAATCTAAAAATTGTGAAATAATTCAGAGAGGTAGCTAGGATGATCAAGATGCTAGGAAAAATATTTGCAGAGGATGATCACAAGTTTGAAAGCCAAGAATTTGCTGACAACAATTTCCATTCACAAGAATTTAATTCTAGAAAATGGAAATTGCTAGGGAAAATTTGGAAAACTTCCAAATGATTTGAAGAGACAACAAAAGTTTTTATTCCTCCTCAAAATTTTACATTTGAAATACAAACCCTAAGTTAGGGCTGTTACAAATCTCCCCCCCTTACAGGAATCTCGCCCCGAGATTCTGATCACTGGGAGAAGAAAGACGGGTAATCTGCTCGGAGGCGATCTTCCCGCTCCCAAGTGGCTTCATCCTCGGAGTGGTTCGACCACTGAACTTTAAGGAACTTAATCACACGGTTCCTTGTTCTGCGTTCAGCTTCTTCGAGGATACGAACGGGACGCTCACGATAAGACAGATCTTCCTGCACATCGATATTTTCCAATGGTGTTTCCTCAACTGGAATACGGAGGCACTTCTTCAATTGTGACACATGGAAAACATCATGCACCCCTTCAAGTGTAGCTGGCAACTCTAACTTGTAAGCAACAGCCCCACTGCCGATGATGCGTCACGCCCGACATATCGAGGAGCCAGTTTGCCCTTGACACCGAAACGACGATGTCCCTTCAGAGGTGAGACTTTGAGATACACAAAGTCATTGGGCTGGAAACTCAACTCACGGCGACGCCGATCTGCATAGCTCTTCTGCCTGGACTGAGCTACGCGCAAGTGCTCACGAATCAACTGCACTTGACTTTCAGCCTCATTGATGGAATCGGACCAAAGAACCGCTTTTCACCGCCGACCAGTTCAACGGTGTTCTGCGGCGTCGTCCATACAAGGCCTCAAATGGTGCCATACCGAGACTAGCTCGGAAGCCGTTGTTGTAGGAGAACTTCGGCAAGCGGTATGCACTTCTCCCAATTCTTTCCATAGGAAAGAACACAAGCACGAGCATATCTTCAAGCACTGATTGACGCTCCGTCGACCATCCATCACCGAGGATGATAGGCCGAAATGAATGAAAGGCGGGTCCCCATGGCTTCCTGCAGACTATGCCAAAACCGAGAGGTGAGCAGAGAACCACGATCGACACAATTGTTCGTGGCACACCATGCGAACTCACAATACGGGATATGTAAAGATCCGCTAAGCGATTCACATCAATCTTCGATCGTCATCGAAGGAAATGAGCCACCTTCGCCAATCGATCGACGATAACCCATAATGCATCCTTCCTGCAGGAGTGCAGAGGCGGACCGGTGATAAAATCCATGCCTCTGATCCCACTTCCATTCTCGGTATAGGTAAGGGTCTGAAGACCCGCATGACGCCGATGCTCGGCCTTGACACGACAACATATGTCACATCCGCCACGAACACAGCAATCTCGCGCTTCATGCGAGTCCACCGAATCTCTGCGCAGATCTTGGTACATCTTGGTAGCCCGGGATGGATGGACAAAGCGAGTCATGGGCCTCTGCGAATCAAATCCCGCAACTCGGGACCTTTGGGACCACAAGACTGCCCAAACCACACAACACCGTGCTCATCTTACGTGAAACACTTGGTGATCCATTCCCGATGTTACGCTTGATTTTACCCACGCCATCATTCGATTTCGTGTCGCCTTGATCTCGATCCACCAAGGTTGGTTGCACAACCAAGGCAGCAAGGGAACCATGCTCAACCAAACCCAAGTTGAGGCATGGAATTCGCAAGAAGCGCAGTTCTTTGCTCTTGGATCATCAAAGTATTGCAATACACCTTTCGACTAAGTGCATCAAAGAACCACATTGGCCTTGCAGTGATGATATGAATACCCATGTCATAATCTTTGATTAATTCCAACCATCTCTCTCCACGAGGTTCAAATCTGGCTGAGTAAATAAGTATTTCAAACTCTTATGATCGGAATACACCTCACAGCGGTTTCCGATCAAATAATGCCGCCAAATCTTGAGTGCATGAACTACTGCAGCAAGCTCTAAATCATGGGTGGGATAGTTAAGCTCATGAGGCCTCATTTGCCTAGATGCATAGGCAAACGCTGCTGCCTTTCTGCATAAGAACACACCGAGTCCCCGACGAGAGGCATCGCAATAAATATCGAAGCTCTTGCGGATATCAGGAAGAGTAAGGACTGGAGCTGAAGTCAATCGCTGTTTGAGCTCCTGAAAGCTCTCATCACAAGCAGAGGACCATACAAACTTCTTGTCCTTCTTGAGCAATTCGGTCATCGGCTGCGATCTTGGAGAAGTTCTCGATAAAGCGGCGATAGTAGCCGCTAAACCAAGAAAACTCCGCACATCAGTGATGACTTGGGGCTGTCCCCAAGATAGAACATCGCGACCTTGCCTTGGGATCCACAGCTATGCCTCCAGTGAAAGAACATGGCCCAAGAATGCCACTTCCTTCAACCGTAACTCACATTTGTTGAACTTCGCATATATTTGGTGCTCCAATTTGCCCAAAACAATCTTCGATGCTCAAAGATGCTCGTGATCTTGGAATAAATAAGAATATCATCAATGAAGACCCCACAAATTTGTCCAAAAACTCCATGAATACTGAATTCATCAAGTTCATGAACAAAGTGGAGCATTGGTTAATCCGAAGACATGACGGTGTACTCGTGCATGAGCCATAACGAGTAGTGAAAGCCGTCTTCGAATATCCTCACCGATCAGGACTTGATGATAGCCCGATCTCGATCAATCTTGGAGAACACACGAGCTCGGACAAGCGGTCAAAAGATCATCAATGCGGGCGAGGATATTTGTTCTTCACCGTCACTTCATTGAGAGGGCGGTAATCAACACACATACGCAAAGTCTTGTCCTTCTTCTTCACAAAGATCACCGGACAACCCCAAGGAGATGAACGGGACGGATGAAACCCTTTGCTTGGAGCTCACCAAGCCGCTTCTTCAATTCTTCTAGCTCATTGGGAGGCATCCGACACGGCGCTTCAAATCGGGCGGTGCAGGGCAGCAACTCGATGACAAACCTGTGTCTCGAACCGAGGCATCCGGGCAAATCTTGGGAAAGACATCCACAAAGTCGATACTATGGGAACATCATGAATATGCAAGGTGGCTTTGCCTCTAATACACATAGATGTGGCCCCAAGCCGTGGCGAAAATCCGACTGCTACTTTCAGAAATTTGGTGAGATAGACAATCTTCTGGCACAATCGATCCGCCCCAAGTGTTGGGACAACCAATCCATGCCAAGAATCACATCCGAGCTTCTCGAAGCGAGTAATAAGATTTGCCAAAATCCCACTCCTTTGACCATGATAGGAACATCCCGACATCAGAATCGCTCTCATTTCCGACTCGAGAGCGGATGAGCAAAGGAACTCCCAAAGGAACACAACGAAGACCACTAACAGCAGCAAATGATCTTGAAATAAAAGAATGCGATGCTCCGTAATCAAATAATACCGCAGCGGGACGGAATTAACAAGAAGTGTACCAATCACGACATCCGCGCCTCCGAGCCTCCTCACCAAAGGTGGTTGACTCGACCCGCCGCACTCGGGCTTCGGATAATCTTCCGTCGCGGTGACCACTCCCGCCGCGCCCTCCATTAGGACGAGGGGCTACCGCAACACTCGAGGGCAAGCGTTGGCGTAGTGGCCCTTGTTGTGGCAGCGAAACAAGTCACCTCGCCGCCGGATTGCGGAGACCGCTCGCCGGCCGGATCGCAGCGCACGTGGGTGAAACACGGCCGCGGTGGGCGAGGAGCCGGTGCAGATGGTCTCGGCGCGGTGGAGCAAAAGAACGGGCCATCGTGCCGCCCACCGAGGACTAACGAGGTGGTGTGAGTAGACCGATGCGCTCCCATTTGCGCTATGGACTCGCCAGCGCCTTTGCCTTATGCTCGCAACGATGGCCTTATCTACCAAGGCACGAAAGTCGAGAAGTCCACAATAGATAGCTTGTCCTGCAGCTCCTCGGAAAGCCATCCATAAACTTCCCCACAAGTTTTAGTTGGATTAAACTTCATGGTTCTCCCCAAACTAATTCCACCGGTAGTAACTATCTTTTGAAAGGTAAAGAGAGAAACCAAGTTTCAAAACTTAAATTAGAGTAAGATGAGAGTAGAAAGCTAAGATAGATAAGGAATAAAATCTGAGAATCTGCCTAGGTTTTCACAAACCCTTTTTATAATTTGAAAATAAGACTTTCAAAATATCCTAAGGACGACTATGCTTGTTATTACTCACGGTCGTAATGGCTCGATACCAACTTTGTGAGGACCCCAGTTTATTTGGTTTGTAATGCTTAACCAACCACCGGTCCTAGCATCACAAATCAAATACATCGATCCTCGAGATATGTATACTTCGCAAAGAGATACACACCCGGCACAAAATTAGACATCAACTCCATTCCACACATAGAGTCCAAACACCACACTTCCAAACGGAAGATAAACAAATAGCAAATATATTACAGATAATGGCCGATCGCCACAAGATACACAAATAACAAGAACGATAATGAAGCAAAAGTGCCATAAGATGGCTATAAACAAAGCCAATCGTGCCTTCAACCCACAAGGCATCCGACAGGACCGCCAAGACTAGTCGTCACCCACGGCGACAAAGACACTCACGTAAGTGAGGACCCCGAGGCTCACCTTCTTCCTCTGCAACAAAAACATTACAAAGCACACGAGTACAAAGATTGTCTTTGTACCCGCAAGACCGACGTGTGAACTAGCGCACTGCTCATATGCTACATGCAAAGCTTGTTTAGTGGAGGCCATATGTTTTATTTGCACAAAGCCAATTTTTGTTTGCAATAAGGTAATACAGATTTAAAGGCAAGTTTGCAATTCATTTTTAAGATTGAAATACAAGACGGATATTAATAACAAAAGCGAAAGATAAACAACCTAGAAGTGACTATCCCAATAGTCACCCCATCAATAGCACTAATCCCGCATTCGCACTCACCCATCAAGTTTTAATTTAAATGTTGTAGTCTAGTTCTTACGGGCGATCCGAGCGTGTCCAAAACCTAGGACGAGGCTATTCGAATAGTTTTAACCTCGCAGGTGTACCAATGTACCCACACTTGCACGCCTTTAAGCCAAAACACACTTCCAAGGTATGTTGCACGCTAAGTCCTACTGAGACTGCTTTCCAATATTGTGTATCAACCCGAGCCGCTCGTATGGATAGAAACCCATACGCTACATGGTAAAGCCAAAAGACAACTACCCACTCAGATAAAGCTTTTCTGACAACTACCATGCTCCCACCTCCGTCCCTCCCGCGACCTCCTGCGACCGAGCCAATACACGCCAAAGTACTAGGTCAAGAGAGGTCCCATATACTCTAGTGTGGTTAGCACGCAAAATGCTCAAGACGGTGGCGCAAGTAACTGGTCCTTAATCGACTGGGCACCTTTCCAGTCACACCCAACAGATCACACCGTCTTACCATTGTGCCCAAGTCTAAATCATTTTTGTTTTCATTTTTAATTTTGTAATTAAACATAGCAGAAATGCTAAAACATAAAGTTATAGTAAATTTTGTGTGATCAAGGTTACCGACTAAAGTCGATAACCGCCTTGATTTCTACCGATAGCTAAGCATGTCTAAGCAAGTTGACCGGATCTACTAAGTGATAAGAGATCATCCAATGATCTCTAATCACAAGAAATAACCTAGGCTCAGTAGTAGAGATCAATATTTTGCCTACAGGATATGCAATCTGATTTAACTAATCAATTTAACACAAATTAAGCAATGCATACATACATTGAAACAAAATATTAATCTTTAAAATACTAGGATTAAACATGATCAAACCGCTTTGCTTTGTTGCTCAAGTTGTTGCGGAGGATCGTCCTCGTGGTTGCCGCAAATATCGAAGCCTAACGATCGAACAAAACAACGAATAAGAACGAATAACACCGGCAAAACTTCAAACATCAAATACAAACACCAATATATACACCAAGGCTAGACTATCACAAAGAATGACAAATAATTGCTACAGAGACCCATCCACTCATTTGCTAGGTTAACCACAAAATCAAACTTCTAACATGCTTTAACTTTGGACAGGCTTTGATGGTGATTGTATGCACATCTATTATTTAATCATCAAGTTAACACATCAAAATCAGCTAGCTATCTTTGAAACCACTATTGTGGTGAGAGCACAAAATCTACAAGAAGCTATTGAAAGCATAACTAGCCAAGTATCCAACTAAGAAATGCTAAACAAAAATCTTCTACCTAAGATAGGATGCTAAGGACGCTCACTATTCATACCCCTAAGCATCACACCTAGATTTTGCAAGGCTAACAAGTTTCAACATTTGGCCACTACCCAAATCTTATAACACCGACAACTCAAAAGTACAGAGGCAAATAAAATGAGCGACTAACTATCCCTATGATCAAGCATGGCAAATGAAGCTTAGAAACTTAAAGATACCAACTAAATGATTTCATGCTAACCACAACAAAAAAGGAGGCATCAAGACTAACAAAACCTAATAACAAGCATGATACAAATTTTCGACATCGACAATGATAAAAATGACAACAGAGTAAAGCTACAAGGAAACTTGCACTAATATACTTTCAAACCTCAATTACAAACTTTGATCATGCATGAGAGTGAACTAAAGAACAATCATAAGCATGATTAGCGGCTAACTAATTGGTTTTGAAGGAGTGGCCCCACCGCGACAGACAGAGAGGAGCACAACTGAAAAGAACAGAGGATCTCGAGCGCTCGACTGGATTCGTCGCGGCGTGGAGGCGCGCGAGGTGGGAAACCAAGGCCAAAATGGGTCACGGAGGATCATCAAACCGTAGGTGGTCTCGAGGCAGCGGAGATGCCGCGGGTGGCGCGCGACGAGCTTGGCGGCGGCGGTGGGGTGACAAGGTGCGATCGCACTAGAGAGGAAGACAATGAAATTTAGCGTGCGCATGGGCATCGATGAGTTACCAGAACTCACCGGTGTGCTGGCGACGACAGAGGCACCGGAGTGACCGGCGACGAGCCCACGGCGCAGAAGGCGATTAACGGCGACAGGAGCCAGGGTGAGCGAGAGGACACGAGAGTGAGTGGAGAAGAAAGGTGGAGTCAGGTGGTGCTCACCGAGCGAAGAATTGAGCCGAGCTCACCGGAGAAGATGCGGCGATGGAAAAGGCGGTTTCGGCGGACTTGGAGAAGAAAGTCCACGCGCAGCTCCACAGACGATGAATCCGAAATTCCTTGAGGGGTTTACTTCCACGGGATGCTAGGCACACCGTGACGCTTATCGGCGATGACCGAGCTCACCGGAGTGGTGAAATGCTCGAAGCGCGCTGGCGGCGCTTACGGCCCCGAGCTCGATGGAGAAGAAAGGCAATGGAGACGAAAACGAGGTAGGAAAACCCTCGATGGCTTTTGTAGGAGCAAAGTGAGGCGCGAGGTGAGGCGGTGGGCGGTGAAAAGACCGGTGAAGCTAGGTGGCGGCGTGCATGCGTGGCCGCGGCGAGAGAGCGGCGGCGGCGGTGCTGGAGCTGGCGGCGGCGTGGCGGGATGACTGCAGTGGGTCCGCCTTGTCACGATAAGCGAGCAAAGCGGGCGCGAGCCCGAGTTAGACTCGATCACATCGCACCGACCGCTGGATCTAAAACGGACGGCTGAGATTAGTGTATGCATTCGGACAGGTCGGTTGCATGCGCGCACGTGGATTGTTCGATCTTCATCGGACGGTTACGATCGATTGGACTCGCGCGCGGTGCAGCTAGTTGACGCGACCGAACCAAATGTGCGAGTCGGACTCGAGCCTGAGTTGGGTTCGGGCCCGAGGAACGATATTTTAGAATTTGATTTAAAAGACGAGAGAAGGATTTGGGGAATTTTTAGAGGTAGCTCCTAAGCTCCAAAAATTTCGAAATTTTTATGATAGCTACTAGAGACAGAGAACAACATTGCATAAATTTTCCAGAACTTTCTATGCACTGAAAAGTTCTGCAGAAAATTCACAAGCATGCTGACCTAGGGTTTGACCAGGTTTTCAACTAGTTTGACTTGGTCATTTGAAATAGCAAACAAAATCTAAAAATTGTGAAATAATTCAGAGAGGTAGCTAGGATGATCAAGATGCTAGGAAAATATTTGCAGAGGATGATCACAAGTTTGAAAGCCAAGAATTTGTTGACAACAATTTCCATTCACAAGAATTTAATTCTAGAAAATGGAAATTGCTAGGAAAATTTGGAAAACTTCCAAATGATTTGAAGAGACAACAAAAGTTTTTATTCCTCCTCAAAATTTTACATTTGAAATACAAACCCTAAGTTAGGGCTGTTACATAGCTACAATTTTAGAAATAAATAAACTGATGATTATCACTCATAGATCGGTTTGGTTGAGGAACTGTTTAATTGTAATAATGAGATTGCCAGGTCTTGGTATGTTCAATTAATTATCAAGCTTGATCATGAGAATTTTGTTAAATGCTATCATTTATCGTTGAACTCTCGGTATAGCTGATTAAACAAAGGAGACTCTGTCAAAAAATTTTGTAGATTGGGCTAGATGAGTTTATTTCCAGCAGCATTCCAGGCTCTTTGAGAGTTGGGGTGTTACAAGAATGCAATGTATAGATGCAGGCTTATTCCAAAGAAAAGGCTTCTGTGGTTCTTTTGCATAAAAGCAACATTTGCAATTGAATACAATAATAGATTGAAAGCATAATTCAAAACAAATAGACAATATTAATTTAATGAGCTTGTTTCCACAAAGACACAAAGCTAAGCAGATTATTTCACATAGCCATATGATTGAGATCACAGCTCCCATTCCCACATTTTATGAAAACTACCCTCATGTGAAATCCTGAGCATGTCCATGACCGGACCGGCTATTGAATAGATTGATTTAACACTCTGCAGAGGTTGTACACTTTACCCACAAGATACAACTAGTGTAGCAAGCACCAATCGTAATAAAACAGTTGAAACTTCATCTCAAACATTGACATTCCCGGTGTGCTTACAAACCGCTATACCGGCTCACATAGAATTGGTATAACACACACCGGGACAGGGAAGACGAATCGTCCCGCGATGCAACCACTAAGTAGTCACACCTCCACCCTGTCACACAACCTAACCTATCCACCTGGACATCAATGCCGAGAATCCATAACTTACTAAGTTAGGCCTGTCCCATACCAGGCATGTGGTCGTACAGTAAGGCTCAGTTCAATGACGCACAAAGTTAAGTCCTTAATTGACCAAGGCAAGACTTCCATTTTCTAACTAGATCACAAAGATTATCATTCCCATCACATAGTCCACCATATCACAGAGTCTCCACCACTTGCCTCAGTCTAAATCCTTTACCACCCAGTTGGTTTTAGTGCAACACATGCCATCACGAAGTAATAACATACAGCACACAGCTTTTACACAAAGTTCCATAGTCACTTAGTCATATTTAATATTTGCAACTTACATGAGATGATGACTCGTGGCATGGCTAAGCAATTGTACTCGCATCTAACCAACCCACGTTGGTGCTATAATATTACCAACTAATAACCAATCTAGGGTGACAAGGAAATATGACATACAAGGCCAAGGTGTGATAACAATTTGGATAATAACTATGCCCAAAGCATTTAAATAAATAATTAAAGTAGAATGCAATAATTTAACACAAAGTAATTTGAAAACTGGGTTCAAGATGATCAAAGGTATGACTTGCCTTGGAAAAGGTCTATGTACTGGTCTTGATCTTGAGGTGCTCCTTCCTCAACGAAATTCCCCAACGAATCGACGTCTACTCGCAAACGAGACAGAAACAAACAAAACAAATAAATAACAGAGGCAAAAAAACTCCAAAAATTAAATAAAAATCTCATATAAATAGATCTTGAATTTAGACAAATTTAGAAATTTGAATGGGCTCAATCGGAGTTAGGATGCAAAAGTTATGAGCTTTGGAAGTTTGAATCTAACAAGAAACCCTAATTTGGATTTTCTGGATTTTCCGAATTACTTTTCTATTGAAAAATCGGATTAATGCGCAATGCTGGCGTCAGCGAGGATTTCCGGAAAAGAAAATAATAAAAAGAAATCTCTGACATGTGGGACCCACATGTCAGAGGCTAGGCTCACGGTGGACTAGGTCCACCGAGCCTCGGGACTCGGGGTCCGGTGGGCTGCCGTGTGGCGACGCACGTGGACGCTAACGGGGCTCTACGCAGGACGACACGCAGGCACGCGGGCTGAGGTGGCGGTGATGTGGACGACAACGGAAACGGCGGCGCTTCGCCGGCGGTGGGTGGTACCGGGAGGTAGAGGAGGACGCGGGGATCTCATCGGTGTGCTCACCGGTGCTCGGGGGTGACGGGAGTGACCGGCGGCGAGGTTTGAGCGGCGGAGGAGGTACGGGTTCAACGGCGACGGCGTTGGAGGGGTCCCCCGCCGAAGGCGACGGCAGCTTCGAGATGCGGGCGACGCGGCGATTCCGAAGGTGGGGTCCGGTGGCGAGGGGATCGAAGCGCGGCGGCGACGGGTCCGCCGCCGAGTCAAGACGAAGGCGGCAACTAGGGCTCCTGGCGGCGCTTCGGTGGCGGTGGCTAGGGTTTTCGGGGACGGCGACGCTCGGGGTGCAGGGCACGAGGATCCTCGGGGCTTTAAATAGCCCCGGGAGGCGAGTCCGCGGAAGACACGATGCGGCGACGGCAAAATCGGGAGGACGAAGGAGTCCGCCTCTGAGACGACGGTGACGTGGCGGTGTGGGACCCACACGTCAGTGGCTAGGGTTAGGACGCGGCGCGTGCGAAATGGTGCGGCTGCGAAACGAACTCAAGGATCGGGCCGTTGAATCTTGATCGAACGGCCCACAATCAAAGAAACATTCGGACCCCTCCGGTTACCTCACGCGCATCTAGCCGTTCATCCTTGATCGGACGGTGGAGGACGAGCGAGGCGCTCGGAGAGAGAGAGAGAGAGGGCTGACATGCGGAGCCCGCATGTCAGGTGGAGGAGCGCGAGGGCAAGCTGGGCTGGCGGCGGGGAGAATGGGCCGGGGTTTAGGAATAGGAATGGGTTTAGGCCCAAGGAATTATCTGAGATTATTAATAGGTTTTCTAATTTGTAAAATACCAGAAATTCAAATAGGCAATAGAAAATAGCAAATGAACTCAGAAAAATTCTAGGAAAATCAAGAAAATATATCTGAGCGCATAGAACCCAAATAAAATAGTTTTGGCTATTGTTCATGTTGGGATTATTCACATTAATTGTTTTTTGATTGTAAAGTCCAATATTAAGCTTTTGAATTTAAATTCAAATAAAACTAAATGGTGAATTTTTCACTACTAACTATTCAAATGATTTTTAAGCTCTGAAAATTGGGATGTTACAAACCTCCCCCCCTTAAAGGAATCTCGACCCTGAGATTCAGGCTAGCTAGAGAAAAGGCTAGGAAACTCGGCTTTCGGCTCTTCTTCACGTTCCCACGTTGCTTCTCCTTCTAAGTGGTTGCTCCACTGGACTTTGCAAAAGCGAACAGTCTTGCTTCTGGTGAGGCGCTCTGCGACATCCAAAATCTTGACTGGCTGCTCCTTGTAGGTAAGATCCTCCTTCAAGACAATTGATTCCAACGGGGCTTGCTCTTCTGGCACACGAAGACACTTCTTCAATTGCGAGACATGAAAGACATCATGCACTCACGCTAACGCATGCGGTAGCTCCAAGCGTAAGCAACTTCTCCACGGCGTTCCAGAATCTTGAACGGACCAATAAACCTAGGGGCAAGCTTCCCTTTGGCATGAAACCTTTTGACACCTCTGAGCGGAGTCACTCGGAGATAAACAAAATCTTCGGGTTCAAAACTGAGATCACGACGACGATTATCGGCATAGCTCTTACGCTCGATTGAGCTATCTTGATCTTTCTCGATCATGGCCACTTGCTCTTCGCTTCTTGAATAATGTCCGACCGAATACGTAACGCCGCTTGTTTCACCAATTCGGTGGGGTTCCGCAGTACGACCATACAAAGCTTCAAATGGTGACATTTGCGATCGCTGATAACTATTGTTGTATGAGAATTTCGCATACGGTAAACTTTTATCCCAACGGGCGGCATTTGCTAGAGCACAAGCTCTCAAAGATATCCTCCAATATTCGATTAACTCTTTCATCCGCCCATCATGCGTGGATGATACGCAGATCTTGAAATTCAGATGGGTACCCAATGCTTCATGCAAACTTTGCCAAAAACGAGGTGGCGGGATCTCGACCGACACTATCTTCTTGGGCACTCCATGCAACCGACAATCCTAGCCATGTACAATTCGCAAGGCGATCTCCACAGTATGTGGTTTTGATTTGGCAGAAATGGGCGACCTTTGTCAAACGATCAACTATTACGTGATCGAATCGTAACCCGATTGGGTCTTGGTAAACCGTGATGAAATCCATCCCGATTTCTTCTCACTTCCATTCGGAATCTTTAGCGGTTGCAACAATCCCGCTAGCCTTTGGTGTTCGCCTTTACTTTACGGCGGATGTCGATAAGGCAACGACTCGCGACTTCTCGCTCAAATTTGGCCACCAAAATTTAGTCTTAACATCCTGGTACATCTTGGTACTTCCAGGTGAATCGAATACTTTGAGTCATGGGCTTCCTTTAAGATTAATCGTTTTAGACCATCGATATCCGGTACACAGATACGACCATTAATCAGTATGTCTTGATCATCCTTGGTGAAATCTTTGAATTTCCATACGCCATTTTGGCCTTGATATCCGACAACACAGATCCTTTGGTTGCGCTTCACGAATCTACTTCTCCAAGGTAGACTGTACCTCCAAATTGGCTACAAATCCTTCGGACACAACTTCTAGCCTTAGCTTCTGAAATTCTTCATAAAGTTCGGCAACTTTCCTTAACTTCCAAAGCATTGCAAGAACTCTTACGACTCAAGGCATACGCAACTACATTGGCTTTTCGGGATGGTAGTGGATCCCAAGATTGTAATCCTGATCAATTCTAACCATCTTCTATCTCATATTCAAATGATTGGGTGAAGATGTACTTGGACTCTTATGATCCGTATAGACTTCACAGCGATTACCGATAAGGTAGTGACGCCAAATCTTTAAAGCATGCACTACGGCAGCTAATTCCAGATAATGAGTAGGGTAATTCTCCTCGTGGGGTCTTAATTGCCTTGACGCATAGGCAACAGCTCTTCCTTCTTGCATCAGGACGCATCCTAATCCTTGACGCGAAGCATCACGGTGAGATATCAAATCCTTGCGAATATCCGCAAAATCAAGATCGAGTCAAGTCAAGCGCTTCTTCAACTCTTGAAAACTTTCTCACAGTGAGTCCAAGTGAACTTTTCTCCTTTTTCAACAATTGCGTAAGAGGCTTAGCAATTGATGAGAATCCTTCGATGAAACGGCGGTAATAACCTGCCATTCCCAAGAAACTGCGAATCTGAGTCACGGTCTTGGGCTGCTCCCAATGTGACACCGCTTTAACTTTACCGGGGTCAACTGCTACTCCCTCGGCTGTCATCACATGACCAAGGAAATCAACTTCTTTCTTCCAAAAATCACACTTGCTAAACTTGGCATACAACTGATTCTCTCTGAGCTTTTCCAATATTATCCTTAAATGCTCAGCGTGTTCTTCCTCCGATTTGGAGTACACTAGAATATCATCAATGAACACAACTACGAACTTGTCCAAATATTCCATGAATACTTTATTCATCATGTTCATGAAATAGGCGGGGGCATTAGTCGGACTCAAAGGACATGACTAAGAACTCATAATGTCCATACCGCTGAGAAAGCGGTCTTGGTATATCCTTAGGACAAATCTTTAGTTGGTGGTAACCCGATCGCAGTCGATCTTCGAGAATAATCCGGCTCCTTTCATCCGATCAAACAGATCATCTATCCGGGTAGTGGGTACTTGTTCTTGATGGTAACCGTTGAGAGAACGGTAATCAATACACATCCTCATACTTCCATCCTTCTTCTTGACAAACAACATGGCGCTCCCCATGGCGATTTAACTAGGTCTCACGAAACCTTTCTCAAGAAGTTCTTCTATCGCTTCTTCATCTCTACCAATTCATCTACCGCATCCGATAAGGTCTCTTTGAAATTGGTATGCATCACGGCACTAGGTCGATGACAAACTCAATGTCACGATCCGGTGGCATTCCTGGTAATTCTTCCGGAAACACATCTGGATATTCACTAACCACTGGTACTTCTTCTAAAGAAAGGGTCTTTAGACTATTTACTAGCAAATGTCCATCACAAACTGAGGTGGCTAGAAATTCTACCTTGTTTCCTTTGGCGTCCTCGACTGTTACGGCTCTTCGGCCACAATCTAGCACGACTTTGTGCTTGGATAACCAATCCATGCCAAGAATGACATCTAGGGTTTGGGTATCTAGGACAATTAGGTTGGCTAGAAACTCAACTCCAGCTATGAGTAACTTAGCTCCTAAACATCCCACTCTAGTACTTAGCTCTGCTCCAGGCGACTGGACTAACAGAGTATGCTTAAGTTGCATAACATCCAATTTATTCTTGGTTGCAAACATTCCAGAAACAAACGAATGCGAAGCTCGTAATCAAACAAAATCGATGCGTGCATCGAGTTAACCGTAAACTTACCCGATCGACGTCCGGTGATTCCTGGGCTCCTTCCAGAGTGACGTGGTTGACACGGCCTCTGATCACCGACTGCGGTGCTCCTCCGGCTTGACCGGCAACTTGTGACGCTCCTTGATTGATGCCTGGCGCTGGTGTCTTGGATGGCGTAGCTCCAAGGTTGAAGCGTACTGGAGTGATTGTTCCCCCTGCGGACATCGTTGGCAAAATGTCCCGCCGACGACAGCGTAATGCACCTTTGTGCGTTTCGCTGGTTGCTTCTGGATTGGGGTTGTGCAGTGCGGGGTTGCGGATGTTACGGCGCACCGGCGGGTGTTGAAGTTGGTGCAGTGCTCAACAACGCCCGGGTGGAAACTGTTGAACTATGGTGGCAATCGTTCTTGCCCTCTCGCTGTGATTGATGGTTCCTTGCTGAGCCATCCGCGCTTATGCATCGTCTTCCGGCTCCTTGCGCTTGTCCTCTATCACAAAGGCTTTGTTGACCAACTCTTGGAAATCAGGAAAAGTATGGGCGATCAAACGACTTGCAGTCCAGTGTTTAGTCCCTTCAAAAAGCGACTCTGGCGTGCCTTGTCCGTGGCTACATATTTTGCTGCATAGCGAGCTAGCTGAGAAAACTTGTTGAGGTAGTCAGACACTGACATAGATCCTTGCTTGAGAGCGCGGAACTCATCCTTCTTCGCATCGATAATGCCTTCGTACATGATATCGCGAATGCCGCAAAAATTCCTCCCGGTGATATCTGTGGCGCCTCATGGGCGCACAGAAGTTCTCCCACCATTCAAAGAAATGGTGCCTTCCATCCGTGAGTGGCATATAGAACCTTTCATCCGCTTTCAATAACCCCGAGCCAATCATCGCTTCCACCGGAGACGTGTCGGAAAATGTTGGTGGACGAGTCCTCGCGAATTCTCGCCAGTTTGGATGGTCCATGGTGACCATGAGCACCGGGCTCCATGCGGGTGATTGTTGTTGTTATTGTTGGCCCGTTGTTCATAGCTTGCATCCGAAGTCATCATGGTATTCATCACCGAGTCATGCCGCCATGAAAGCTCCAAAGTTTTGCAAGTCAATTGGGGTGCTTGTGGTGGAACCGCTCTGCGGTGGTTGCTCATTGCCTCTGGTCGTTGGGGGTACCGAACCACTTGCAGCAGTCTGACGAGTTTGAACCATCTCGTGAAGCTCCATGGGTTAGATAAGGTAGCAAGCACGAGATGAGTTAAGAACTAGGCGGGGTAGGTTAAACCCAACAAAACACGACTCAAGAAACTCAAATGAAACCTTTATTAATAGGGTCTTAGCATGGTCGCAACAAATGCCTAAGGGCCTTTGCACTCATACTCGCACACAAAAGAAACAACGACCTAAGCACACAAAACTACCGCCTAAAGGGAGACTCGCTAAACTAAAACCGGCTAAGCCTGAAAAACTGAAGCCTAAAACGAACTACTCAAGAAAGCCTCCACAACCGCGGCGACGCCCCGACGGCCAGAGACTCTAAGTGGTGGCATCTTACCAACCGATCCCGATGACTGAGGCGGTGCAAGAGGAACAGGCGTTCCCGTGCAACTGGCTCGGTAGCTCCTCTGCCCGCATCATCCTCTGGCTCAACTGGTTCTTCCTCCGGATCTTCTTCAGAATCCTCCTCGAGGTCTTCCTCTTCTTGGGGAACTTGGTCGTAGAGGATCTCTTGCAGAGTGGCGACCTTCTCTTCAGCTCTCTGCAAGGCTTCACAGACATGATCCAGCTCCGTGATGGTCCTCTCCAAAGCTTCCTCCTGGGCGGCCACGAACTGGGCGAGGTGCACCACTGTAGCGTTGCTCTCGCCTTCCGTGGGCGGGTAGCGTCTTTGGCAAGTCCACACCGCAGCCGGGGTGGTAGCGGAAGACGGTGTTCAAGCTCCCGTGCGTAGATGTTGCGAATCGCAGCATGGCCAAGCGCGACGACTCCTGGATACCTTCCAGCCAAGAGATCTTCCTCACAGAGACGTGCGAAGGTTGGCTCGCCTTGTCGTTCCTCCTGGCGTAGATCGTTAGGCGACAAATCACTCCACGGTTTTGTCCATTCACTGTCCAGTTGTTGCCGACATACAGTGGACGATCAAAACCTCCAAGAACCCGCGACTTCCAAAGCTCGGCAGATATCCTCCCTGGCGCCACCATAGCTCATAGGCAGGCATGTCAAGACAGATTTAACGGGTAAGAGCAACTTTAAAACAAATGGGAGAAAGGATTATAGCAATAGTTGAGGCGAGAGAGATATGAGAAGAGTTAAGCAATTAATTAACCTTGCAAGTTAATTTTTCCTTTAGAAAATAATTTGGACACTCTAAAGACGGCCAATCTAACTAAGGTCAAGACCTACGATCAAGATGGCTCTGATACCACCTCTGTCGGGACCCAGAATTTCGATTCTGGAACCCTCTGTGTATACTGCACTAGTCCAGGATCACGCTAGTGCACACAAGCGATAGATAAAGTAAACGATTAGTTTGAATAACAAATAACGGTTTTGACCTTATGGTCGAGTTTACACTTATTAAGCCACGCAGGGCTAACAAAGAACTAAAGCAGCAGCGGAACGGAAAACTCCAGCGTAGATCCCACCAATTCACCACAGGCAACCGATCGATCCGGACTTAACGAACGATCGGCCTTCAACGAACTCCTCCTCGAAAGCGGCGAGACTCCTCCTCTTCAGAGGTTTGCGCAAGTTTTACAACAAGCGTGAGTACACAACCGTACTCGCAAATCATACCACGTAATGCAATGTATAGATGCGAGCTTATTCCAAAGAAAAGGCTTACGTGGTTCTTTTGCATAAAAGCAACATTTGCAATTGAATACAATAATAGATTGAAAGCATAATTCAAAACAAATAGACAATATTAATTTAACAGTGGTTTCCACAAAGACACAAAGCTAAACAGATTATTTCACATAGCCATATGATTGAGATCACACAGCTCCCATTCCCACATTTTATGAAAACTACCCCTCATGTGAAATCCCTGAGCATGTCCATGACCGTGAACGCGGCTATTCGAATAGATTGATTTAACACTCTGCAGAGGTTGTACACTTTACCCACAAGATACAACTAGTGTAGCAAGCACCAATCGTAACAAAACAGTTCGGAAACTTCATCTCAAACATTGACATTCCCAGTGTGCTTACAAACCGCTATACCACTCACATAGAATTGGTATAACACACACCATGGACGGGGAAGACGAATCGCCCCGCGATGCAACCACTAAGTAGTCACACCTCCACCTGTCACATAGCCTAACCTATCCACGAACATCAATGCCGAGAATCCATAACTTACTAAGTTAGGCCCGCCCCATACCGGGCATGTGGTCGCGTGCAGAAGGCTCGGTTCAATGGCGCACAAAGTTAAGTCCTTAATTGACCAAGGCAAGACTTCCATTTTCTAACTAGATCACAAAGATTATCATTCCCATCACATAGTCCACCATGTCACACGGTCTCCACCACTTGCCTCGCCTAAATCCTTTACCACCCAGTTGGTTTTAGTGCAACACATGCCATCACGAAGTAATAACATCAAAGACACAACTTTTACACAAAGTTCCATAGTCACTTAGTCATATTTAATATTTGCAACTTACATGAGATGATGACTCGTGGCATGGCTAAGCAATTGTACTCGTGATCTTACCAACCCACGTTGGTGCTATAATATTACCAACTAATAACCAATCTAGGGTGACAAGGAAATATGACATACAAGGCCAAGGTGTGATAACAATTTGATAATAAGTATGCCCAAAGCATTTAAATAAATAATTAAAGTAGAATGCAATAATTTAACACAAAGTAATTTGAAAACTGGGTTCAAGATGATCAAAGGTATGACTTGCCTTGGAAAAGGTCTATGTACTGGTCTTGATCTTGAGGTGCTCCTTCCTCAACGAAATTCCCCAACGAATCGACGTCTACTCGCAAACGAGACAGAAACAAACAAAACAAATAAATAACAGAGGCAAAAAAAACTCCAAAAATTAAA
Source organism: Ampelocalamus luodianensis (assembly GCA_036346255.1). Taxonomy (NCBI): domain Eukaryota; kingdom Viridiplantae; phylum Streptophyta; class Magnoliopsida; order Poales; family Poaceae; genus Ampelocalamus; species Ampelocalamus luodianensis. Next base: position 140,544 of record JAYEVH010000305.1, read on the forward strand.
TAAAAATCTCAGATAAATAGATCTTGAATTTAGACAAATTTAGAAATTTGAATGGGCTCAATCGGAGTTAGGATGCAAAAGTTATGAGCTTTGGAAGTTTGAATCTAAAAAGAAACCCTAATTTGGATTTTCTGGATTTTCCGAATTACTTTTCTATTGAAAAATTGGATTAATGCGCAATGCTGGCGTCAGCGAGGATTTCTGGAAAAGAAAATAATAAAAAGAAATCTCTGACATGTGGGACCCACATGTCAGAGGCTAGGCTCACGCTGGACTAGGTCCACCGAGACTCGGGACTCGGGGTCCGGTGGGCTACCATGTGGCCACGCACGTGAAAGCTGACGGGGCTCCACGCAGGACGACACGCAGGCACGCGGGCTGAGGTGGCGGTGACGTGGACGACAATGGAAACGGCGACGCTCTGGACCGTCCGACAACGGCGAACGGCGGCGCTTCGCCGGCGGTGGGTGGTACCAGGAGGTAGAGGAGGACGCAGGGATCTCATCGGTGTGCTCACCGATGCTCGGGGGCGACGGGAGTGACCGGCGGCGAGGTTTGAGCGGCGGAGGAGGTACGGGTTCAACGGCGACGGCGTTGGAGGGGTCCTCCGGCGAAGGCGACGGCAGCTTCGATATGCAGGTGACGCGGCGATTCCGAAGGTGGGGTCCGGTGGCGAGGACTGAACGGCATGGCGGCGACGGTCCTTCACGAGTCAAGACGAAGGCGGCGACTAGCGGCGATTAGTTTCAATAACCCTGAGCCAATGAACTCAGAAAAATTATAGAAAAATCTAGAAAATATATCTGAGCGCATAGAACCCAAATAAAATAGTTTTGGCTATTGTTCAAGTTGGGATTATTCACATTAAATGTTTTTGATTGTAAAGTCCAATATTAAGCTTTTGAATTTAAATTCAAATAAAACCAAATGGTGAATTTTTCCCTACTAACTATTCAAATGATTTTTAAGCTCAAAATTGGGATGTTACAGCTCAAATCGAGAATACTTTGATTGGGTTTCATCCTCTGTTATGGTTGTTTGAATTTTTTCGAGTTTTGGAGAATATTGGTTTTCCTTCGATTTGCTTGTTTAAATTTAAAATATAAAAACTTGTGAGCAGTTCCTGGAAGTATTTTTCCTAGGTTCTGTAACACCTTATAAACTCACCTTCAAAAGTTTGTAAATTCTAGAAATAATTTGCTACCTTAAAGCAGTTAGTCAAAATAGAAATTTGAAAGTCAAACATCAAGAGCAAGCACTTAAAATAATTTTGGGAAGAATTTACTTCAGTAAAAACTCTGGAAATAATTTATTTAAATCTTATAATAATTATCATGAATAAATATAATTTTTCCCAAATTTTGGGGCTAAATTCAATCCATAGAAAATTCAAACTTGCTTCCATAACCTTTTATGAATTTTAATTCAAAATAAGCAATTAACTCATGAACAATGAGATTTAAAATTTTATTTGGTCACTAGGTCATACTAGGAACCTCCCTGAAAAATTCCAGAATTTTTGAAATTTATGTGCTATATTTTGAAGCTCGGTCAAAGTAGGAGCTTTGAATGAAAAACCCAGTCAAACCTCCTTGCACTGTTCCTTGGGCTCGGACCCAACCCCGACCGGACCCGACCTCTGGTCCGACCGAGCCAACACGACTCGGTCGAACCACCTGACCCGCGCCCGAGCCACTCAACTCCCGCTCGCATCCTAACCGTCAGATCTTAATCGGGCGGCCCACGTTCGCGAGGAACATCCGGACCGCCCCAAAGCACCAGCTCGTTTGGACCGTTGGATTTGAATCCAACGGTCAAGATCTTAGAGACAATCGGACCTTCCGAGCGCAACTCTCCATCTCAGCCATTCATTTGGAAACCGACGGCCTGGATTAAGTGACCGTTTCACCCGTTATAGAAACCGCGCCAGCCCCTCCTTGTGTCGCCGACTGGTGGGTCCCGCCGGCCTCTTGTCTTCTTCTTCGCGCGGACGTCGCCCACGCCACCGCGCTCGCGCCCTCGGTTGCCCGCCTCCTCCGCAACCGCCCGCTTTCGGTCACCTCACCATCACCTTCCTGTCGCCTCAGCATGCCCTCGCCATGGCCCCGCCATCACTGCCTCGCCCCTGTTCCCGCGTCGTCCCCTTAGCGTCGCTTTTTGTCCCCGCGACATGACCGGGGAGCATCACCGCCATGCCGTCGCTCCCGTTTCCGCCGCCTCCGTGCCGGCCCTTGTAGACCACCGAGGAGCTGCCCTCGATGCCCTTTTCTCCACTTACCACTCACCCTCCATTTCCCCTCTTCCCTGAGCCCAATCGAGCGACGCTCTGAAAGCCGCTCTCGGACCCGCCGCGCCACCTCCAAGCCCTCCGGCTACTCTGGTGAGCTCCGAGTGCCGCCACCTCGCCACACGGCGCTCATCACCCAGAGCCCAACCCCGGTTGATTTGGAGAATACGCCACCGAGAGCGTGCACGAGCTTTCTTCCCCAGTTCAGGCCAAAGTCGCCACTTTGGCCAATACATCATCCCCGGCGATCCCTGGCTCAATTCCTCCCTTCGTGAGCATCACTAGACATCCCCCTATCATCCTCCATCACTCACCCACTCTCTTGTCCTCCCCAGGTTGCTGCCGCCGTTGGACCTCCCCGTGCCACCATCGGTTGCCGCCGCCGGCCCAACTCCGGTCACCTCGTCTCCGTCCGACCACTCCATCGTGCTCCTAGAACCGCAGGTATGCCCATGCTCCCTCTATTTTTGCTTCAACTCCACCCGGCGTCGTCGCCCTCCTTTCACCCCAACGGCCGGCCGCCGCTCGCCTTGGCCGCACCGCCTCAGTGCCGGCTGAGTCCCAAAACCGCCACCCCTAGCCTCGTTGACCTCGGAGCAACCCATTTTTGGGATCACTTTCGCCTCTCGACCACTCCCTCGCCGGCGACTAGCCACGGCCAAGTTTTCCCCTGTGCTGACCACCCCTGTTCTTCATCTCTGAAGTTACCCCTCTCTAAGTAGGAGTGCCCATTAGAAGGATCTTCTGAATGCCTTTGTCCTTAAGCCCTTTTTGATTTACTTTTAGGTTACTCAAACCTAATTGACACTTGATTAAGTGATTCCCAGTAAGAAAATGGCTTGATTAGCACCTTAATTCTAGAAGATGTTCTGTGGTAGGTGTTTGAACAGTGATCTGGGAATATAAGAATTGACAGTAGGTTGGTAGCAGTGGGTTGTGGATAATTCGATTTTGTGCTTACAAGTTTCAAGATTCAGAACTGGGCCCGCCAAATGCTATTGCAAACAATCTTGTGACTAAAAATGGAACCACTCAAATGCATTAACCTATTTGAAGTCTGATGGTTGGAAGAAGTAACCAGTAGCTCTATTTTTCAGAAAGTTGTCTGTTATGTCTTATGAATAGAGAAAGCGTAGATGACAAGTTGTTTTGTCAGTAGGTTTTAGCAGGAACCACTTCAGTAGTTAGAGGTTGTCTTGATTTTTTTGGACCGAAAAGGCGACTAGAGGGGGGGTGAATAGGAGCATGATCTCTTTTTCTCCCAAATTGAATTCAATACGAATCTCACTCCAATAGCTATGAAAGCTATGAAGATCAATCAATCATGCACAGCGGAAGACTTGTATTGAATCAACTCAAAACCCCGAAGTAAAAAGAACACAAAACCAAAACACCAATTCTCGGGCGGTCTGACCTCTCACAGGGGCGGTTTGACCGGTTGGCCTAGCGGTCAGACCGATCTAAGCGGTCAGACCTCTCCCTCGGGCGGTCAGACCTCTAGTTCGATGAACAGTGAAATCAGCCCAAAAAACCGAAACACAAATTGATCTAACTTTTGATTCGTGCGTCCAAACTTCGTGAAACTTGACACAAACCTTCCTAAGGATGTCAGGAACCTATTCCAAGCAACGATCGTGATGATCCTTGCCCAGGTTCAGACCTTTTCCCGTTTGAGCGAAGGTGGGTCAAAAACCGAGTCAAAACGAAAATATGATCTTGAGACTTGCTCGTGGGTGATTGATGATCTTGATGATCCTAGATGTATTCCCACACGTCACAGCAAGCTAGATCACAGCCAGAAACCAAGCAAAAACTCGCGGATCAAACAAAGACTCAAATCATCAAATAGAGAGAAAGAAAGCACATGAACTCATCTTGAAGAAACTTTCTTTGGATTGATTTGATATGGTATTGGTTTACAGCCAATCCATCAATGGATGACAAAGACTCAATACATGAGCACGAAATCAAATCCAACTCTCTAGAACCCTAACCTCCACTCCTCCTCTCCCTAAGCAAATTAGGGTTTCAAAAACGATGAAAGGGTCGAAAGGGGTGCAGCCACCTCCCTCATCTATTTATAGTGGATGTAACAGCCCCAAGTTTATAAATAGTAATAAAATGCTTTATGAACAGTAATGAGGTGCTGTTCATAGCATTACTGTTCATTTCTACACTTTGGGCAGCATGTTACAAGTTAAAAACCTTCGTTTTTAGTCAAAATCCTAAAGAACCATTCAAAGTCTTAAAGGAATACAAGATAAAACTTGTATTATGACTGGAAAGTATTTTTATTAAAGCCTAGATAAATTATCTTGGCTAAAAATGTTTTTGTTGCATTTTTAGAAATTATTTGGGCTTAAAGAAAAATTTATTGTCCTTAAATAAATATTTTCGGCCTGAAATGAATATTTATGTATTTTACAAAGTGAAGATGTGGTTTATAAAATTTATCTGGGAAATATATCATCCCAGTAGCTTACAGTAAAAATTTCGTGATTTTATAAATTTATTTGCTATTTTTAAAAGCCCACCAAACCTTGGAGTATTTGAATAAGGTTCGTCAACTAAACCGGTTTGAATCCAAACCCGATCATCAGATGTGACTCGGACCACGTGTCTTGGTCCAACCCAATCGCCTTGTGCTGTTCGGTCACGTTCGGCGCGAGTGTAATGTACCCTAACTTAGGGTTTGTATTTCAAATGTGAAATTTTGAGGAGAAATAAAAAAAAAAAAAAAACTTTTGTTGTCTCTTCAAATCATTTGAAAATTTCTACATTTTTCCCTAGCAATTTCCCTTTTCTAGAATTAAATTCTTGTTAATGGAGATTGTTGTCAGCAAATCCTTAGCCTTCAAACTTGTGATCATCCTCTGAAATTATTTTTCCTATCATCTTGATCATCCTATCTACCTCCCTGAATTGTTTCACAATTTTTAGATTTTGTTTGCTATTTCAAATGCCCAAGTCAAACCAGTTTAGAAATCTGGTCAAACCTCGTGCAGCAGCTTGTGAATTTTCTCTAGAACAATGCAGTGCATAAAAGTTCTGGAAAAATTATACAAGGTTGTCCTCTGTCCCTAGTAGCTACCATAAAAATTTCGAAATTTTTGGAGCTCTGGAGCTACCTCTAAAAATTCCCAAGACCTTCTCTGTCTTTTAAATCAAATATGGAATTACTGTTCCTCTGGCTCGGACCCAACTCAGACTCGAGTCCGACCGCGCCACTTGACTCGGTCGCGTCAACTAGCTGCACCGCGCGCGAGCCCAATCGATCGTGACCGTCCGATGCAAATCGAACGATCCACGTCGCGTATGCAACCGACCTGTCCGAATGCATACACCAATCCCAGCCGTCCGTTTTAGATCCAACGGTCGGTGTGTTGCTGATCAAATCAAACCACCGGTTCGCACCGCTTCGTTTGTCGCTGACATGTGGGTCCCACCGCCGGCATCAACCTCGTCTTCTCCGCACCTCACGGAGCTCGCGGCGTCGTGCATGTTTGCCACGCACTCGTCGCCGCCACCTTTATGCCCTCGTGTCCTACCGGGAGGCATCGCCGTGACTTCATGAAAGCCCCGAGCTCATCCACTTCTTCTCCTTTGCGCTTCGTGTTATCTCGCCCGATTTCTTGTTTGGTAGGAGAAGGAAACGAAGGTAGCACCGCCGCGTTGGAGAAGCCCTTGAGCTCGCAACCTCACCATCGTGAACCACACTCGGTGCGCATCCATTTTTCCCATCCCGAGCTCGTGGCATCCGGTGAATCGTCCGAGCCACTTCTTCGCCCCCAACTCCGTTGGTCTCGGCTCGCAAGCTTGCTAGTGCTCGTGAGTTTCGGCCGACACTTGGTCCTTCGATCGCATTGATGCAATCAAGCTAATGATGGCTTCATTTTTGTCTTTGGTGCATCGTTGAGGCCGCGCGACCCTTTCTTCTCCAATCACGGTGTTCGCCGCGTGGCAATTCCGCCGCCTCGGACCTTCTTCTTCGACGTTATCTTGTGCTTATTGCTCCCGGAGTCGAGGCGATTCCGTGGCGCACCTTCCCGGCTTCTCGGTGCAGAGCGTCTTCTCTCGCGAGTCGTAGTTTCTTCTCCGCCTCCGCCGTCGTGAGCCCATCTCCGCGACCATTGGGCTCGCGTCACCGCCACCGGGTTCGTGAGGTCTTTGCGAACCTTAAGGTACCACTCACTCGCCTTGAAACTCACCGGGTTGCTAGAACACTGCGCGCGCGCGCCGTCCGTCGCGGTGCGTCGACGCAGCCGAAGCTTAGTTATCGCTAAACTCGGTTCGTTAGGTCACCGACTTGTGGGCCCTCTCGGTGTTAAACCCGTTTTAGGATTCAAATCTAATCGTTTTAATTCTCGAGTCTCATTATGTGGGCCGGAATGTCGCTTAGGGATTGTGTAGTTTTGTTAATGCTTCTTTCATGAAGCGATTTTTGCCGGGCATATGTGTTAGGATTACGTTGTTAGTCGAAGACGTATTCTTTGAATACGCCTTCGACGCCACCTTATGCGGCGATCCGCTCTGTCAAGATTTTCGCGGCCCGCCCGTCGATGGTGGGGCTAGCCGTGCTGCAGAGAAGAAGTATTAAGTGCTTTAGTATTTACGTAATATGTTTTGTTGTTCGATAATTCATTTAAACTTGTAAAATGCATAGCTAATTCAATTTTTATCCAAATTGCATGAAACCAGTCTTTGTTAATTTTCTTTTTAAATGTATTATTTACAAAAATTAGTTTCATCCATGTCTCAGAGCAAGAATGTTAATTAATAAAATGATGCCTTAGGTATCTTCTAAATTAGAAAATGCATATCTCTTCCAATAATTGTCCAAATTCAATGAACCCAATTGTAAAATTTCATTTTCAGTATACTAACTATTAGAATAGGTTTGCTACACATTTCTGTTCATGAAAATCTGTTAAGTAATTAACTAGTGCTTGTTGTGTTTTTAGCTTAGAAAATTCATAGAAAATTATTAATAACTTAAAATGAATTGTTCTCTGTTTTCAAATTTTGTTATTTCATGCTTAGGTCTTGTGTGAGTTTTGGCTTGTTTTGATGTTGTTGTATGTTTGAGTTTTGCGGTGTTATTCGTTCTTATTTGTCGTTATGTTCGATCGTTAGGATTCGATATTTGCGGCAACCCCGAGGACGATCCTCCGCACCTTATTGAGCAAAGACACGTGCAAGCAGTTTGATCATTCCTATCCCAGTATTTTAAAGTCTAATATTTTGTTTCATTGTATGTATGCATTGCTTAATTTGTGTTAAATTGATTAGTTAAACCCGTAGTTGCATATCCCGTAGACAAAATATTGATCTCTACTACCCGAGCCTAGGTTATTTGTGTGATTAGAGGTTGGATGGTCTCTTGTCACTTAGTAGATCCGGTCAAATTGCTTAGATATGCTTAGCTATCGTAGAGGCGGCGTGTTATCGACTTTAGTCGGTAACCTTGATCACACAAAATTTACTATAACTTATTGTTTCAGCATTTTTGCTATGTTTAATTGAAAACTAAAGCGAAAACCAAAATGATTTAGACTTGGGCACTTGGTATGATTGGTGTGATCTCATTTGGGTGTGACTGGAATGGTGCCCGAGTCAACAAGGACCGAACATCTTGTTACACCGAATCAAGCATTTTGCGTGCTAACCACACTAGAGTATATGGGACCTCTCTTGACCTAGTACTTTGGCGTGTATTGGCTCCGGTCGCAGGAGGTCGCAGGAGGGATGGAGGTGGGAGCATGGTAGTTGTCCAAAAGCTTTATCCCGAGTGGGTAGTTGTCTTTTCGGCTTTACCATGTAAGCGCATGGGTTTCTATCCATACGAGCGGCTCGTAGTTAATACACAATATTGGAAACAGTCTCGTAGGACTTAGGCGTGCTTGCATACCTTCTAAGTGTGTTTTGGCTTAAAGGCGGTCTCAAGTGTGGGTACATTGGTACACCCGCAGGTTCAAACTATTCGAATAGCCTCGCCCTAGGTTATGGACACGCTTGGCAAGGTCTTCCAAGAGTTAGACTACAACATTTAAATTAAAACTTGATGGGTGGTACTAACTGGGATTCGTGCTATTGTTGTGGTGACTATTGGGATAGTCACTTCTAGGATGTTTTTACTTACTCTTTTGCTATTATTATCCTTACTCAGATTTCAACATTAAAATGAATTGCAAACTTGCCTTTAAACTGTATTACATTATTGCAAATGAAAATTGGCTTTATGCAAATGAACCATATGACCTCCACCAAACAAGCCTGCATGTAGCATATGAACAGTCGCTAGTTCACACGTCGATCTTGCGGGTACAAAGACAATCTTTGTACTCGTGTGCTTTGCTTAATGTTTTGTTGCAGAGGAAGAAGGTGAGCCTCGGGGCCTCACTTACGTGAGTCAGGCTTTGTCGCCGTGGGTGACGACTAGTCTTGGCGGTCGGTCCGATGCCTTGTGGGTTGGAGGCACACCGATTGGCTTTGTTTATAGCCATCTTATGGCACTTTGCTTCTCACCGCCGTTGTTGTCTATTTGTGTATCTTGTGGCCCGTCGCCTATGTCCGTAATATTGTTACTATTTGTTTATCTTCCGCTTGTAGTGTGATGTTTGGACTCTATGTTTGGAATGGAGTTGATGCATACTTTTGTTGTGAGTGTGTATACTATGCAGGAAGTATACATATCTCGAGGATCATTTATTTGATTTGTGATGCTAGGACCGGTGGTTGGTTAAGCATTACAAACCAAATAAATTGGGGTCCTCACAAAGTTGGTATCGAGCCATTCGACCGTAGCAACCCAAGCATAGTCGTCCTTAGGATATTTTGAAAGTCTTATTTTCAAATTATAAAAGGTTTATGAAAACCTAGCGATTCTCAGATTTTATTCCTTACCTATCTTAGCTTTCTACTCTCACCTTACTCTAATTTGAGTTTTGAGAACTTGGTTTCTCTCTTCCCTTTTCAAAAGGTAGTTACTTAGTTTGGTGGAATTAGTTTTGGGAGAACTATGGAAAATCGTGGGAATAATAGGGTAAGATGTAAAGTGAGTAGTTATATGTCGATTTTTCTTGGTCGAACTTTATCTGCGTTGTGTTTGTTTCGACTGCTTTGAGAAATTTCGGCTTTCTTGCTTTTAAATTGTTGCTAACTTGTTTTAGTGGAGCAGGATGGTGGCGGAACCCGTAGTGGTCTGAATCACCGGTGGTCATGATGAGGCTTCCCCCTCCTCCGACCATGGTGAGGTTCTCGCCGGATCGGCGAAACCGCATGGACCGACGCGCATCTTGGAGGTTATTGCTAGGAATACCTCCACTCCTGCCGTGGTGGCGGCCACGGACTCGCGGGGACTTGCAGAGTTCCTCCGTCTGCACCGCCGACTTTCTCCCGCTCCGAGGACCCTCGATGAGATGATTGGTGCGCATGGTTGAGCGAAAGCTCAACATAGCTCGATGCCGAGCGCAGGATAAGGCACTCTTCGCGTCCCACCACCTTGAGGGCGGCAAAGACTCATGGTGGGAGAACTATCTCGCCATGCACCGCGGGCCATGTGGTCGCGTGGAAGAGTTCGATCGACTTTCCGTCGGGCCCACATCACGATGGCCCGATGAAGTCAAGAAGAAGGAGTTTCGTGCTCAAGCAAGGGCGCAAATCGCGATTTGAGTACTGCACGAGTTCAATCATCCGCTCGTTATGCTCCGGAGAGGTGGCCTCGATGAGGCTAAGCAGAGAAGTTTATGGATGGCTTGTCCGAGGAGCGCAGACAAGCTATCTATTGTGGACTTCGGACTTTGTGCCTTGGTAGATAAGGCCATTGTTGCTTGAGCATAAGGCGAAGGCGGCTGGCGAGTCCATAGCGCAAATGGGAGGCGCATCGATCTACTCACACGGCCTCGTTCGCCTCGGGCCGGGCGGCACACTGTGGCTCGTTCTTTTGCTCCACGGCGCCGAGGCCATCTGCACAGCTCTCGCCCACCACGGGCCGTGAGCCACCACGTGCGCTGCGATCCAACACAGAGCGGCCTCGCAATCCGGCGCCGAGGTCACTTGTTTTATTTGCCACAACAAGGGCCATTATGCGAATGCTCGCCTCGAGTGTTGCGGCAGCCCTCGTCCTAATGGAGGGCGCGGCAGGAGTGGTCACCACCGACCGTAAGATGATCCGAAGCCCGAAGTGCGGCGGCCGAGTGAACCACCTTCGGTGAGGAGGCTCGGAGGCGCGGATGTTGTGATGGGTACACTTCTTGTTAATTCTCGTCCCCGCTGCGGTATTATTTGATTACGGAGCATCGCATTCTTTTATTTCAAGATCATTTGCTGCTGCTAGTGGTCTTCATTGTGTTCCTTTAGAAGTTCCTTTGCTCATCCGCTCTCGGGTCGGAAATGAGAGTGATTTACAATGCTTGGGATGTTCCTATCATAGTCAAGGGGTGGGATTTTTAGCAAATCTTATTACGCTCTGTTCGGCAAAGTCGGATGTGATTCTTGGCATGGATTGGTTGTCCCAAAGACTTGGGGCATTGATTGTGCCAGAAGATCGTCTATCTTACCACCCTCTCAGCGGCGGTCGGATTTTCACCGCGGCCTTGGGCGCATCTATGTGCAATAGAAGCGGCCACTTTGCGTATTCGGGATGTTCCCATAGTATCGACTTTGGGGATGTCTTTCCGAAGATTTACAGGATGCCTCGGTTCGAGATCCGAGTTTGTCATCGAGTTGTTGCCGGTACCGCTCCGATTTGAAGCGCGTGATCGAATGCCTCCCAATGAGCTAGAAGAATTGAAGAAGCGGCTTGGTGAGCTCCAAGCAAAGGGTTTCATCCGTCAGTTCATCTCCTTGGGGTTGTCAGGTGATCTTTGTGAAGAAGAAGGACAAGACTTTGCGCATGTGTGTTGATTACCGTCCTCTCAATGAAGTGACGGTGAAGAACAAATATCCTCGCCCGCATTGATGATCTTTTGACCGGTTATGCGGAGCCAGTGTTCTCAAGATTGATGCGAGATCGGGCTATCATCAAGTCGGATCGAGTGAGGATATTCAAGACGGCTTTCACTACTCGTTATGGCCTATACTGAGTACACCGTCATGTCTTTCGGTCTAACCAATGCTCGACTTTGTTCATGAACCTTATGAATTGATATTCATGGAGTATTTGGACAAATTTGTGGTGGTCTTTATTGATGATATTCTTATCTATTCCAAGATCAAGCGAGCATCTTGAGCATCTGAAGATTATTTTGGGCAAGTTCGGGAGCATCAGTTTGTATGCAAAGTTCGACAAATGTGAGTTCGGTTGAAGGAAGTGGCATTTTGGGCCATGTTCTTTCATTGGAGGAATAGTTGTAGATCCCAAACAAAGTCGTGATGTTCTATCTTGGGGCCACCAAGTCGACCAGCGATGTGCGGAGTTTTCTTGGTCTAGCGGGCTACTACCGCCGCTTTATCGAGAACTTCTCCAAGATCGCAAAGCCAATGACCGAATTGCTCAAGAAGGACAAGAAGTTTGTGTGGTCCTCTCGCTTGTGATGAGAGCTTTGGGAGCTCAAACAGCGATTGACTTCACTCAGTCCTTACTCTTCACGATATCCACAAGAACCCGATATTTATTGCGATGCCTCTCGTCGGGGACTCGGGTGTGTTCTTATGCAAGAAGGCAAGGCGGTTGCCTATGCATCTAGGCAGGTTGAGGCCTCATGAGCTCAACTATCCCACCCATGATTTAGAGCTTGCTGTGATAGTTCATGCACTCAAGATTTGGCGGCATTATTTGATCGAGCCGCGTGAGGTGTATTCGATCACAAGAGTTGAAATACTTATTCACTCAACAGATCTGAACCTCAGTGAGGAGATGGCTAGAATTGATCAAAGATTATGATATGGGTATTCGGTATCATCTGGCAAGGCCAATGTGGTTCTTGATGCACTTAGCGAAAGGTGTATTGCAATACTGATGATCCAAGAGCAAACAACTGCACTTCTTGCGAATTTCAGCGTCTCAACTTGGGTTTGGTTGAGCACGGTTCCTCATCGCTACGATTGTGCAACCAACCTTGGTGGATCAAATCAAGTCGGCCTGGCAATCGGATGTTGGTATGGGCAAAATCAAGCGAGAACATCGAGGATGGTTCAGCCTAAATGCTTTCTGTAAGATGAGCACGGTGTTGTGTGGTTTGGGCAGCGTCTTGTGGTCCCAAAGGTCCTGCAGTGCGGGATTTGATTCTTCAGAGGCCCATGATTCGCCTTTGTCCATCCATCCGGGGCCACCAAAATGTATCAAGATCTGCGTCGAGATTCGGTGGACTCGCATGAAGCCGATTGCGTGTTCGTTGCGGATGTGGCGTATGTTGTCGCGTCAAGGCCGAGCATCGGCCAGTGGTCTTCTTCACCCTTGCCTATACCGAGTGGAAGTGGGATTACAGAGGCATGGATTTCATCAACCGGTTTGCCCGTTCATCCAAGGGAAACGACGCCATTTGGGTTGTCATTGTGAGCTAACTAAAGTGGCGCATTTCCTTTGGTCAAAGTCGACTCCGTGTGGAACCTCTAGCCGAGCTCTATGTATCAAGGATTGTGAGTTTGCATGGTGTACCCAAGGCGATTGTGTCGGCCAGTGGGCGTTGTTTACCTCTCGGTTTTGGCATAGTCTGCGAGGAGGCCATGGGAACTCGTCTTACTTCGAAGACGGCCTATCATCCTCGGATCGATGGTCGACGGGAGCGTCAATCGGTGCTTGAAGATATGCTCCGTGCTTGTGTTCTTTCCTATGGGAAGAATTGGGAGAAGTGCCTACCACTTGCCGAGTTCTCTTACAACAACGGCTTCGAGCTAGTCTCGGTATAGCACCATTTGAGGCTTTATACGGTCGCGCTGCAGAACACCGTTGAACCGGTCGAAGCGGTGAAAAGCGGTTCTTTGGTCAATTCCATCAATGAGGTGAAAGTCAAGTGCGATTGATTCGTGAGCACTTGCACGTAGCTCGATCCAGCGTAAGAGCTATGCGGTCGGCGTCGTCGTGAGCTGAGTTTCAGTCCAATGACTTTGTGTATCTCAAGGTCTCGCCTTTGAAGGACACCGTCGTTTCGTGTCAAGGGCAAGCTAGCTCCTCGATATGTCGGGCCATATCGCATCATCAAGAAAGTGGGAGCTGTTGCATACAAGTTGGAGTTGCCGGCTACACTTGAAGGAGTGCACGATGTTTTCCATGTGTCACAATTGAAGAAATGCCTTCGTGTTCCAGTTGAGGAAACACCATTGGAAAATATCGATGTGCGGGAAGATCGTCTTATCGTGGCGTCCCGTTCGTATCCTCGAAGAAGCTGAACGCGAGCGAGGAACCGTGTGATTAAGTTCCTCAAAGTTCGGTGGTCGAACCACTCCGAGGATGAAGCCACTTGGGAACGCGAAGATCGTCTCAGCAGATTACCCATCCTTCTTTCTCGGTGATCGAATCTGGGTGAGATTCTGTAAGGGAGATTTATAATGACCCTAACTTAGGGTTTGTATTTCAAATGTGAAATTTTGAGGAGAAATAAAAAAAAAAAAAAAAAAACTTTTGTTGTCTCTTCAAATCATTTGAAAATTTCTACATTTTCCCTAGCAATTTCCTTTTCTAGAATTAAATTCTTGTTAATGGAGATTGTTGTCAAGAAATCCTTAGCCTTCAAACTTGTGATCATCCTCTGAAATTATTTTTCCTATCATCTTGATCATCCTATCTACCTCCTGAATTGTTTCACAATTTTTAGATTTTGTTTGCTATTTCAAATGCCCAAGTCAAACCAGTTTAGAAATCTGGTCAAACCTCTGTGCAGCAGCTTGTGAATTTTCTCTAGAACAATGCAGTGCATAAAAGTTCTGGAAAAATTATACAAGGTTGTCCTCTGTCCTAGTAGCTACCATAAAAATTTCGAAATTTTTGGAGCTCTGGAGCTACCTCTAAAAATTCCCAAGACCTTCTCTGTCTTTTAAATCAAATATGGAATTCTTGTTCCTGCAGCTCGACTCAACTCGGACTCGAGTCCGATCGCGCCACTTGACTTCGGTCGCGTCAACTAGCTGCACCGCTACGAGCCCAATCGATCGTGACCGTCCGATGCAAATCGAGCGATCCACGTCGCGTATGCAACCGACTGTCGAATGCATACACCAATCCCGGCCGTCCGTTTTAGATCCAGCGGTCGGTGTGTTCTTCGATCAAATCAAACCACCGGTTCGCACCGCGCCGTTTATCGCCGACATGTGGGTCCACACTGCAAGCATCAACCTCGTCTTCTCCGCACCTCACCGGGCTCGCGGCGTGCGTGCATGTTTGCCACGCACCTGCGTCGCCGCCACCTTTATGCCCTCGTGTCCGGTGGGAGGCATCGCCGTGACTTCATAAAAGCCCCGAGCTCATCCACTTCTTCTCCTTTGCGTTCTCGTGTTATCTCGCCCGATTTCTTGTTTCGGTAGGAGAAGGAAACGAGTAGCACCGCGCTGGAGAAGCCCTTGAGCCCGCAACCTCACCATCGTGAACCACGCTCGGTCGCATCCATTTTTCCCATCCAGGAGCTCGTGGCATCCGGTGAATCGTCCGAGCCACTTCTTCGTCCCCAACTCCGTTGGTCTCGGCTCTGCAAGCTTGCTGAGTGCTCGGTGAGTTTCCGGCCGACACTTGGTCCGCCGGATCGCATTGATGCAATGAAGCTAATGATGGCTTCATTTTTGTCTTTGGTGCATCGTTGAGGCTCGCGACCCTTTCTTCTCCAATCACGGTGTTCGCCCGCCGTGGCAATTCCGCCGCCTCGGACCTTCTTCTTCGACGTTATCTTGTGCTTATTGCTCCCGGAGTCGAGGCGATTCCGTGGCGCACCTTCCCGGCTTCAAGTTCATGGCGTCGCTCTGCGAGCGCCGTTTCTTCTCCGCCTCGGCCGTCGTGAGCCCATCTCCGGCGACCATTGGGCTCAGCGTCACCAATCACCGGGTTCGTGAGGTCTTTGCGAACCTTAAGGTACCACTCACTGCGTCTTGAAACTCGCGGGTTGCTAGAACACTGCGCGGCGCGCCGTGCCGTCGCGTGCGTGACGACGAGCGCCGCTGGCTTAGTTATCGCTAAACTTGGTTACATTAGGTCAGCGACTTGTGGGCCTCTCGGTGTTAAACCTGTTTTAGGATTCAAATCTAATCGTTTTAATTCTCACGAGTCTCTGTTATGTGGGCGGAATGTCGATTAGGGATTGTGTAGTTTTGTTGTCGTTTTCTCTTTCATGAAGCGTATTTTTTGGGCATATGTGTTAGGATTACGTTACTGTTAAGCCGAAGGCGTATTCTTTGAATCGCCTTCGACGTCACCTTATGCGCGGCGATCGCGCTCAGTCGACATTTAGCGCGGGCCCATCTCTGTCGATGGTCGGGCTAGCCGTATACGATAGAAGAAGTATTAAGTGCTTTAGTATTTACGTAATATGTTTTGTTGCTCGATAATTCATTTAAACTTGTAAAATGCATAGCTAATTCAATTTTATCCAAATTGCATGAAACCAGTCTTTGTTAATTTTCTTTTTAAATGTATTATTTACAAAAATTAGTTTCATCCATGTCTCTGTAGCAAGAATCTGTTAATTAATAAAATGATGCCTTAGGTATCTTCTAAATTAGAAAATGCATATCTCTTCCAATAATTGTCCAAATTCAATGAACCCAATTCAGTAAAATTTCATTTTCAGTATACTAACTATTAGAATAGGTTTTGCATACTGTTTTTACATTCATGAAAATCTGTTAAGTAATTAACTAGTGCTTGTTGTGTTTTTAGCTTAGAAAATTCATAGAAAATTATTAATAACTTAAAATGAATTGTTCTCTGTTTACGAAATTTTGTTATTTCATGCTTAGCTGCTGTGTGAGTTTTGGCTTGTTTTGATGTTGTTGTATGTTTGAGTTTTGCGGTGTTATTCGTTCTTATTTGTCGTTATGTTCGATCGTTAGGATTCGATATTTGCGGCAACCCCGAGGACGATCCTCGCACCTTATTGAGCAACGACACCAGGCAAGCGATTTGATCATTCCTATCCTAGTATTTTAAAGTCTAATATTTTGTTTCAAATTGTATGTATGCATTGCTTAATTTGTGTTAAATTGATTAGTTAAATCCGTAGTTGCATATCCTGTAGACAAAATATTGATCTCTACTACGAGCCTAGGTTATTTGTTGTGATTAGAGGCATTTGGATGGTCTCTTGTCACTTAGTAGATCGGGTCAAATTGCTTAGATATGCTTAGCTATCGGTAGAATCAGGCGATTATCGACTTTAGTCGGTAACCTTGATCACACAAAATTTACTATAACTTATTGTTTCACATTTTGCTATGTTTAATTGAAAACTAAATGAAAACCAAAATGATTTAGACTTGGGCACTGTGGTATGATTGGTGTGATCTGTTGGGTGTGATGGAATGGTGCCCGAGTCAACAAGGACCAACATCTTGTTACACTGAACCAAGCATTTTGCGTGCTAACCACACTAGAGTATATGGGACCTCTCTTGACCTAGTACTTTGGCGTGTATTGGCTCGGGTCGCGGGAGGTCGCAGGAGGGATGGAGGTGGGAGCATGGTAGTTGTCCAAAAGCTTTATCCCGAGTGGGTAGTTGTCTTTTCGGCTTTACCATGTAAGCGTATGGGTTTCTATCCATACGAGCGGCTCGTAGTTAATACACAATATTGGAAACAGTCTCGTAGGACTTAGTCAGTGCAGCATACCTTCTAAGTGTGTTTTGGCTTAAAGGCGATTGAAGTGTGGGTACATTGGTACACCCTGCAGGTTCAAACTATTCGAATAGCCTCGCCCTAGGTTATGGACACGCTTGGCAAGGTCTTCCAAGAGTTAGACTACAACATTTAAATTAAAACTTGATGGGTGGTACGAACTGGGATTCGTGCTATTGTTGTGGTGACTATTGGGATAGTCACTTCTAGGATGTTTTTACTTACTCTTTTGCTATTATTATCCTTCTGTATTTCAACATTAAAATGAATTGCAAACTTGCCTTTAAAGCGTATTACATTATTGCAAATGAAAATTGGCTTTATGCAAATGAACCATATGACCTCCACCAAACAAGCCTGCATGTAGCATATGAGCAGTGCTGCTAGTTCACACGTCGATCTTGCGGGTACAAAGACAATCTTTGTACTCGGGTGCTTTGCTTAATGTTTTTGTTGCGAGAGGAAGAAGGTGAGCCTCGGGGCCTCACTTCGTGGCTGTCTTTATCGCTTCGTGGTGACGACTAGTCTTGGCGGTCGGTCGGATGCCTTGTGGGTTGGAGGCACACCGATTGGCTTTGTTTATAGCCATCTTATGGCACTTTGCTTCATTGCCGTTGTTGTCTATTTGTGTATCTTGTGGCACATGTCGCCTATGTACGTAATATTGTTACTATTTGTTTATCTTCCGTTTGTAGTGTGATGTTTGGACTCTATGTTTGGAATGGAGTTGATGCATACTTTTGTTGTGAGGTGTGTATATCGCTTCGGGAAGTATACATATCTCGAGGATCGATTTATTTGATTTGTGATGCTAGGACCGGTGGTTGGTTAAGCATTACAAACCAAATAAATTGGGGTCCTCACAATGAGCCCAACATCCACGCGTGATATGAGCCGTTGATCTTCAATCGAGCGGGCGGCTATAACACCCAGCGAGTGTCCACGTGTGCATTTTAATCTCGCCGTTGGATCTTGATATAACGGCGAGATGCGTGTGTGCAATCGGACAACTCAGGATCCTATTCAATCTCCACCGTTCGTTCTCGATCCAACGGCGCACCTCTTTTCGTTTTAAACTTAAAGCGCTTTTATCTCGAGCCGTTAGATTTAAATCCTACGGCTATTCCTTTACGCGTGTTATAAAGCCCGCTCCTCGAGCCGTTGGATCTTCATCTTGTGGTCGATTTGTGTATGCATTGGACGACTCGGATCCCCGCACAATCGTGACCGTTTATTCTTGATCTAACGGTGTCGCTTATTTCAATTTGAAATCGAGCGCGCGTTTATGCGGGCCTTTGGATTTCAATCCTCGGCACTTCTTTTTACCGTGGGCCTTTAAAGCCCAAAATCGGTGGATCGTTGGATTTCAATCGTAAGGTCCATATGAGTGTATGCAATCGGACCATCGGTTCAACTTTCCATCGACCGTAGAAATCAAATCCAGCGGTGTTGCGCCATCGCACCTAAAGGAGGTGGCGTGTATTCTTTTAGTGGCGTTGGATTTCAATCCAACGACCAGATTTGAAAGTGGATCTCAAGATTCCTTTAAGCTCGTTTTAATCCGATCGGTCGATCTAGATCGTGCGGTCCATATTAATTGATACCGATTCAAATCATTTAATCTCTCTATTTATCACACCGCCCATTTCCAATCGGACGGTGATATTCTTTGAGCTTTTGTGAGCGCGCAAGAGAATGACAAAGGGCCCACATGTCATATTTTGCCTCTCTCCTTCCTTATCTCTGCTTGTGACCATTTTTGTGAGCAGGGGAGAGGATTTATCCAAAGATTATGCACTAATTTTTGGGATGTTTAGCTAAATGGACACCTCATCAACTCTAGATCTTTCCTCTTGCCTGTAGCTCAACATCCATATATAAACCCTAGCTTTGCTTTGTTGCCATTGTTGACGAAGCGGCTCATCCTCCATTGTTGGCGAGTGGAGTTCTTGCTCTTGTCCCTTTGCTTATCCATC
Source organism: Ampelocalamus luodianensis (assembly GCA_036346255.1). Lineage (NCBI taxonomy): Eukaryota > Viridiplantae > Streptophyta > Magnoliopsida > Poales > Poaceae > Ampelocalamus > Ampelocalamus luodianensis. The sequence goes on from JAYEVH010000305.1 coordinate 159,561, forward strand.
CTAAACTCAGTTACACCTTGCCATAAAGATTGGTTATCTCTTGTAGGTTAAATCGAGTTTAATTCTCTATTGTTCAACATCGGGTTTTGAGAACCCTTGGCATATTTCTTCTCACAGTAGCTAAAATCCTAGTGTTAACATCTTGAGCATCTTAAGAGCCTTAGAAGTCTGCTGTGAATCATTCTTTCAAGCATCGGTAGCTTGATCTTGCTTCAAACGAAAAGTTGTTATTCTAGCTTTTGATCTTTTGTGTCATTTTTAAGACCTAGGGTTTCTCTGTTGACTTGTTATCCGATTAGGTCTAAACTAAACCCTAGTAGCTTAACAAGTTGTTCTTTTCATTCTTGTATCATCTCTTTAGATTGTTAGCAGAGATTTGCCTCTGTTCTTTATTGTCGGTTTAACAGGCAATACAAATCTTCTTTAGTTTTGGTAGTCTAACTGATTTAGGTTAGATTGGGTTTAACTTAGGATGTTAATTATCCTAAAGATCTTCTTGAGTTTCATTTTTGAATCTTTGCGTGATCGGTTTCTTTTTCCCAAAATCTAGAACTTGTCTGTTTCTATTATTTTCAAAATCAAAACTAGAACTTTGAACTAAACCTAGTTTCGTCTTTCAAAGCAGTGAGGTTCTAAAATGGGTTATTATCACTATTAGGGTAAGTATAACTTAAGCATCTTCGTTAATCATGCATTTCTTTATTGATCATGCAATTTACGATAATTTATACTAGTTGTCGTTTTGGTATTTATTGGATTTTATTGCTTCTTTTAGAATCTGGTTCTCATCAAGCTTTTGATCATATACAACAACTTTGAGCACCAACGAGAGTCTATTACTATCAAGGCAAGCATCCTCTTTGCACCATATTGATCCCAAATTTTATACATTAGATTTGTCTAAATTGATTGACAAGCTGTGCATGCTATTTTACAAAATACAAATTTTGATCTGTTAGTAGTTAGCTATGACCAAACATGATGGATTACCTCAAATTGTCACCATACACTTAACCCTAGCATAGTCTTGTATATCATAACCTATATTTTCAGTTTTAGCTTAGACATGCAGATCTAGAGATTGTAGGGTTTGACAAGCATATCTTGTCAAACATGGGAATCTAATGAACTCTTGTTATTTTAAACTCTTTGTCAGTTTCTTTAAATCAGTCTTGTATTTGAAATTCAAATTGATCTGGACAAGAGGAAGCTAGTGATGGTGCTTTTATGCACGAGATTGGGTTTGTGGTGGACTTGTCCGGTTAATTAAGGACCGAACTCGACTATTCAGTTCAAGTCCCCACGTACTTCCACATGCAAGATGTATGGTATTTGTTTGGTTAAGTAAAATGTTAAGACTATTGAGTTGGAAACAGGAGTAAGGATATGTGTATTGACCTTGTATGGCATAGATGCTTGGGTCCGAGGTGCGTTTTATGCCATGTGAGCTTTGTATGTCGATGTCGGATGTTCTTAGGAGGGTGAGGCGTATATGTGCCTCGTCGCATATCGATACCTTAATGGTGCCGATAGCATTCTACTATGGGTAGGGAACCCAATTCGCATTAAATTGTTTGGATCGGCATTCTTGGCGCAACATGTGTGCCCGGTTGGCGGATGCTATCGATGCGTTGTTTAAGCGGGATCGGTTCACACATGGGGTCCAACTCAATAGTGTTAGCTTGTTGAAAAATACCAAATCTTAGTTTCCCGGTCGGCATACCAAAGGAAGTATGTCATCATTCGGAGGCATCCGAAAGCAACGGGCTAGCTAAGTCATGTGGGTAAAGGTGTACACCTGCGAGGTATAAAGCTGTTGAATAGCCGTGTCCACGGTCATGGGCGATAACTTGAATTGATGTCACATGTATAGAAGTTTTGATTTTCAAAAATCTGGTTTTAGTTTATTTTCGGTTTGCATGAGGGAATCATGCCTCGCATCTTTGTTACTTTTATGTCATTTACTTACTGTTTTAAGCAAACTTTGATTTATTAAGTTGGTTTATCAAAATTTAGCCTTTGTAGGTTAAGATGTATCGCTTTATGCAAATTTGAACCTTTACACCTTCTGTTGTAACCTTATGCATGTAAAAACTCTACTCCTTTGAATAGGCCCTAATAACCACTTCCTTTTGTTAGTTTGTGTAAGACTTCTTTGAGTACCTTCCGTACTCAAGGTCGCATCACCTATTGTTGTAGGTGAGGACGGTTTCCTTTATGAAGTACCCGTTAGCGCCGATCGTGACGCTTCTAACGAGTGCGCTATCTTTCCTCCACGCAATTGCTGCGGATGGATGAGGCCATTGGTGGACATTTTCCGTTTATTTTGCTTTATTTGTATCTTTGTTAGAGTGACCAAGTCACTTAATATTGTAGTACTAACGTAATGATGTAACCTTATGTTTAATTATATCAATGTATGACTTGTATGTGTTTGATGCAATGTTGATGAAGGATATATATGCAATAGTCGTTGATCACGGGAACCATTGTGAATCATATATATCCGAATCTGTTTCATTGGATCATCACTTGTTAAATTTATATCTTTAGCATGGTTTTTAATAAAGGCGATCTTGTTCCTTCATTAACAATTGTGCTACAAGATGAATTTAATTAGTAACATTTCCAATAACCAAGGGTCCTCACAGTGGTGGCTTAGGGTTTCTAAAAGAGTCTCCCTAATGGGCTCCCGTTAAGGCCCAAAACAAACGGGTGACACACGCACGCCTTTTAAAGCGCCGTGTCCATATTGTGCGGCACTCGCTGTTCGCCACGTGTAGGTTGATCCAACGGCTCTCATCATGTCGGCAAGTCTCTCCCATCCGCCCCACCGAAACCACCATGGCACTTGCACCGACCCCCACGCCGCTTGATTCAACCAGTCGCACCGAACTGCCCGTTCGGTCACCTTTGTCCATCTTGCACCATGCTTGAGTCCAATGACTTCACCCGGCATCGTCGATCGTTTTGAACCTCAGCTTTCCAAGTCTAGTCCCGATCATCCTCGCCGTTGACCGTCGTTGACCACCAAGCAACATGCACAACAATAGACAAGCAAATCGAATTCGGGAACAAGTTCTTCACAACTTGACCCACGTTAGTCAAAACATACATCATGCAACACATATGACATGAAACCTATGAACTTGACCTAATCAGCAACCATCGCCGCCACACGGGTTGACGATTTAAGTGAAAACCGGTCAGACCGCCAGCCTTGGTCGATCGATCGCCATCGCCGGCCGATCACAATGAATGAAGGCGGTCGACCGCCACCAAAGGACTTAGCCAAAATTTCAACACTGAAATCCGCAACCTCTGGAAATTTAAAACGAATAGAACTTTTGACCGAGGCTCCAAAATTATGGGACCAAGTGCGAGAAACTCCTCACTTGCCTACACCCTCTATTTTTGGCCCACCTCAAACTCAATGCCACTCAACTTGCCGGTCCGACCGCTCATCGACGCCGGTCGGACCGCTACAAATCGGTCGGACCGCGACGACTGGCGGTCGACCGCCAAAGACAAACCACCCGAGGCATGGCGGTCGACCGCCACCAAGGCCGTCGGACCGCTTGAGACGACAGGCCGAACTTTGCCGAAAACTTCGTGTTTCGCGAAACCTTCAACGTCATTGCCAATTGACACATCATCCTAAGATCATGAGCATATCCCCATGATATCCACAGATTTAATTAGTCGATTGGCAATCATCTAACAAGTAGCATCCAGACCTAAAAAGAATCAATAGAGTTGTGAGTTTTCAGAACTAGCAGGGAGCAGCTAACTCCCTTTTGTTGAAGGGTTAAACAAGAAGAGGTCGATTGCTATAATTGGCTTGTAGATCAATTAAAACTTGCTTAACACATAAGTATCGGAATTTGTTAGGAGATTTGTTAACACCAACTCAAATCAAGCCATTTCCTTCATAGGATGTTTGAACAGAGAAAGAAACTTAGGTGCAATTGAAAATAACAGTAAGTTTTTGCCAATCCTAATGCATGTGCTTAGGAAGTTGGTTGCATTTAGCTTTTAAGTTAACTGCAGCAACCCATTTCGACAAAAACAACAAAATCCCTTTTTGAATTTGAGTAGAAAAGGTCCCTGGATAAAATCATGCTTTTGACAGTGGGATGATAACCCTTCTTGCATTCTTTTCCTTAGAAGGTTATTGTTCCATTTGAGCTTAGACCCTTAGCTAACACTTAATCTAACAGAGGCAAGCATTTGAGGAATAAGCATTAGTTTGTTAACCAAAACAACCAGCGATTTCTTTGTTTAGGCAAATGAATAATGTGGTAGAAAATATAATTGTTAGCCTTTAGCACCTAATCTATAAGGTTAAAAGTGAATCTTGAGTCTAGAATTCAATTAGTGGGTAGCAAGCAACATTAGACCTGATGCCTTAGTCCTAACTTCAAAAATTCATAACTAATTCAAATCATCTCCTAATCCAATGTTATATGTTCCTAAATTTATCAAAGATCATTATCTACCTTCTGTTTTAACTTCATAATTTTGAGGTTTCTTGGATTTTGGAGTTTATTCGACATTTTTGCTTTGTTGATTCTTTTCGTTAGATGACGATGACTCGGGAGTGCAACCGTAATGATCATGAGAATGTCCAGAGCTCCAGCAAACAAAGGCAAGCAGATGTAACATCATTTGATTATATTGCTCCCATTACTTTTAAAGTCTAATATCTTGTTTGCAAAACCTAAATATGCATGCTTCTTTATGTCAAGATGTAACAGCCCTAAGTTAGGGTTTGTGTTTCAAATGTAAAATTTTGAGGAGAAATAAAAACTTTTGATGTCTCTTGAAGTCATTTGGATGTTTTCCAAATTTTTCCTAAACAATTTCCATTTCTAAGATTTCATTCTTGTGAATGGAAATTTATTGTCAAACAAATTCTTGGACTTAAACTTGTGATCATCCTCTGAAAATATTTTTCCTATCATCTTGATCATCCTATCTACCTCTCTGAAAAATCTCACAATTTTTAGATTTTGTTTGCTATTTCAAATGGCCAAGTCAAACCAGTTTGAAATCTGGTCAAACCCTTAGTGCAGTAGCTTGTGAATTTTCTGGAGGGAAATGTGCTTCATGAAAATCCCTGGAAAAACTACACAAGGTTTTCCTCTGACCCAAGAAGCTCCCATAAAAATTTCAGAATTTTTGGAGCTCAGGAGCTACCTCTAAAAATTTCCCAAACCAGCTCAGCCTTTTGAATTCAACCCTGGGATCACTGTTCCTCGGGCTCGAACCCGAGCCCGACTCAAGTCCGACCGTGCCGCTCGGCTCGATCGCGCCAACTAACTGCACCGCGCGAGCCCGATGGCTATCAGCCGTCCGATGGAGATCGCACGGTCCACATTGCTTGTCTCGTCGACCTGTCCGAATGCATACACCGATCTCGGCCGTCCATTCTAGATCGAACGGTCGACATCTTCTTGATCGAGTCAGACCAAATCATTGAACCACACTTGGTCCGACTCGCGCCGCTTCGTCGCCGTCGCTGACGAGTGGGCCCTCCTTGTCGACAACGTCCTCGTCTTCTCGCGTCTCACCGGAGCCTCGCGGCGCGCGCATGCATCGCCACGCACTCGTCACCGCCACCTATTGCCCGCGTGTCCGTCTCCGAAGCATCGCCGGGGTCTCATCTACCCACCGAGCCCATTCACTCCTCCTTTACCCCATTCTCGTGCCTTCTTCGCCCGTTTCTTGGTTTCGCGGAGAAGAAACCGAGGCTTGTCGCCGTATTAGTGCCGCCTCGGCGACAACCGCACCATCGTGATTCACGTTCGCCGCGCCTCCATTTTGCCCATCCCGGCTCGTGGCATCCGGTGAATCGTCCGAGCCGCCGTCGCGTCTCCGCCTCGGTTGCGGCGACCCGTGAGCTTCGTTTGTGTTCGATGAGTCTCTTACCTCAACGTCGATCCCTTAGGATCGCACTGATCCACTGAATCTAATGATGACTTCATTTTCATCTTTGGTGCATCGTTGAGGACGTGCGACCGATTCTTCTCCGAACACGGTGTTCCGCAGCCGTGGCAATTCCGGCCGCCTCGGACTTTCTTCTTCGGCGTTAGTGTGAGACCCCGGTTTATTAAACTTGTAATACTTAACCTTCCTCTGGTTCTTGTATCACAAATAGAATAATCCGCGTCTCGATGAATATGTGCCTCCCAGAACAAGCAGCACACATACATCATGTCAAAGCATGCATCAATTCCATACAACAGAATATAGCAAGTCTAGCAAAAGACCTACATAATATAAGTTATTACAACACAGCCGACCGGCCAAATGACATAAGTAGCAAATAAGTAACAGCGGAAGCAAAAGTTGCCATAAGATGGCTTAAATCAAAAGACGACGGTTAGCCACATAACACCAGGGCAGCCGGCCAGGGCATAAGCTAATCGCCCCTTAAATTGCCACAGCACAACTCACAAAAGTGAGGTCCATCGGACTCACTGTCTTCCTCTGCACAATACAAGCAATGCAGGTGAGTACAAAGATGTACTCGCAAGACTTACGAGTAGCAAGCCTATGCATAGCTACATGAAAGCTGTATTCAAAGGAATGTAGTTATATGGTTCTTTGGACGCACAAAGCAAGTTTTATTTGCAATATTGTAATAAGTTGAACAGCAGTTTGTAACATCTGTTTTGAAGCATTTAAATAATAGCGAGTAAACATAAGTAACAAGTATCCACCTAGAAGTGACTTTCCCAAAAGCCACCACAACATAGCATGAATCCCTGATTCATACCACCATCAAATTTTAATTTTAAAAAGGTTGTAGTCTAACTCTTGAAAAGCTTATCCAAGCGTGTCCATAACCTAGGACGAGGCTATTCGAATAGTTTTAATCCCTGCAGGGGTGTACCAATTGTGAGGACCCCTGGTTATTGGAAATGTTACTAATTAAATTCATACTGTAGCACAATTGTTAATGAAGGAACAAGATCGCGCTTTATTAAAAACCATGCTAAAGATATAAATTTAACAAGTGACAGATCCGATGTGATTCGGATATATATGATTCACAATGGTTCCCGGGATCAACGACCATTGCATATATATCCTTCATCAACATTGCATCAAACACATACAAGTCATACATTGATATAATTAAACATAAGGTTACATCATTACATTAGTACTACAATATTAAGTAACTTGGTCACTCTAACGAAGATACAGTGAAGCAAAATAAGCGGAAAATGTCCACCAATGGCCTCATCCACTGCAGCAATTGCGTGGAGGAAAGAAATAGCGTTACTCGTTAGCGTCACCGATCGATCGCTAACGGGTACTTCATAAAGGAAACCGTCCTCACCTGCAACAAAAGGTGATAGTACCTTGAGTACGGAAGGTACTCAGCAAGTCTTACACAAACTAACAAAAGGAAGTGGTTATTAGGGCCTATTCAAAGGAGTAGAGTTTTTACATGCATAAGGTTACAGAGGAAGGTATAAAGGTTCAAATTTGCATAAAGCGATACATCTTAACCTACAAAGGCTAAATTTTGATAAAGCAATTTAATAAATCAAAGTTTGCTTAAAACAGTAAGTAAATGACATAAAAGTAAACAGTACAGTGCATGATTCCCTCATGCAAACCGAAAATAAACCAAAACAGATTTTTGAAAATCAAAACTTCTATACAGGTGACATCAATTCAAGTTATCATCCATGACCGTGGACACGGCTATTCGAACAGTTTATACCCTGCAGGGGTGTACATCTTTACCCACATGACTTAGCTAGCCCGTTGCCTTCGGATGCCTCCGAATGATGACATACTTCCTTTGGTATGCCGACCGGGGAAACTAAGATTTGGTATTTTTCAACAAGCTAACACTATTGAGTTGGACCCCCATGTGTGAACCGATCCCGCTTAAACAACGACTGATAGCATCTGCCTAACCGGGGCACACATGTTGCGTCGATAATGCCGATCAAACAATTTAATGCGGTGGGTTCCCTACCCATAGTAGAATGCTATCGGCACCATTAAGGTATCGTATATGCGGCGAGGCACATATACTCCCTCACCCTCCTAAGAACATCGTCTTCGACATACAAAGCTCACATGGCATAAAAGCAGTCCTCGGACCTAAGCATCTATGCCATACAAGGTCAATACACATATCCTTACTCTCTGTTTCCAACTCAATAGTCTTAACATTTTACTTAACCAAAGCGTCCATACACCGCATGTGGAAGTGCGTGGGGACTTGAGCGAATAGTCGAGTTCGGTCCTTAATTAACCGGACAAGTCCACCACAAAACCCAATCTCGTGCATAAAAGCACCATCACTAGCTTCCTCTTTTCCAGATCAATTTGAATTTCAAATACAAGACTGATTTAAAAGCTGGACAAAGAGTTTAAAATAACAAGAGTTGATTGTGATTCCCATGTTTGACAAGATATGCTTGTCAAACCCTACAATCTCTAGACTGCATGTCTAAGCTAAAACTGAAAATATAGGTTATGATATACAGTACTATGCTAGGGTTAAGTGTATCGTGACAATTTGAGGTAATTCATCATGTTTGGTCATAGCTAACTACTAGAGATCAAAATTTGTATTTTGAGAAAAAATAGCATGCTGATTGTCCTTGAATTTAGACAAATCTAATGTATAAAATTTGGGATCAATATGGTGCAAAGAGGATGCTTGCCTCGATAGTAATAGACCCCTGTTGCAGGCTCAGGTTGTTCAGAAGTATGATCAAAAGCTTCAGTAGAACCAGATTCTAAAAGAAGCAATAAAATCCAATAAATACCAAAAGCGACAACTAGTATAAATTATCGAAATTGCATGATCAATAAAGAAATGCATGATTAATAAACATGCTTAAGTTATATTTACCTAATAGTGATAATAACCCATTCTAGAACCTACATTTTGAAAGGCGAGAAACTAGGGTTTAGTTCAAAGTTCTAGTTTTGATTTTGAAAATAATAGAAACAGGGACAGGTTCTAGATTTTGTGGAAAAAAAAACCGAGATCACGCAAAGATTCAAAAATGAAACTCAGCAAGATCTTTTAGGATAATTAACATCCTAAGTTAAACCCAATCTAACATAAATCGGTTAGACTACCAAAACTAAAGAAGATTTGTATTGTCGGTTAAACCGACAATAAAAAACGAGGCAAATCTCTGCTAACAATCTAAAGAGATGATACAAGAATGAAAAGAACAACTTGTTAAGCTACTAGGGTTTAGTTTAGACCTAATGGGATAACAAGTCGATAGGAGAAACCCTAGGTCTTAAAATGACACAAAAGGCGAAAAGCTAGAATAACAACTTTTCGTTTGAAGCAAGATCAAGCTACGATGCTTGAAAGAATGATTCACTGCAGCTTCTAAGGCTCTTAAGATGCTCAAGATGTTATGACTAGGATTTTAGCTTACGGAGAGAAGAAATATGCCAAGGGTTACGAAAACCCGATGTTGAACAACAGAGAATTAAACTCGGTTTAACCTACAAGAGATAACCAATCTTTATGGCAAGGTGTAACGAGTTTAGGATGGATAAGCAAAGGGACAAGAGCAAGAACTCCTTTGGCCAACAATGGAGGATGAGTGCCGGTCAACAATGGCAACGACAAAGCTAGGGTTTATATATGGATGTTGAGCTACGGGGCAAGAGGAAAGATCTAGAGTTAATGAGGTGTCCATTTAGCTAAACATCCCAAAAATTAGTGCATAATCTTTGGATAAATCCTCTCCCTGCTCACAAAATGGCTGCCAGAGATAAGGAAGAAGAGAGGCAAAATATGACATGTGGGCCCTTTGTCATTCTCGACCCATGCGCCTCTCACAAAAGCTCAAAGAATATCACCGTCCGATTGGAAATGGGGTGTGATAAATAGAGAGATTAAATGATTTGAATCGGTATCAATTAATATGGACCGCACGATCTAGATCGGCCGATCGGGATTAAACGGAGCTTAAAGGAATCTTGAGATCCACTTTCAAATCGAGTCGTTGGATTGAAATCAACGCTCGGCTAAAAGAATACACGTCACCTCCTTTAGGTGCGATGGCGCAACACCGTTGGATTTGATTTCTCGATCGGGATGGAAAGTTGAACCGGATGGTCCGATTGCATACACTCATATGGACCTTACGATTGAAATCCAACGATCCACCGATTTTGGGCTTTAAAGGCCCGGTCAAAAAGAAGTGTCGTAGGATTGAAATCCAAAGGCCGCATAAGCGCGCCTCGATTTCAAATTGGAATAAGCGACACCGTTAGATCAAGAATAAGCGGTCACGATTGTGCGGGGATCGGAGTCGTCAGAATGCATACACAAATCGGGACCACACGATGAAGATCCAACGGCCCAGAGGAGTGCGGGCTTTATAACACGCGGTAAAAAGGAAAAGCCGTAGGATTTGAATCTAACGGCTCAGATAAAAGCGCGCCTTTAAGTTTAAAACGAAAAGAGGTGCGCTGTTGGATCGAGAACGAATGGTGGAGATTGAATAGGGATCCGGAGTTGTCCGATTGCACACACGGATCTCGCTCGTTAGATCAAGATCCAACGGCGGAGATTAAAATGCACACGTGGACAGCTCGCGAGGTGTTATAGCCGCCGTTCGATTGAAGATCAACGGCTCATATCACGCGTGGATGTTGGGCTCGCGCGTCAACGTGACGAACGGACCAAGGCGATTGGGTTGGACCAAGACACGTGGTGCAGTCGCTCTGATGATCAGTTTGGATTCAAACTGGTTTAGTTGACCAGAACCTTATTCAAAAACTCCAAGGTTTCACTGGGCTTTTAAAAATAGCAAATAAATTTATAAAATCACGAAATTTTTTTGTAAGCTCTGGGATGATATATTTCCCAGATAAATTTTATAAACCACATTTTCACTTTGTAAAATACATAAATATTCATTTCAGTGAAAATATTTATTTAAGGACAATAAATTTTCTTTAAGCCCAAATAATTTCTAAAAATGCAACAAAAACATTTTTAGCCAAGATAATTTATCTAGGCTATAATAAAAATACTTCAGTCATAATACAAGTTTTATCTTGTATTCCTTTAAGACTTTGAATGGTTCTTTAGGATTTTGACTAAAAGGAAGGTTTTAACTTGTAACATCTTGCCCAAAGTGTAGAAATGAACAGTAATGCTATGAGCAGCACCTCATTCTTGTTCATAAAGCATTTATTACTGTTTATAAACTTGGGGCTGTTACACCAATGTACCCACATTTGGACCGCCTTTTGCCAAGCTATTAAGCACACTTCCTTTGGTATGCTGCAAGCGCGGCTAAGTCCTCTGAACCCTTTCTAATGGAATATGCTAATCAAGAGGCGCACGTATGGGGTTAATCCTTAGTGATCTGCCGACGAAATATGGATCACAAGGACCCATCGTGGAAGCGACACACCGGCCTCGGCGGCGTTCCTCTCCTACAAGCGTGTCCATGTTGCATATAATCAAATATGCAACCCACCACGCGACTCATTAATTAACACGACCCAAAGTACTCGGACTAGAGAGGTCCCATATCCCTCTAGTGTGGTTATGCACGCAGAATGCTCGGATATGAGATACTCACAAGTAGTTCGGTCCTTAATTGACGGGCACCATTCCAATCACACCAAAGATCGCACCATCTTACCATTGTGCCCAAGTCTAAATTGTTTTCATTTTCAGTTTTAGTTTTGCAATTTAGACATAGCACAAGGCTGAAATATCTGATTATAACGGTTTGTGTGATCAAGGTTATCGACAAGTCGATAACCGCCCATTTCTACCGATAGCTAAGCATGGCTAAGCATAATGACACGTAATCTACTAAGTGACAAGGGTCCATCCAGTGAACCCAAAGTCACGACCAAGTAACCTAGGCTTGGTGAGTAGAGGAATAAACATTTCCTACCGATTATGCATCTCTTGGGCCAACTATCGACAATAGTTTAAAACAACATAGCAATGCATACATAGAATTTGCAAACAATATATTAGAATTTGAAAATAGTAGGAACAATATGATCAAATGAATGCTACATCTGCTTGCCTTGCTGGAGTGCGAGGATCGATGGTCGCTGTGGCTCAATATCGCAATAAAATTATCTTGAACCTAACGCTAAAAGGCGATAAGCAAATAAGAACGAAGAACACCAAATAAACTCCAACAGCAAAACACATCCAAATCTAATAAAATTTACACAACAGCTAGGGAATGATTTTACATAGAGATAGGAACAAGAATCATGCAATTTGGACTAAGCATGCAAAAGATATGAACAAAATGCTCTTTCTCACCTTACATCAACCTAATTAATAATTAGCTTGTTCATGGCGAAATTTTCTAGAATGATCTAAGGTCTGAAATTTTCTACAGGTAGATTATAACATCCTAATAACAGCAAAGTTGAGTTTACTAAATTTGGAGTTATACACATTTACTTATGATTTTCTAAGTTGTAAATCTAATGCAAGTCATTTCTGAATTATGAACATGCTCAAATCTTATTCCATAAGAAAGTATACTATGAGATGAATTTAACAAAATTGATTTTTCACAAATTGGATTTATCTGAGAAAAGATATGCATTTTTCAAGGTTAAAACTATTTCTAGAATATTCAAAGTGACAGAAATCAAGTTATTTCTAGTTACACAATTTTACACTCTTGAAATATGCTTAAATCCATTTTATAATAAACTTAAGTGATAACACAAATTATTACGATTGGAATTATCTAAAAGCGATTAAAATGAATTAGTTATGAGTTTCTAAAGTTTTTATATCATTTTCGATTGTTAAATAACTACTTACAGAAATACGAGACAAACTCAAATAATAGAATAAGACGTGGACACTTATCCACCCTTGATCTAAAATCCACGGTGGCGTGCGCAAAAAGCAAGCACGTGCGCGAAACCTGTCGGAGCCCACCGTTGGATCTCGATCAACGGCGCACACAAGTGTATGCATCCGGACGGTGCGGTTGCTTGGGCCAATCCACCGCGAATCTGCAGATGGGCGGTCGAGCGCACCAGCGGTCGGAAGGTCCGATTACGCCACGATCTCGGCCGTTGATCGCAAGATCGGCGGTCGAGAATGATCAAGGCATCGGAGGTCGAATGCACTCACGATCGGGCCGTTGATCAAGGATCGGCGGTGACTAAATATTGAAGTTCAAAAGAGATGCGACCGTGGGGCACGCATGTCGGTGACCTTGAGTATTATAGCGCGAACGTTTAACCTCGTGCGATTGCTAAGGCCCACATGTCAACGACTAAGAGTGGCGGTTAAGACCAAATTAATGCTTCTAAAGATTATCATTAAATAGACACTAATGACTTCTGGAATTTGATTTTAAACCCTCGGGCCCACAAGTCAGCGACCGCAGGTGATTTCGAAGCGGCGATTAAATGCCGGCACATTACTTAATCAATGATTAGGTATTAATGATGTCGGAATAGCGCGAGATGCGCCGTAGTGATTTAAGAATGTTGGGCCCACGGTGGTGGCTCAACGACAAAGATTAAGACACAATTATTTAACTAATGATTAACAATCAGCATGCAATTAATATGTCCTAATCAAAAGGCCAACGAGTTACGTGCGGCAAAAATCGGCGACTTTCACGGCTGTCGCGGTGACACGGGCAGGCGGCGTGCCAACAAGAACCAAAATGGAATCGCAATAGCACTACGAACCTAATGGTGGCATTCTCGCCGCGGTGAGGACTAAACGCCGGCAGGAAAATGAAAAAGGAGCTTTTCTTGCTAAGCACGAAAATGCAGCGAAAGCTGCGATCAAGGAAGCGGGTGCCAAAGCCTCTAAGGACTAATAAGCTACCCGAAGAAGGGAAGCTTCAGAGATGGCCGGAGATGCTTGAACACGGAGGAAGCTCACCGGACTTGGAGAAGAAAGATTGAAAATGACACCCTGAGCCAAATGAGTGATACCAAAGCATCAATATAGCTTCATTAAGGTCCTGAAGCTACATGAGCAAGTAATTAGAAAATAGAGCACTCACTGGTGAGGAAGAAGATGACCAATTTGGCGAATTTGAACAAACCCCAAATTGGACAATTCACGAGAATCAAATCCAAAATTAAGTGAGGGAAATGTTCAAGACAGTAAAGAGATAAGGATAGGGCAAAGAAACATGAAGGAGAACCACTTTGGAACACCATGAACACCAATGGAGCTTTGGGTCAACAATGGCGTGGCCATTTTGAGGTGTTAAGCCCCAATCACGTGAATGGAGCTTGATGGCGGTCTAAAGAAATACCAGGAAGTGATTTGGGTGCTTATAAGGCCTTGGGGGCATTAGGGTTTGCACCACAAGCTTTCGGGCGGCAAAGCCGAGCATAAGGTGCGGCGACAAGGATAAAAGATGGTAGACGTGCAATAGGGCATGGCATGGCGAAGGTGTCTCCACGACCACGACTATTGACTAGGGTGGTGTAGGAAGCATGACAAGACACGCCATCACTCTCCCACTGTTCATGCGGCTAGAGGTTGAAGATGACGGAGGAAAGGCTCGGGTGTTCAGAGCCCCACGATTCAAATCGGACGGCTAAGATAGCGCCACGCCTCCCGGGTTTAAAATACAACGAAGGAGATCGCAAACCCTAGGATTAGAAATGAGCGGCTCAGTTGCCCCACGTTGCGACGTGGTTTATGAGAGGACAAGCGGCGTTGGATCTTAATCAATGACTCGAGTTCAAACCAACAGCGGAGGTCAGAAAGTGTCGGAGGATCGAGTGGTTGGATGGAGATCTAGCGATGCGACATTCGCGCATGCAGCGGAAGGTCAGAAGGTTACATACGAGGCGTGCGATTTAGATCAAAGGTGAGATCGATCGTGGGCTTTTCAAGCGAGCGCAGTGCGATTAGTTGGCTGGACGAGTCGATTGGCCGAGCCAGTCGACTCGAACCCAAAGCACAGTGAGACTAGGTTTGACTTCTAAATTCAAGCGAGACTTTGAAGGATTTATTTGAGGTAGCAAATTAACTCAAAAAATTATGAAATTTTTACAGGAGCTTGCTAACTCGGATATTAACCTTGTGTAAAATTTTCAGAGGTTTTTATGCTGCGAATAAATCTCTAAAAATTTTGCAAGCCTCTATTTTGAGTTTGGTGAAAGTCAAACAAGTTTATTGTCTCTAAAAATATTCAAACAATTTCTAAAAATTGTGAAATTTTTGAGAGGTCACATACCATCCCAAGAACTTAGGAAAAATATTTCGGAGGATGATCATAAGATTTGACAAGATTGTTTTGGAATATCAAAATTTGGATCAAATAGACTTGTGACATTGTATTTCCATAATCCCTTGTACAAGAATTGGTTGGCAACAGAAATACATGATGTAAGAAAAAGTTTTAATTTCTACTGATTTTCTTACATTTGAAACACAAGCCCAAAGTTGGGATGTTACAGTTAGCGTGTGCTTATTGCTCCTGATGTTGAGGCGAAGCTTAAGCGTACCTTCCGGAGTCTTCTAGAAGTCCGTATCACCTTCTCGCGTGGCCGTGTCTTGTTCTCCGCCTCAGTTCGTCGCAAGCTGCTTGTGCCGGCATCCTCGAGGCTCGCGTCACCGTCATCGTGTTCGCGAGATCATTGCGAACCTCAGGTATCACCCACTCGCCTTGAAACCTTCTAGTTCGCGAGATCCGCTGCGCGGCAGCGCCGCGATCCGTCGCGTCTTGGTGAGCCGCCCGATGGCTTTAAGATTAGCGCTAATCTCATTGGTAGTATCAACGCCATGTGGGCCTCGAGCTAATCGCGTTTGAAATCATTTAATCCAACGTTATGTTATACTGCGAGTCATTGCCATGCGAACCAGGTTGTCGATTAAGGATTGTGTAACCGTTAATCGTTTCCTTTGTTAGAAAGCGTAATTCTCGTGCATGTATGTTAGGATTACGTTTTGCTAAGCCGAAGATGTATTCTTAGAATACGCCAGCGTCACCATCGTGATTTGTTTGTCTGGTGGCGCTCATGTGATCCCTTTGTCGATGGTGAGGCTAGTGTTGTCGGTAGAAAAAGGTTTAAATGCTTTAGTATTTACGAAATGTGTTTTCATTTGCCTTTGTTAATTCATTTAAACTTAGAAAATTCATAACTAATTCAATTTTCTCCAAATTGCATGAAACCAGTTCTGTTATTTTTCATTTTAAATGTATTATTTACTAAAATTATTTTCACCCATGTCTCTGTTAGCTAAAATCTGGTTATTGATTAATTGGTGTATTATGTATTTTCCAAATTAGAAAATTCATATCTCTTTCATTGATTGTCCAAATCCAGTAAAACCAATTTTGTAAATTTTCATTTTTAGTGTACTCATTATCAGGATAGGTTTTATATACTGTTTCTGTTCATGAAAATTTGTTAAGTAATTAACTAGTGCTTTAATGTGTATTTTAGTGTAGAAAATTATTAGAAAATTCATCACTACCTTAATAGGTTATTCTCTGTTTCTAAAATGTGTTAGACCATTGCTTAGGCTGCTGTGTGAGTTTTGGTATGTTTGTTGTTGTTGATTGCTTGAGTTTTGTCGGTGTTATTTGTTCTTATTCGCTGTTTTTGTTCGATCGATAGATTGCGACGATTCAGTATTCTCGAGTGATCCTCGTGAACACATCGGCGGCGCCATGCGAGCAGCGATTTGATCATGTTAATCCCACTATTTTTAAAGTCTAATATTTTGTTTCAGCTGTATGTATGCATTGCTTAATTTGTGTTAAATTGATTAGTTAAATCCGTAGCTGCATATCCTAAAGGTAAAACATTGATCTCGCTACTGAGCCTAGGTTACTTCTGTGATTAGAGTTAGTTGGATGAACTCTTATCACTTAATAGATCTGAGTTCATTGCTTAGCCATGCTTAGCTTCCGGTAGATTTGGGCGATCATCGACTTAGTCGATGATGCGGATCTATAAATTTATTATTGCTCTTATGTTTCGGCTTATGTTATGTTAATTGCAAAACTAAAACTGAAAACAAAAATGATTTAGACACGGACACAATGGTAAGATTGGTGTGATCTGTTGGGTGTATTTGGAAAGGTGCGGGTCAATTAAGGACCGAACATCTTGTGAGTACACATTATCCAGGCATTTCGTGTGCTAACCACACTAGAGTATATGGGACCTCTCTTGACCTAGTACTTTGGCGTGTATTGGCTCGGGTCGCGGGAGGTCGCGGGAGGATGGTGTTGGGAGCATGGTAGTTGTCAAAAGCTTTATCTGAGTGGGTAGTTGTCTTTTGGCTTTACCATGTAAGAGTATGGATTTCTATCCATACGAGCGGCTCGTAGTTAATACACAATATTGGAAAAAGTCTCGTAGGACTTAGTTGTGCGACATACCTTCGGTAGTGTGCATTGGCTTAAAAGCGATGCGAAGTGTGGAGTGCAGTGGTACACCCCTGAGGTTAAATCTATTCGAATAGCCTCGTCTAGGTGATGGACACGCTTGGGTAAGCTTTTCAAGAGTTAGACTACAACCTTTTAACTAAAACTTGGCGGGTGAGTGCAATCGAGGATTAGTGCTATTTTGTGGTGACTATGGGGATAGTCACTTCCAAGTGGTTACTTGTATCTACCTTTATTTCACTTTATTTCAACATTAAAAATGAATTGCAAACTTGCCTTCAAACTGTATTACATTATTGCAAATAAATTTGGCTTTGCGCAAATGAAACATATGGCCTCCACCAAATAAGCCTAAATGTAACATATGAACAGGTTTGCTAGTTCACACGTCAGTCTTGCGAGTACAAAGACAATCTTTGTACTCAGATGCTTTGCTTAATGTTTTTGTTGCAGAGGAAGAAGGTGAGCCCCAAGGGCCTCATACGTGAGTTGTCTTTGCCGCTTAGTGTCGACGACTAGGCTTGGCGGCCCGGTCGGATGCCTTGTGGGTTGAAGGCACGATTGGCTTTGTTTATAGCCATCTTATGGCACTTTTGCTTCATTGTCGTTCTTACGTATTTATGTATCTTTTGGCGGTCGGCCATTGTGCGTAATAACTCTACTATTGTTACTTTACGCTTGTAGTGTGATGTTTGGACTCTATGTTTGGAATGGAGTTGATGCATAATTTTGGGGTGAGGTGTATCTGCTTTGCAGGAAGTATACATATCTCGAGGCTCGATTTATTTGATTGGTGATGCTAGGACCGAGCGGTTGGTTAAGCATTACAAGCCAAATAAATTGGGGTCCTCACAAAGTTAGTATCGAGCCATTCGACCGTAATAACAAGCATAGTCGTCCTTAGGATATTTTGGAAAGGCTTATTTTCAAAGTATAAAAGGGTTTATGAAAACCTAGGCAGATTCTCAGATTTTACTCCTTACCTATCTTAGCTTTCTACTCTCATCTTACTCTAATTTGAGTTTTAAAACTTGGTTTCTCTCTTTCCTTTCAAAAGATAGTTACTACCGGTGGAATTAGTCTTTGGGAGAACCATAGAAGATTAGCCTAATTAAAATTTGTGGGAACATAAGGGTAAGATATGTTGTGAGTTTGCTAAGTGTCTAATTTTTGTCGGTTGGTTTTGTAACTTATAAGTCTTGTGCTTATTTTGTGCGGTTAGTGAGTTATTTGTAGTAAGTTTTCAACTTCATGTTTTCCGGCTATTGCCAACCTATCTTGGTGAAACAGGATGGCGGGAGAGCAGCGTGGCGATCGACCAGTGGTCATGATGAGAGCTTCGCCTCCTCAGACCATGGCTGAGTTCTCGCTCAGATCGGCGAAACCGCATGGATCGAGACAGCGCATTTTGGAGGTTATTGCTGGAACACCTCCACTCTGCCGGTGCTCTCGGATGCGGAGGTGGCGGACATCGACTCGCGGGGACTTGAAGAGTTCCTCCGTCGCACCGCCGACTTTCTCCGCTCACGAGGACCCTCTCGATGCGGATGATTGGTTGCGCATGGTTGGCGGAAGCTCAACATCGCTCGATGCGGACCGGGAGAAGGCACTCTTCGCGTCCCACCGGCTCGAGTGCGGCACTCTCATGGTGGGAGAACTATCTCGCCATGCGACCCGCGGCCATGTAGTCTCATGGGAGGAGTTCAAGTCGCACTGTCGGTCGGGCCTTTGTAATATCCCGTTTGTCGTTAGTGGATGTAATAAAAAAATTAGAGAGGGAATTAAGATAATTAAAGAGAAAAAAATCAGAAATTGAGAGAGAAATGGGCCACATGACCCATAGTCAAGTGGAGGAAAAACAGGCTTAGTGGCCCATGGCCCATGAGAAACCGAAACCAACTAAAGAAGGAGGGGGAACCTAGGGTGCTCTGATGTACCGCACCGCCCTTAGTAACGCATGCTGTAGCAACCCATCTCCTCCATGGCGGTGCCCTCTCCTCCGATGCCTCTTCATTGTGGTGGTGGCCAAGAAAAAGGAAGAAGAAGGAAGAAAGGAGAAGGGAAGAAGAGAGGAAGGAAGATTCACGGATTGCATCGCGGTCTACAGCGGTTCGTCAAGGGTAACCCGGTTTGCCCCAAATAGATGCATATTTGATTGTTGTAGCAATGTCGGTATTTCTGTCTCCTCAGGACAGATCGCGTTAGACAGACGTTTTGATATAGTTAGGTGCGGATTCGGTCTTGGGCTTTCTCCTAAAGAGTTGTATAAGACGTCAATAGCTTTCGATGAAGTGCTAGATCGTATTATTTGGACCACTGTAGCAAAAGTTATGAATTTTTTAGTGCGATTGTTCTGCGAATCTGTCAGTATTCTGACAGGTTAGAGTAATCTGACTTTAGAGATCCGTTAAAGAGAGAATTAGAGGATCTCAGTATAACGAAAGTTGTAGATAATTGTCGTAGCTTTCAGGAAAGACCAAGAACGCGATATTTGGATAAACGAGCTGAAAGTTATGTTAGTTTTAGTGCTCTGTCCAGAAAGGGTGATGTGAAATCGATGTTTTGTTAATCAGCTTAAAAGTGATTTTAGATGGCCGAATCAGGGAGGCTCACCAACTAGGTTTAGTTGGGAAATTTGATTACCTTTCAATGAAGTCCAAGAACACCTAATTTGGACCACTGCACGGAAAGATATGAATTTTAGAACTTGACTGTTCACAGAGGGCATTTCAGTACTTAAGAAAGCGGAGTCGGGATCGCGTTGCAATTTGCTACTTGATGAGTTCGCTTATTTAATTCATGTTTTTCGTTACTATGGTCTTAGTTTATATTCATAATGTATTAGGTGGGGATTGGTACGGAGGCAGCACCGTCTTCACATTCTCCATTCGCGCGCCGTTAAGGCAAGTGCATTGTTTGATTCGTGGTTGCGATTGATTGGTGTTTGTGTGCTTTTGATATTTGATAGTATAGTGAGATTGATGGCATGATGTTGGTTTAAGATTGGTGGATGCTCCAAATATGTTTATGCTCTGTTGTGGTATGATGTTATCGTTTTGTGGTAAATTGATGATGATTAAATGATGAGCATGTGCATATTGAGATCATGTTGAGGCTTGGTCACGTGGTGACCAAGTATGTTTCCTTGAGATCCCGTCATGAATGTAGCGGGCCGAGATCCCCACACTCGTGGAGTGTGGGCATGAGTCCCCAATACTTGCGGAGTATTTGGGCAATTGGTCCCTGTGCGTGCGGCGCACGCAGCATGGAAGTATCGGCGACGGTTGCATACTTTGCATTACCGTGTAATGCACAAAGAAAGATAAGAGAAAGGACCCTTGAGCATTGCATTTGCATATGAGATGTTCTATTGTTGATCTCCTTTACATGGATGCTTGATGTTATAGTTTCTTTATGTACTTGCTGAGTCTGTGGACTCACTCTTGCTTTATTGTTGTTTTAGGTACCGAGCCAAGAGCGACATGCATGGGGGAAGTGAGTCGCTAGTCACACACTTGCCACATGAACTAAATAAAGATGAATGATCTTGAGCGTAATTGTTTTAATAATTGGGCGAGATGCCCAAAGATTTATTATGTTTCGTCTCATGCAATGGATTAAATGTAATAATGATGAGTAGTAGAAATTCATATCTCTCTAGTTATGTTAGATACTTAGCATGTCTTTGATTATCTTTTGATGTCTTTGGAAGAAGGTTTTAGTTAATATTTGAATTGTCTGTGTGTTGGAACCTTCATGTAATTAACTTTACAAGGGAGGTTCTGCCGAAATTTATTAAGATTGTCTAGTTTGGAATTATTAGAGTTTGTTTAGTAGCATTCCAGGCTCATGTCGGGCTGGGGTGTTCGATTGGTATCGAGGCGGTGTGTAGGTCCGTGGTGAGCAGATTAATAACTTAGGTAACTTAGCTTGTTAAAAATTTGCTAATGGTTAATTAACTGAAAACCTGATACACTGGTGCACAGTAGGATGGGGTGGGTCAAGCATTGCATTTACGCTTCTGTAATGTTGTAATGATGATTCTGTTATGAGATGATCTTACATACCTATAATATGATTATATGATTATTATGAGTGAGAGCGCCCTTGTTGGGAGGATTGAGGTCATGGTTGTGGTACAGGCTTTACCAGTTACACCATTGTTCGTGGTAAGAGAAAAGGGAAGAGGTTACCTCAGATATCTTAGTCAAGCGTTAATAGTGAGTATCTTTTGAAAAAAAGTTGTCCACTTCCTTGAATTTGAATTTGATCAACTCTTGTTGGTTGTGGTTGATGAATTTCTTTGGGTCGATAGTTCATTTCAGTTGATGGGTTTCTTTGAGAAAGGTTGTTATGTTTTATTGGCTTAAGCGTCCCATAAAGCAATTATTGTTTTCCAATTCTTTGAGTTATTCTTGTGGCTAGTGGACTTGGTTAGTTGTCAATACGACCTTTGTATTGGAGTTAGTCTTTCTTCTTTGAAAGCATGATCCATTTATTTCACTTGATGATTTGGATAATGAAAGTTTCCTTTTGCAAGTCCTATAGTGCGTGAAAGTTTTGATTCAATATATCTCTTTTGGGTATCTTGAGTTTTGAAGTTGAAAAGTTCTTTTATGAAAGAAAACGCTAAACTCTTTAGCGATGTCGTCTCGTGGTTAAGTGAGAGGTTATAATCAGAGAAATTAGTGAATATGATATGAGTTATCAAGTTGGATCTGTAGTGTGGTGTATAATCGATCCTAACTAAGATCCTTGGAAGGAAAGTTGACTAATTTGATGGTGCCATGTAGTAGTTCTTGTTGAAGCGTGATTAAGTGTTTGGCTATACCTAATTGGAAGCAATAGAGTTATTAACAACTGTGTAACTTTAGCAGTGCTTGACCCCTAGAGTTGTTTAGTTTGCTAAACTTGTTAGATTATTTGATCTCAATGGATTAATCTAAGCGTATGGGAAGAGAAATATAAGATGTGTTCGACTGTCGTCTTGGTAGATATTAATATAGAATTTTTCTTTAATTGGCTATTTGATGATCTTATTTATGCTCGTGGGAGTACAAATAGATACAGGACCAACAATTCATCCATGATTGAATAATCATCAAAAGTTTATGATAACCTCTAGATTGGAGTTAGTGGGTACTAAATAAGTATGAGCATTAGAATAGTTGAAGGGTTGAAATTTGAAAGTGATTTATTCACGAGTGTTTCACGAGGATGTATTGTGGTGCATGCCATTGTTAAAGAGGTCTTGCTCCGATAGTGTAGTGGTGTATTAGATATACTCTAGAACAGGTTGATTGTTGCAATCTTATTGAGATAACAAAATGTTATGAAATAATATCTTTGTGTTTGTTTTGGAAAGGTTTATGATGGGATTTTATAGGTGACATGTGGTTGCTCGATGGTAAAATTGTCGGATAATAGTATGTCTTTGATGAAAGGGTTTTGGTGTAACCTTGTAAATTGTGTAGTAGGTTCCTTCAAAAATCTGGTGGTTGTTATAGTGAGGTGTAAGAATTTGGTGTACTCTCAATTGAGGATGAGAGGATAAAGTGAAATGTAACAGTTTGAGTCGACTTTTGGGGACTTTATAAAGGAAGAGTTGATGATAACGAACCTTGTTAAGAGTGAATTATTCTTGATGTTAGTAATAAGGTCTACAAGAGATTGTGACGCGTTGGAGTGATGATGATTCTTCTAGAGAGAAAGTAAGTTGATTATTTTAATAACGATTAAATGAAATGTTTGGAGTTTCGTATTCGTGATCTTTTGGGAGCTCATGATTTATGTAGTAGATAAAATTAGTTGAGCAATGTGACATATGGAAAGGTTCCGTTTGGTTCTGAAGTGATGAATGTGATTTGGTATTAAAAGCATCTCTTGTTTGGTTTGGCAAGTAATGTTGTAATCAAGAGATTGCTTTCGTTGTGTTAACGGAAAATGTTTACCATAAGTATTTGAGGTTGGAGCTAAAAAAATGTAATCCATAACTTACTTGTTGTCTCGACTTAAGAGTTTCTTGGGTTTGCATAGCAATGTTTTATTATGAGTTATGGAGATGGAAAATTTCTTCTTGTGGGACTTTTGCCTCGATCGTGGATTCACATTCATTTTACGAGATTATTTCTATTTGACTATTTCTCTTGGTCTCGTGCTCACTTGAGGAGCCGTGATTTCTTATCGTCGAACTTTGTATCTGTTTATTTCTTCCTTTTGAATAAGGAAGTAACCAAATTGTGTTGCCAAGTGTTATAAAGAGTAGCATGGTGATTGGTTGGAGGTGGTCAAGTATTTGGAATTTTGATATTTTGGGAACCAATCTATTTGAAGAGCAAGATATAATGTGAATTGGTTTCGACTTACAACACCTGGAGAGAATTCTACTTAAATGGAAAGTTTGTCGATGAGATAAAAGTGATTAGTATTACAACTAGTGGAACCTATGGCGAATTATGATCCAGTAACCTTTGTCCATGTTGAAATATTGGGACTATTGAAATTATGGACTTTTGATAAACTTATTAGAGTATCACAATTGGGTACTTAGTATGATTGTGCAGAAGAGTTGTGGTGGTGAAGTTTAATAAGAGTCGCGGTGTGGAGGAACCTAAGTGTCATGCTAATTAGAGGATAGCAGGAATTATTAAGCTATTGTCAAGTATGACTCACCTCGATGAAGTGACCTTATGAGAGTTAAATTATCTTGAGGATATCTTGGTCAAAGAAGATATTTATTTATTGACATTAGTGATTGGGTATGTTTGAATCTTAGTCATATAGTGAGGGTATGACGAATGGGTATATTGTGGTCGTGTAGTTGAATTTTGATTAGTGTGGTTTAGTGAAGGTCCAAGATTGGTGACATGAAACGCCTTGAGCGGTTACTTGATTAGTGAGGAACGTGGATGTTAATGATTGAGGTTATTGTTGAGCTATGTAAAATTTTGGTAAATGAATTGGAAGATTTCCTATCAATCATACCAGAAATTCATTGTAGGAGACTTGAGGTTGATTTTAGGCTTTGCATTCTCATGTTAGAACCTTGGATGCCAATGATTATGTGTAGAGATGGTAGAATAAGAGTGGATTCAGTAGTGGGATGATTATTGATAGTATCCTTTGAGGCTAGTATATGAGAGTGTGTGATGTGAATTTCAAATTGCTCATCCTTAACGGATTAAGGGATGTGATGGTGGGTGAAATCTATTGAGTTGTGTTGGAAATTATTTTGACAAGTAATTCATTCGGTGGGAAGTTGGCTAGAGTGCGATATTGTGGATTGGAAGAGTCTACCGCATAATTGTGGATTTTGTGTTGGTGAGAGCATAGGTTTGGGATTGCCAATTTAAGATAAATGAGTTAACGCGTTATGCGATGATTTGGGATCCTATGGTTTAAGAGAAAGTTGATTTCTTAAAAGAAAGATTGTGGTAAAGGGTATGATCTTGGATAGTGAGATGTTTTCTTAGTTCTTACTTGAACTATGTGGTTATGACGGATGTCAATTACAAATTGAGTTGGTTCTTGTCGGTATGTGTGATTCCTTCCGATTAAGAAAAAAAGGTTAATATGGTTTTTGAGTGATTTCGTTTTGGCTTGTGTGGCATTTATTTCTAAACTACCTATTTCAAAAGTGGAAAAAAAATTCATGGTAAATCCATTGATTTTGGATTGGGCTCTTCTAAGGAAGATGGCTTTGAGTTGGATGCATTTTGACTCCTTTGTTCTCAGTTGAGTTCTTCGGATAAGTGAGTTGGTAGGCGAGTTCTTTGTGCGTCCCTTGGTAAAGGAGGTGCTGCTTGCATAGGTAAGGTGATCGACTGAGAGTTGGAACAAGAGTTCTATGTGTTTTGTGTAGACGGTGTACTTCGGTACCGAAAGGAAGTTTAACCAAAGGTGTGTTGGATAGATTCCCTGTCACGGGAATTTGTAGATTGGCGTATCACTAGGACCGTCTCGAGTACTTGCGCGAGTACGCAATGTCTTGTGTTTTTCCGTGCTGAGAGAGCACATGAGAGGTCCGGAGCTTGAGATTTTGTTAGAGCTGTTGGCTAAGAAGTAAGACCTTACCTTTGAGTCCCGTGTGTTGAGTGTACCTGTAAAGGTCGAGACTAGTGTTGAGGTGAAAGACGTGATATCCGTCAAGGTGATATGATCCCATAAGCCCAACAGGAAGCGACTTGTGAATTGCGGTCTCGCATATGCGGCGATGCTGGAGTGGTTCACGTTGGGTATCGTTAAAGATTGTTGATTTTAGTTTCTTTCAAGAAGATTGGTGAAAGTAGAATTCAGGGTCGAATTCTTTTTAAGGGGAGTAGAATGTAATATCCCGTTTGTCGTTAGTGGATGTAATAAAAAAATTAGAGAGGGAATTAAGATAATTAAAAGAGAAAAAAATCAGAAATTGAGAGAGAAATGGGCCACGCAGCCCATAGTCAAGTGGAGGAAAAACAGGCTTAGTGGCCCATGGCCCATGAGGAAACCAGAAACCAACTAAAGAAGGAGGGGGAACCCTAGGGTGCTACAGTACCCGCGCCACCACTGTAGCACGGTACTGTAGCAACCCATCTCCTCCATGGTGGTGCCCCTCTCCTCCGATGCCTCTTCATTGTGGTGGCCGGCCAAGAAAAAAGGAAGAAGAAGGAAGAAAGGAGAAGGGAAGAAGAGAGGGAAGGGGAAGATTCACGGATTGCATCGCGGTCTACAGCGGTTCGTCAAGGGTAACCCCGGTTTGCCCCCGAATAGATGCATATTTGATTGTTGTAGCAATGTCGGTATTTCTGTCTTCTCAGGACAAATCGCGTTAGACAGACGTTTTGATATAGTTAAGTGCGGATTCGGTCTTGGGCTTCTCCTAGAGAGTTGTATAAGACGTCAATAGCTTTCGATGAAGTGCTAGATCGTATTATTTGGACCACTGTAGCAAAAGTTATGAATTTTTTAGTACGATTGTTCTGCGAATCTGTCAGTATTCTGATAGGTTTTAGTAATCTGACTTTAGAGATCCGTTAAAGGGAGAATTAGAGGATCTCAGTATAACGAAAGTTGTAGATAATTGTTGTAGCTTTCAGGAAAGACCAAGAACGCGATATTTGGACAAACGAGCTGAAAGTTATGTTAGTTTTAGTGCTCTGTCCAGAAAGGGTGACGTGAAATCGATGTTTTGTTAATCAGCTTAAAAGTGACTTTAGATGGCCGAATCAGGGAGGCTCACCAACTAGGTTTAGTTGGGAAATTTGATTACCTTTCAATGAAGTCCAAGAACACCTAATTTGGACCACTATACGGAAAGATATGAATTTTAGAACTTGACTGTTCACAGAGGGCATTTCAGTACTTAAGAAAGCGGAGTCGGGATCGCGTTGCAATTTGCTACTTGATGAGTTCGCTTATTTAATTCATGTTTTTCGTTACTATGGTCTTAGTTTATATTCATAATGTATTAGGTGGGGGATTGGTACCGGAGGCAGCACCGTCTTCACATTCTCCATTCGCACGCGGTTAAGGCAAGTGCATTGTTTGATTCGTGGTTGCGATTGATTGGTGTTTGTGTGCTTTTTCGATATTTGATAGTATAGTGAGATTGATGGCATGATGTTGGTTTAAGATTGGTGGATTCTCCAAATATGTTTATGCTCTGTTGTGGTATGATGTTATCGTTTTGTGGTAAATTGATGATGATTAAATGATGAGCATGTGCATATTGAGATCATGTTGAGGCTTGGTCACGTGGTGACCAAGTATGTTTCCCTTTGAGATCCTCGTCATGAATGTGATGGGCCCGAGATTCCCACACTCGTGGAGTGTGGGCATGAGGTCCCCAATACTTGCGGAGTATTTGGGCAATTGGTCCCTGTGCGTGCGCGCACATGCATGGGTATGCGGCGACGGTTGCATACTTTGCATTACCGGTGTAATGCACAAAGAAAGATAAAGAGAAAGGACCCTTGAGCATTGCATTTGCATATGAGATGTTCTATTGTTGATCTCCTTTACATGGATGCTGATGTTATAGTTTCTTTATGTACTTGCTGAGTCTGTGGACTCACTCTTGCTTTATTGTTGTTTTAGGTACAGAGCCAAGAAGCGACATGCATGGGGAAGTAGTCGCTAGTCACACACTTGCCACATGAACTAAATAAAGATGAATGATCTTGAGCGTAATTGTTTTAATAATTGGGCGAGATGCCCAAAGATTTATTATGTTTCGTCTCATGCAATGGATTAAATGTAATAATGATGAGTAGTAGAAATTCATATCTCTCTAGTTATGTTAGATACTTAGCATGTCTTTGATTATCTTTTGATGTCTTTGGAAGAAGGTTTTAGTTAATATTTGAATTGTATACGTGTGTTGGAACCTTCGTGTAATTAACTTTACAAGGGAGGTTACAGAAATTTATTAAGATTGTCTAGTTTGGAATTATTAGAGTTTGTTTAGTAGCATTCCAGGGCTCATGTCGGGTGGGTGTTACACCCACATCCTGATGGCTGATGAAGTGAAGAAGAAAGAATTCCTCGCGCTCAAGCAAGGGCGCAAGTCCGTGTGGAGTACCTATACGAGTTTAATCATTTGGCTCGTTATGCTCGGGGAGGTGGCCTCGAGATGAGGCTAGCGGAGAAGTTTATGGATGGCTTGTCAGGAGCTGCAGGAGCAGTGTCTATTGTGGACTTCCCAACTTTCGGGCCTTGGTTGATAAGGCCATTGTTTCGAGCACAAGGCAAAGCGCGCTGGGTGAGTCCATAGCGCAAATGGGAGGCCATCGATCTGCAGAGGCCGCCCACTGCGTCCTCGGTGGGCGGCACGAGGGCCCGTTCTTTTGCTCCACCAACACCGAGGCCATCAGCACGGCTCCTCGTCCACCGCAGGCGTGTTTCAGACCACGTGCGCTGCGATCCAGCAACAGAGGTGGCCTCGCAATCCGGGCGGCGAGGTTACTTGTTTTTTCGCCACAACAAGGGCCACTACGCCAGCGCTTGCCCTCGAATGTTGCGGACCCCTGCGTCCTAATGGAGGGCGCGGCGGGAGTGGTCACCACGACCGGAAGATCATCGAAGACCTAGTGCGGCGCGATCGAGTCAACCATCTTTCAGCTTAGGAGGCTCAGGAGGCGCCAGATGTCATGATGGGTACACTTCTTGTCAATTATCGTCCTGCTGCAGTATTATTTGATTCTGGAGCCTTGCATTCTTTTATTTCGAGATCATTTGCTACTGTTAGTGGTCTTCACTGTGTTCCTTTGGGGATTCCCTTACTCATTCGCTCTCCGGGTTAGGAAATGAGAGCTGATTTACAATGTCGGGATGTTCCTATCACAGTCAAGGGAGTGGGATTCTTGGCAAATCTCATCCTGCTCAACTCAGCGAGCCTGGATGTAATTCTTGGCATAGATTGGTTGTCCCAACACTTGGGACAGATCGATTGTGCCAAGAAGATGGTTTTTCTCACCAACCTATATGGCGAACAGGTTGGCTTTTCCCCGCAGCTGCAAGGGTCACACCTTTGTGCACTTGTAGCAAAGCCACTTTGAAGATTCGGGAGGTTCCCACCGTTTGTGATTTTGAGGATGTTTTCTGATGATTTACAGGATGCCTCGGTTCGAGATCTGAGTTTGTCATTGAGTTGCTACCCGATACCGCCCCTATCTCGAAGGCGCCGTATCGGATGCCTCCCAATGAGTTAGAATAATTGAAGAAGCAACTTGGTGAGCTTCAAGCAAAGGATTTCATCCGTCCCAGTTCATCACCATGGGGTTGTCCGGTGATCTTTGTGAAGAAGAAGGACAAGACTTTGCGCATGTGTGTTGATTACCGTCCGCTCAATGAGGTGACGGTGAAGAACAAATATCTTCTGCCCCGCATTGATGATCTTTTCGACCAGTTGTCTGGAGCTCAGGTGTTCTCCAAGATTGATATGAGATTGGGATATCATCAGGTCCGGATCAGGGCCGAGGATATTCCGAAGACGGCTTTCACTACTCGTTATGGCCTTTACGAGTACACCGTCACGTCTTTCGGCTTAACCAATGCTCCAGCTTATTTCATGAACCTCATGAACTCGGTATTCATGGAATATTTGGATAAGTTCGTGGTGGTTTTCATTGATGACATTCTTATCTATTCCAAGACTGAAGCAGAGCATGCTGAGCATCTGAAGATTGTTTTGGGCAAGTTGCGGGAGCACCAGCTATATGCGAAGTTCAGCAAATGCGAGTTCTGGTTGAAGGAAGTGGCATTCTTGGGCCATGTTCTTTCAATGGAGGCGTAGCTGTGGATCAAAGAAGGTCGCGATGTTCTACCTTGGGGTCACCAAGTCGATCCACGGATGTGCGGAGTTTTCTCGGTTTAGCGGGCTACTACCGCCGCTTTATTGAGAATTTCTCCAAGATCGCAAAGCCGATGACTGAATTGCTCAAGAAGGACAAGAAGTTTGTATGGTCCTCTGCTTGTGATGCGAGTTTTCAGGAACTCAATTACTCAAACAGCGATTGACTTCAGCTCCAGTTCTTACTCTTCCTGATGTCCACAAGAGCTTTAATATCTATTGCGATGCCTCTCGTCAGGGACTCGGCTGTGTTTTTATGCAGGAAGGCAAAGCTGTGGCCTATGCATCAAGGCAGCTGAGGCCTCATGAGCTCAACTATCCTACCCATGATTTAGAGTTGGCTGCTGTGGTGCATGCACTCAAGATTTGGCGGCACTATCTGATCGGTAACCGCTGTGAGGTGTATTCTGATCACAAGATCTTGAAATACCTGTTCACCCAGTCAGATCTGAACCTCAGGCAAAGGAGATGGTTGGAATTGATCAAAGATTATGACATGGGTATTCGATATCACCAGCAAGGCCAATGTGGTTCTTTGATGCACTTAGCCGAAAGGTGTCTTGCAATACTTTGATGGTCCAAGAGCGACAGAACTGCACTTCTTGCGGAATTTCAGCGTCTCAACTTGGGTTTGGTTGAGCATGGTTCCTCATTTGCCTTGGTTGTGCAACCAACCTTGGTGGATCAAATCAAGTCAGCACAGCAATCAGATGTTGGTGTGGGTAAAATCAAGCAGAACATCAAGAATGGATCAGCCAAGTGCTTCACAGAAGATGAGCATGGTGTTGTGTGGTTTGGGCAGCGTCTCGTGGTTCCAAAGGTTTGAGTGCGGATTTGATTCTCCATGAGGCCCATGATTTGCCTTTGTCCATCCATCCCGGGGCCACCAAAATGTACCAAGATCTGCGTCAGAGATTCTGGTGGACTCGCATGAAGCTAGAGATTGCCAGGTTCGTTGCGGATCGGCGTATGTTGTCGTGTCAAGGCGAGCATCGGCGTCAATGGTCTTCTTGACCCTTACCTATACAGAGTGGAAATGGGATTCTGTGGGCATGGATTTCATCACTGGTTTGCCCCGTGCTTCTTCGGGGAAGGATGCTATCTGGGTGGTTATTGACCGGTTGACAAAGGTAGCACACTTTTTGCCAGGACGTACCACCCTCAGTGTTAGTAAATTGGCGGATCTCTATATCTCTGCATCGTGAGCTTACATGGTGTGCCACGAGCGATTGTGTCGATCGTGGCTCTCTTTTCACGTCTCGGCTTTGTACGATTTACTGAGAGGCCATGGGGACCCGTCTTTCTTCGGCTCGACCTATCATCCTCAAGCAGATGGTCGACGGGCGAGTCAACCAAGTTCTAGAAGATATGCTCGCGCTGTGTTCTCTCCTATGGAAAGAATTGGGAGAAGTGCCGCCATTGTTGAGTTTTCTTACAACAACGACTTCGAGCTAGTCTCGGTATGGCACCGTTTGAGGCTTTGTATGGGAGGAGGTGTAGAACCCCTTTGAACTGGTCCGAAACTGGGGAAAGACAGTTCTTTGGTCCAGATTCAATCAATGAGGCGGAAAGTCAAGTGCAGTTGATTCGTGAGCACTTGCGCGTAGCTCAGTCCAGGCAAAAGAGCTATGCAGATCGGCGTCGTCGTGAGCTGAGTTTTCAGCCCAATGACTTTGTGTATCTCAAAGTCTCACCTTTGAAGGGACATCGTCGTTTCGGTGTCAAGGGCAAACTGGCTCCTCAATATGTCGGGCTGTATCGCATCATCAAGAAAGTGGGAGCCGTTGCTTACCAGTTGGTGTTGCCAGCTACACTTGAGGGGGTGCATGATGTTTTCCATGTATCGCAATTGAAGAAGTGCCTCCGTGTTCCAGTTGAGGAAACACCATTGGAAAATATCGATGTGCAAGAAGATCTGTCTTATCGTGAGCGCCCCGTTCGTATCCTCGAAGAAGCTGAACGCAGAACGAGAAACCGTGTGATCAAGTTCCTTAAAGTTCAGTGGTCGAATCACTCCGAGGATGAAGCCACCTGGCAGCGGGAAGATCGTCTCCGTGCAGACTACCCATCCTTCTTCTCCGATGTCGAGAATCTCGAGCGAGATTCCTGTAAGGGGGAGATTTGTAATGACCCTAAGTTAGGGTTTGTGTTTCAAATGTAAAATTTTGAGGATAAATAAAAACTTTTGATGTCTCTTGAAGTCATTTGGAAGTTTTCCAAATTTTCCCTAAACAATTTCCATTTCTAAGATTTAATTCTTGTGAATGGAAATTGATTGTCAACAAAATTCTTGGACTTAAACTTGTGATAATCCTCTGAAAATATTTTTCCTATCATCTTGATCATCCTATCTACCTCTCTGAAAAATCTCACAATTTTTAGATTTTGTTTGCTATTTCAAATGGCCAAGTCAAACCAGTTTGAAATCTGGTCAAACCCTTAGTGCAGTAGCTTGTGAATTTTCTGGAGGGAAATGTGTTTCATGAAAATCCCTGGAAAAATTAAACAAGGTTGTGCTCTGACCCAGGAAGCTCCCATAAATATTTCGGAATTTTTGGAGCTCAGGAGCTACCTCTAAAAATTTCCCAAACCAGCTCAGCCTTTTGAATTCAACCCTGGGATCACTGTTCCTCGGGCTCGAACCCGAGCCCGACTCAAGTCCGACCGTGCCGCTCGGCTCGATCGCGCCAACTAACTGCACAGCGCGAGCCCGATGGCTATCAGCCGTCCGATGGAGATCGCACGGTCCACATTGCTTGTCTCGTCGACCTGTCCGAATGCATACACCGATCTCGGCCGTCCATTCTAGATCGAACGGTCGACATCTTCTTGATCGAGTCAGATCAAATCGTTGAACCACACTTGGTCCGACTCGCGCCGCTTCGTCGCCGTCGCTGACGAGTGGGCCCTCCTTGTCAGCAACGTCCTCGTCTTCTCCGCGTCTCACCGGAGCTCGCGGCCGCGCGCGCATGCTCGCCACGTACCTCGTCGCTGCCACCTATTGCCCGCGTGTCCGTCTCCGAAGCATCGCCGGGGTCTCATCTACCCACCGAGCCTATTCACTCCTCCTTTACCCCATTCTCGTGCCTTCTTCGCCCGTTTCTTGGTTTCGGCCGGAAAAGAAACCGAGAGCAGCGTCGCCGTATTAGTGCCGCCCTCTGGCCAGCAACCGCACCATCGTGATTCACGTTCGTCGCCGCCTCCATTTTGCCCATCCCGAGCTCATGGCATCCAGTGAATCGTCTGGAGCCACTTCGTCGTCTCCGCCTCCGGTTGCGGCGACCCCGTGAGCTCGTTTGTGTTCCATTGAGTCTCTTACCTCAACGTCTGATCCCTTAGGATCGCACTGATCCACTGAATCTAATGATGGCTTCATTTTCATCTTTGGTGCATCGTTGAGGACGTGCGACCGATTCTTCTCCGAACATGGTGTTCCGCCGCTGTGGCAATTCCGGCCGCCTCGGACTTTCTTCTTCGGCGTTAGCGTGTGCTTATTGCTCCTGATGTTGAGGCGAAGCTTAAGCGCACTTTCCGGAGTCTTCTAGAAGTCCGTATCACCTTCTCCGCGTGAGCCGTGTCTTCTTCTCCGCCTCCGTTCGCCGCAAGCTCGCCGCCGGCATCCTCGAGGCTCCGCGTCACCGTCATCGTGTTCGCGAGATCATTGCGAACCTCAAGGTATCACCCACTCGCCTTGAAACCTTCTGGTTCACGAGATCCACTTGGCGGCCGCGCCGCCGTCCCCGTGCGCGCAGGTGAGCCGCCGGTAGCTTTAAGATTAGCGCTAATCTCTGTTAGCTGTATCACTGCCATGTGGGCCCTCCAGAGCTAATCGCGTTTAGGAAATCATTTAATCCAACCGTTATGTTATACTGAAGTCTTTGCCATGCGGGCCTGGTTGTCGATTAAGGATTGTGTAACCGCGCACGTTTCCTTTGTTAGAAAGCGTAATTCTCGTGCTTGTATGTTAGGATTACGTTTTGCTAAGCCGAAGATGCATTATCTTTATGGCGAATCTTGTGATATCTTTACGATCACAAGAGTCTTAAGTACATTTTACACAGAGGATTTGAATCTAAGGCAGTCAAGATGGTTAGAGCGATCAAAGATTATGATCTCACAATTCGATTATCATCTGGCAAAGCTAACGTGGTGGTGATGCTCTTAGTCGCAAGGCGACACCGCTACTGGATTGTCTTATTGCGGATTTTGACCGCATGGAGATATCGTATTGCTATGCGAGGATGCTCATGCCGAGACACACTGATTTTGGGGTCGACCATTCCACAACAAGTACAAGAAGCACGACAAAATGACCCATTTTTGCAGAGGGTCGAAGCGTTTGGACACAGGAAAGGAAGGGAATTTCAGTTTGGATGGGTGTGGAGCATTGCGATTCAAGGGCGATTATGTGTGCCACAGAAGAGGAGTTAAGGATGACATCTTAAAGGAGGCACATCGCACTCCGTATACTGTTCATCCAGGAGAGACGAAGATGTACCGTGATTTGAAGCAGAATTTCTGGTGGAAAAGAATGAAGGTGGACATTGCTAATTATGTAGCCTCTTGTGGTGTTTGTCACAGTGAAGGCCGAACATAAACGTCTCGGGATTATTGCAGCCTTTGGAGGTACCCCAATGGCCATGGGATGATATCTCTATGGATTTTGTTGTTATGTTGCCGCTACGCGAGAGTAAGGATGCAATTTGGGTTATAGTGGACCGATTCAGCAAGTCTGCACATTTTATTCCTGTCCGTTCGACGAACTCAGCTAGTGATTTGGCCCCTATCTATGTACGTGAGATTGTGAGACTGCATGGAGTGCCAAAGACAATCATTTCGCGGGGATGTTAAGTTTGTATCCAAGTTTTGGGAGAGTTTGCAGAATGCTTTGGGCACGCAACCGTTTGAGTACGCTTTCCATCCACAGACAGATGGACAAGCAGGCGTACAATTCGGACATTGGAGGATATGTTGAGAGCACTCGTGTCTTATCTTGGAAGGAAGTTGGGAAGATCGATTGCCTTTGCAGAATTTGCTTATAATAACAGATTATCACTCTAGCATAAAGGCCGCTCCGTTTGAGGTTTTGTATGGGCGTAAGTGTAGATCACCCCTCTGCTGGGAAGCTGTGGGTGAGAAGGCAGTTCTAGGCCGGATTGGGTACAAAAGCGGTGGAGCGAGTGGCCTTGGTGAGGCGTAACTTATTAGCACTCGAGCGAGCGCATGAAAAGCTATGCGGATGTAAGACGGAGGGACTTAGAATTTGAAGTGGGTGATCAAGTACTCGAGGTGTCACCCACAA
Source organism: Ampelocalamus luodianensis (assembly GCA_036346255.1). Classification (NCBI taxonomy): domain Eukaryota; kingdom Viridiplantae; phylum Streptophyta; class Magnoliopsida; order Poales; family Poaceae; genus Ampelocalamus; species Ampelocalamus luodianensis. The sequence goes on from JAYEVH010000305.1 coordinate 194,587, forward strand.
AAGGAGTAGTGAGATTTGGTACCAAAGGGAAGCTTAGCCCGAGGTACATTGGCCCTTCTCGATCCTGGCCCGGATTGGGAAGTTGGCATACCGACTGGACCTCCCAGAGTCCATGAGGGGTGTACACAACGTGTTTCATGTCTCCATGTTAAGGAAGTACTTGCAAGATCCGGAACATCACATTTCTTTGGAACCTTTAACCATTGAACAAGATCTGTCCTTGAGTCCAAGCGGTGAGAATTTTAGAAAGATCGAGAAGGCACTAAGGAATAAGACCTTGAAGTATGTAAAGATACTTTGGTCGCAGCAAGCTGAACGGAAGCTACTTGGGAATTGGAATCTCGCATGCGCGAGCTGTATCCGGAATTATTCACTTCAGGTGTGTATTCTCAGTTGCTAAGTTTCTTCCAGTTTCTCCCGTGCTCTTAGGCGTTTAGAATTCGGTCGACTGCATTTAAGGGAGGTAGAATGTAATCTAAAAGCGAAAAGTCGGTTGTTGTGGAGAGTAGTTTTAGTATTCATGAGCAAAGACCTTAAGTAACTTGTTAAACCAGGATTTTTGAGGAAATTGTGGGTTCGACGGCACTGGGCACTGGGCCAAGGCCCATGAGGCTTGGCCGGCCAAGGGGAGGGGGCACCCTTTCCTCTCCCCAAACCCTAGCCAATTCAGCCCCCTCCATCCCTTGCGCCCGCTCTCTCCCCTCCCCACCTCCCCACCTCTCCACCTCCTTCCACCCTCCTTGCACCCTCCTTTTCCCCATTGTTGCTGTCCAAGAAGGAGGAAGAAGATCCCCTGGGTGGCGGCCAAGAAGGAGGAGAAAAGGGAAGAAAAAGGAGAAGAGAAGGGAAGAGAAAGAAAGAAGAAAGAAGAGGGAGAAGAAGGATTAGCAGCGGAGCGTGGTGGTCGTCATCCCCGCTGCGTGCTCTCGTCGTTTCGGCAAGGGTAACCCGTGGTTCTTTGTTTTAGGTCTTTTTCTAGTTGTTTCATTTTCGGGTGCCAGTTCGTCGGTATTCTGCAGCAGTGAAGATCGTTGTTTTTTATTAGGTTATGGGCAGATTTGGGTCTGGGTGTCTCCTAGAAAGTTGTAGATATCGTAGTTACCTTTCATTGCCGACAAGAATCAAGTCGTTTGGACTTCGGTAGCCAAAGTTATGATTTTTCTAGTGTTAGTAGGTTTCTGGTGGGTGACAGATTGGACAGAGGCTAATTAACCTGACCTAAACACATGGTTAGAGGAGTTTCCAGAGGGTCTCACCATAACGAAAAATGAGGCTAATCCTCTTAGCTTTCAGGAAAACTAAAGATCACTAAATTTGGACGAACGTAAAGAAAGTTATGATAGTTTCTTTGTCGCTGTCCAGAAACCCGACGGGAAATGTTTGCTCTGATTAAATGGATTGGTAGGGCTAGAAGATGGCCGAATCAGAGGTCACCCCAACTAGGTTTATTTAGGCAATTCAATTATCTTTCCAGAAAGTCCAAGATCATCCTATTTGGACTCCCGAGCAGAAAGTTATGAATTTTGAATTCTGCTGTCTGCAGTGGGCGATCGCAAGAAAATTAGAAAAGTTAGAAATGTTAAAAGTTAGCGATTTTCAATTGTGATGTTATGTATGATTTTGGTCCATTATGCTAGTCTTAGTTTGGGGTTATATTCTTGTCCGGTGGCAGCGAGATCCCAAAGGCAGCACCCACTACGCGTCCGCTGTTTTAAATGCGGTTGAGGCAAGTATTCGGGTTAAATGGAATTTGTTGTATGTCATGATTGAGTTGTGAATTGTTATTGTTGTCATGTGGAAGTAACGTTGAGATGTCTCTAGAGATGATGATGATTGCATATTATGACTGTGGTTATTTGATAATGCTACCGTTTACATGATTAAAGTTTATATTGAAAATCGTTGAATGAGAAGGAATAGATGTTATATTCATGCATATTTTGAGCATCTTGAAACATGGTCGTGGTGACCAAGTGATTGAGTTGAGGTCCTGTCGTGCAATGACAGGCTTGAGGTCCCCACATTTATGAATGTGGGCAATACGTCTGAGGTCCCGACATTTTGATGACGGGCAAAGGTCCCTATACAAGTTGATGTATAGGCTCTTGGTCCCCTGTGCGGGAGAGGGCACGTGCATGGGTATCCATTGACGGATGAATACCCGCATTACAGGTAAAATGCGTAAAGAGATAAAGAACAAATAGTGCATAGCATTATCATTGCATTTTCTTTGATATTTTGTAATGCCATGAATGATGTTGGCCAAAGATGTTTATACTATGTTGTCCTTATGATCATGTAACCTTGTTGATACTTGTTGAGTCCTATGGCTCACCCTTGCTTTGTTTTGATATAGGTACTACAGTAAAGACGTCATGCATGGGCGGAGTAGATGATTGGAAAGCACACACTACCTCACATCATTAATACATTTGTTACTTTAGTTTCACACAAGAATAAATAGATTGTGAGAGACACTCATGGTGGTTTTATGATTCGATTGATGGAATAGTTACTGTTGTGAGAATGATGTTATTTGATTACATTCGGATGAATGTCTTTTATGCATGGATGAGTTGGATTATGAAATTATTGATAAATGCTATGTTTACTTGTTAGAAACTTATTATTATTGATTATACAAAGGAGATTCTCGAAAAATTTGTAAACTTGTTCTAGTTGTAATTAGTTTTGGTAGCATTCCGGCTCGTTCGAGTTGGGGTGTTCTGATTGGTATCGTGAGCGAAATGTAGGTCCGCGGGCATCGAAATATTAATTTTGACACACTAAGCACAATAGGTGGGATTGGGTTTTCTTTTGCATTGCACAACGCTATTGTCATTGTATGTTTATTCTTGAATTTTGGTTCTAGTTAATCTTACGCTTATTGTGGGTAGTTTCGTTGTGTTGTTCTTAGATGGCAAGAGGCGAGGTCGTGGTCGTGGCGGCGGGGTGCGGCGAGGCCGTGCAACGCCCGCCAGTTCGAACTCGTGGTGGTGAAGCTAGTCCTGCGATGTCGAGGAAGAGGTTGCATCCAGACTCACGGGGATCGAGCTCCTCCAATGTATTCGGTCTGTTGTCCCAATGGTGGCTCAGCGGTGGTACCCGCGTAGTTACTATGGGATCGCATCGGTGGAACGCCTCGCGCTTTGACACTTTTGATGGTTTGGGCACTCCGGTGGATGCGCCAACCGGCTGCGTCACATGGAGAGGCACTTGGTGCTTTGGGGATGTCGTGCGAGTTGAGGGCGCGGTTGTGGCATTTCACCAAGGGCAGCGGACATCCGTGGGAGGAGTCTTGACAGCTAGGACGGCTGCTCATGGCCTGTTACATGGGAAGTGTTTGTGGAACAGTTTGGAGGAGGTTTTATCCGGCATCTTTTGTGGAGAGGATGGAAGTCTCGCAGAGCTACAAGCGTGGTAAGATGTCGGTGTCGGAGTATGAAGCGGGTTTTAACAACCCGATCCGCTTTGTACAGCGGCAAAGGGCAACAGAATGAGGCGTAAAAGGCTAAGAGGTTTCGTAGGGGCTCAGCGGGAGTTCCACAGTTTTGGGAGCGCTAGAATTGCGTGATTTTAGCTCCTGGTAGAACAAGCCGGGGCATGGAGCTAGAGATGCGACTTGGGAGGATCTACAGTGCAGGAGGTACCATGGTTCGAGGATGGAGCTAGTGGCGGCGGAAGAAGAATTTTGGAGGAGGAAGTGGGTCATCTCTGAAGCCGATTTCCAAGAAGTTCAAGGGCGGCAGAATTCCTTCAAGTCCCGAACCACAAGGCCACGATCATCTTTACTTCAGATCGCAGTGAGTGGGTTTAGGTTGCGCCAGTTCGAGCGGGTGGTATGAAATGTTTCAAGTGTGGCAATGAGCATCGGGCGTCGAGTGTTCTTGGTCAGATCTTGTCGCCATCGTGGTCGGGAGGGCCACAAGGCATTGGTTTGTCGGCGAATCCCGCGATATTATCAAATGGGAACAGAACCGTCGACACAGAGCAGAGCGGCGTCTTCGCGAGGGTCGATTCAGATGTTAGCACCACACCTACTCGGTCTTGGGGTCAGGCCCGCCTATTTTCAGCATCACGGAGGATGCGCGCCGGTACTTTTGGCCACCGGTGCCTTCAAGCCGTTTCTCGTCCCAAAGTGCCTTCAAGACCTCCCGCAGCTTGCCGCCCCTTCTCGTGGTGTCGAGTTCCTACCGCACCAGCAGAGTGCGATTTCCTATGCCATGCCGACGGCAGAGTCGGCGAGGTCGTCTGATGTGGTGACAGTACGCTCTTAGTGGACTCGGTGGAGGCTTATGTTCTTTTGATTCAGAGCTACTTTCTTTTGTATCTTTAGAGTTTGCTAGTCGGGCCAATTTGAGTATGCGATCTTTATCTCGATCGATTGTAGCCAATTCTCTGGTGGAATTCTTGCTAGCTCCACAACATCCTGGTTGTGTGATCTCATTGGATGGGGAAGATTTCATTGCTAATTTAATGGTCCCAAAATGGAGCCATTTGATGTTATTTTGGGTATGGACTGTTGCATAGTTTTCGAGAGCGATTATATCATGCTTTTGGAAGACATAACTCACTGCACCTTCCGGTCATGAGGTGGTTTTTGGTGGTGCCCTTCCTACTCCCTTTGCGTGTTGGCTAGTCTGTTTCCAGTGGCAATTGCGAAGAGTGGATTTCTTTTGTCTCTAATTGGGAAGCCAAGTTCTTCTTTGGCTTCAGAGTTAGTTCCGGTGGTTCGGGAGTTCTTAGATGTTTTTCCACAGAGTTGCGGGGATGCCCTCCTCGTCCCGTGGAGTTTGGATTGATTTGATCGGGAGCTCAACCGGTTTCCATGACCCCGCATCGCTCAGCGCGTCCATTCGGGAGGAATTAAAAAGCAGTTGGATGATCTAAAGCGAAAGATCTTATTCGACCTAGTGTGTCTCCGTGGGGAGCTCGGTATTGTTTACCAAGAAGAAGGATGGTAGTTGGCGTATGTGTATCGATTATCGTGCTCTTAACCGGTGACCATCAAGAATAAATATCCTTTGCCTCGCATTGAAGACTTATTTGATCGGTTGAGAGGGGCAAAGGTGTTTTCAAAGATAGATCTTGATCGAGTTACAACCAAATTCCAGTCGAGAGGAGGATATTGAGAAAAGCGGCGTTCTCCACAAGGTATGGGCACTTTGAGTTCAAAGTTATGTCTTTTGGACTAACAAATGCCCCACTGCTTTTATGGAAACTATGAGCAGGATCTTGCATGAGTATCGGATGATTTTGTCGTAGTTTTTATTGATGATATTTTGATCTATTCAAAGACGAAGTGGATCATGAGCGTCATACGAGGTTGGTGTTGGAAACACTAAGAGAAAATAGGTTCTATGCCAAGTTCAAAAGTGCGAGTTACGGATGTCCAAGTGGGATTTTTGGGGCATATTATCAATGATAAAGGTATATCAATCGATCCAGTGGAAAATTTCCACGTGGTTGAATGGGCAAGACCGACCAATGTCAAGGAAGTGAGAAGTTTTAGGTATGGCGAGGCTATTACGGCGTTTTGTGCAAGATTTCTCCATCATTGCAAAGCCGTTGTCGTGCTCACTCGAGAAAGATGTGAAGTTTTTGTGGGGCGATGATTGTGAGCACGATTTTGGACTTTGAAGGAAAAGTTGGTGATCGCCGGTTCTTACTATTCCGAGCACGAGGCGATTCACGGTGTACTCGATGCATCTCGAGTTGGTTTGGGTTGTGTGCTCATGCAGACGGGAAGGTTACGGCTTATCGTCTAGACAACCAAGAAGCATGAGCGAATTATCCAACTCATGATTTAGAATTGGTGCGAGAGTGTTCGCCTTGAAGCTTTGGAGGCATTATCTTTATGGCGAATCTTGTGATATCTTTACTGATCACAAGAGTCTTAAGTACATTTTTACACAGAGGGATTTGAATCTAAGACAGCGAAGATGGTTAGAGCTGATCAAAGATTATGATCTCACAATTCAGTATCATCCTGGCAAAGCTAACGTGGTGGCTGATGCTCTTAGTCGCAAGGCGACACCGGCTACTTTGGATTGTCTTATTGCGGATTTTGACCGCATGGAGATATCGTATTGCTATGCGTGGATCGCTCATGCCGAGACACACTGATTTTGGGGTCACCATTCCACAAAGAAGTACAAGAAGCACAACAAAATGACCCATTTTTGCGAGGGTCGAAGCGTTTGGACCTGGGAAAGGAAGGGAATTTCAGTTTGGATGGGTGTGGAGCATTGCGATTCAAGGGACGATTATGTGTGCCACAGAAAGCAGGAGTTAAGGATGACATCTTAAAGGAGGCACATCGCACTCCGTATACTGTTCATCCAGGAGAGACGAAGATGTACCGTGATTTGAAGCAGAATTTCTGGTGGAAAAGAATGAAGGTGGACATTGCTAATTATGTAGCCTCTTGTGGTGTTTGTCAGCCGGTGAAGGCTGAACATAAACGTCCTGCGGGATTATTGCAGCCTTTGGAGGTACCCCAATGGCCATGGGATGATATCTCTATGGATTTTGTTGTTGCTACCGCCTCGCTGCTTGAGGTAAGGATGCAATTTGGGTTATAGTGGACCGATTCAGCAAGTCTGCACATTTTATTCCTGTCCGTTCGACGAACTCAGCTAGTGATTTGGCCCCTATCTATGTACGTGAGATTGTGAGACTGCATGGAGTGCCAAAGACAATCATTTCTGACAGGGATGTTAAGTTTGTATCCAAGTTTTGGGAGAGTTTGCGAGAATGCTTTGGGCACGCAAACCGTTTGAGTACCGCTTTCCATCCACGCACAGATGGACAAACAGAGCGTACAATTGGACATTGGAGGATATGTTGAGAGCTGTGTCTTATCTTGGAAGGAAGTTGGGAAGATCGATTGCCTTTGGCGAATTTGCTTATAATAACAGCTTATCACTCTAGCATAAAGGCCGCTCCGTTTGAGGTTTTGTATGGGCGTAAGTGTAGATCACCCCTCTGTGGGAAGTCGGGTGAGAAGGCGATTCTAGGCCGGATTGGGTACAAAAGACGGTGGAACGAGTGGCCTTGGTGAGGCGTAACTTATTAGCGGCTCAGAGCGCATGAAAAGCTATGCGGATGTAAGACGGAGGGACTTAGAATTTGAAGTGGGTGATCAAGTACTCCGAGGGTGTCACCCACAAAAGGAGTAGTGAGATTTGGTACCAAAGGAAGCTTAGCCCGAGGTACATTGGCCCTTTCTCGATCCTGGCCCGGATTGGGAAGTTGGCATACCGACTGGACCTCCCAGAGTCCATGAGGGGTGTACACAACGTGTTTCATGTCTCCATGTTAAGGAAGTACTTGCAAGATCCGGAACATCACATTTCTTTGGAACCTTTAACCATTGAACAAGATCTGTCCTTCGAGTCCAAGCCAGTGAGAATTTTAGAAAGATCAGAGAAGGCACTAAGGAATAAGACCTTGAAGTATGTAAAGATACTTTGGTCGCAGACAAAAGTGAACGGAAGCTACTTGGGAATTGGAATCTCGCATGCGCGAGCTGTATCCGGAATTATTCACTTCAGGTGTGTATTCTCAGTTGCTAAGTTTCTTCCAGTTTCTCCCGTGCTCTTAGGCGTTTAGAATTCGGGGTCGAATTCTGTTTAAGGGAGGTAGAATGTAATATTCCGAAAAGCGAAAAGTCGGTTGTTGTGGAGAGTAGTTTTAGTATTCATGAGCAAAGACCTTAAGTAACTTGTTAAACCAGGATTTTTGAGGAAATTGTCGGTTCTGGCACCTGGGCTGGGCCAAGGCCCATGAGGCTTGGCCGGCCAAGGGGGGGAAGGGGGCACCCTTTTCCTCTCCCCCCAAACCCTAGCCGATTCAGCCCCTCCATCCCTTGCGCCCCCTCTCCCCTCTCCCCACCTCCCCACCTCTCCACCTCCCTTCCACCTCCTTGCACCCTCCTTTTCCCCATTGTTGCTGTCCAAGAAGGAGGAAGAAGATCCCCTTGGGTGGCCGGCCAAGAAGGAGGAGAAAAGGGAAGAAAAAGGAGAAGAGAAGGAAGAGAAAGAAAGAAGAAAGAAGAGGGAGAAGAAGGATTCGCAGCGGGGCGTGGTGGTAAATCATCCCGCTGCGTGCTCTCGTCGTTTCGGCAAGGGTAACCCGTGGTTCTTTGTTTTAGGTCTTTTCTAGTTGTTTCATTTTCGGTGCCAGTTCGTCGGTATTCTGCAGCAGTGAAGATCGTTGTTTTTTATTAGGTTATGGGCAGATTTGGGTCTGGGTGTCTCCTAGAAAGTTGTAGATATCGTAGTTACCTTTCATTGCCGACAAGAATCAAGTCGTTTGGACTTCGGTAGCCAAAGTTATGATTTTTCTAGTGTTAGTAGGTTTCTGGTGGGTGACAGATTGGACAGAGGCTAATTAACCTGACCTAAACACATGGTTAGAGGAGTTTCCAGAGGGTCTCACCATAACGAAAAATGAGGCTAATCCTCTTAGCTTTCAGGAAAACTAAAGATCACTAAATTTGGACGAACGTAGAGAAAGTTATGATAGTTTCTTTGTCGCTGTCCAGAAACCCGACGGGAAATGTTTGCTCTGATTAAATGGATTGGTAGGGCTAGAAGATGGCCGAATCAGAGGGTCACCCCAACTAGGTTTATTTAGGCAATTCAATTATCTTTCCAGAAAGTCCAAGATCATCCTATTTGGACTCCCGAGCAGAAAGTTATGAATTTTTGAATTCTGCTGTCTGCAGTGGGCGATCGCAAGAAAATTAGAAAAGTTAGAAATGTTAAAAAGTTAGCGATTTTCAATTGTGATGTTATGTATGATTTTGGTCCATTATGCTAGTCTTAGTTTGGGGTTATATTCTTGTCGGTGGCAGCGAGATCCCAAAGGCAGCACCCACTCGCGTCCGCCGTTTTAAATGCAGTTGAGGCAAGTATTCGGGTTAAATGGAATTTCTGTTGTATGTCATGATTGAGTTGTGAATTGTTATTGTTGTCATGTGGAAGTAACGTTGAGATGTCTCTAGAGATGATGATGATTGCATATTATGACTGTGGTTATTTGATAATGCTACCGTTTACATGATTAAAGTTTATATTGAAAAGCTGTTGAATGAGAAGGAATAGATGTTATATTCATGCATATTTTGAGCATCATGAAACTTGGTCAGTGGTGACCAAGTGATTGAGTTGAGGTCCTCGTCGAGCAATGACAAGCTTGAGGTCCCACATTTATGAATGTGGGCAATACGTCTGATGAGGTCCCGACATTTTGATGACGGGCAAAGGTCCCTATACAAGTTGATGTATAGGCTCTTGGTCCCCGTGCTGAGAGGCACGAGCATGGGTATCCATTGACGGATGAATACCCGCATTACACGGTAAAATGCGTAAAGAGATAAAGAACAAATAGTGCATAGCATTATCATTGCATTTTCTTTGATATTTTGTAATGCCATGAATGATGTTGGCCAAAGATGTTTATACTATGTTGTCCTTATGATCATGTAACCTTGTTGATACTTGCGAGTCCTATGGCTCACCCTTGCTTTGTTTTGATATAGGTACTGGTAAAGACGTCATGCATGGGCGGAGTAGATGATTGGAAAGCACACACTACCTCACATCATTAATACATTTGTTACTTTAGTTTCACACAAGAATAAATAGATTCGAGAGACACTCATGGTGGTTTTATGATTACGATTGATGGAATAGTTACGGTTGTGAGAATGATGTTATTTGATTACATTCAGGATGAATGTCTTTTATGCATGGATGAGTTGGATTATGAAATTATTGATAAATGCTATGTTTACTTGTTAGAAACTTATTATTATTGATTATACAAAGGAGATTCTGTCGAAAAATTTGTAAACTTGTTCTAGTTGTAATTAGTTTTGGTAGCATTCCAGGCTCGTTCTGAGTTGGGGTGTTACAATCTTTGTACTCAGATGTTTTGCTTAATGTTTTTGTTGCAGAGGAAGAAGGTGAGCCCAAGGGCCTCACTTACGTGAGTTGTCTTTGCCGCTTCGTGTCGACGACTAGGCTTGGCGGTACGGTCAGATGCCTTGTGGGTTGAAGGCACGCTGATTGGCTTTGTTTATAGCCATCTTATGGCACTTTTGCTTCCGTTGTCGTTCTTCTGGTATTTATGTATCTTTTGGCCGATCGGCCATTGTCTGTAATAACTCTACTGTTGTTACTTTCTGCTTGTAGTGTGATGTTTGGACTCTATGTTTGGAATGGAGTTGATGCATAATTTTGGGGTGAGGTGTGTATACTACTTTCTGGGAAGTATACATATCTCGAGGCTCTATTTATTTGATTGGTGATGCTAGGACCAGGCGGTTGGTTAAGCATTACAAGCCAAATAAATTGGGGTCCTCACACAAGATTAATTTTGTCGATTAGAGGTAGTTATCCCATTGCATTGTTTCCCTGAAATTATTCACCCTGCCACTACCATAGGTTATTATCCTCACTGGTGAATTAGAACCCGGTGAATGATTTATGGTCTTTTATTTGTTTTTACGATATGATGCTTAGCAATGCTTAGTTACCGGTAGAATTGGGCGGTTATCGACTTGTCGATAACCTTGATCACACAAAAACTTATTAGTACTTATGATTCAGCACCCTGTGCTATGTTTATTTATGAAAACTAAAAATGAAAACAAAATGATTTGGACCTGGGCACAATGGTAAGATGGTGTGTTTTTGGGTGTGACTGGAATGGTGCCCGAGTCAATTAAGGACCGAACATCTTGTGAGTACCATTATCCAGCAATTTGTGCGTGCTAACCACACTAGAGGAAATGGGACCTCTCTTGACTAAGTACTTTGGAGGTGTTAATTAATGAGTCGCGTGGTGGGTTGCATATGGAATATATGCAACATGGACGTGTTTGTGGGGAGGGGAGCACCGCCGAGGCCGGTGTCTCCTACTCCACGTATGGGTCCTTGTGATCCATATTTTGTCGTGAGATCTCTAAGGGTTAACCCCATATGTGCGACTCTTGATTAGCATTTTCCATTGGAAAGCGTCTCGAGGACTTAGCCGTCTTGCAGCATACCAAAGGAAGTGTGCTTCATCTAGTGGCAAAAGGCGGTGCCAAGTGTGGGTACATTGGTACACCTGCAGGATTAAAACTATTCGAATAGCCTCGTCCTAGGTTATGGACACGCTTGGGTAAGCTTTTCAAGAGTTAGACTACAACCTTTAAATTAAAACTTGACATGGGTGGTACGAATGGGTAATTCGTGCTATTGTTGTGATGGCTATTGGGTTAGTCATCTCCAGGTTGTCTTTATGTTATTACTTATTGTATCGCTGTTATTTATGCAAATGAAATTCAGATTGTTAAAACTGCCTTCAAACTATTACTTATTGCAAACAAAACTTGCTTTATGCTGAAAATAACCTTTGAGCCTTCTCCTTTGATTAAAGCCTGCATGTAGTAGTAACTAGGTTTGTTACTCGTAAGTCTTGCGAGTACATTCGTGTACTCACTGTTTGCTTGTATTTACTAATCTGGAACAGCAGGTGGTGAGATCGATTTGGGTAAGGAAAGTTTGCGCAGGAACGTCGGTTTGCTTTGGTTTCAACCCAGTCGGTTGCCCTGCGGGTTATGGCAAGCCATTGGGACTTCCTTTATGGTTAATTCATGTTTTTGATTCAGTTAATTTACTGTTTTCCGCTGCGTACTTGATATTTATCTTGTTATTTAGCCGGTTGGCCCTTTTGTATGAAACCGAACCTTGTAGGTTCTGTATGTTGTAATTATGAAGTTTTGTTTTTGTAAGCACTTGTGTATGGAATTGATGCTTGATTTTGTAACGGGGTGTGTATACTGCATTTCTGGGAAGTATACATATCTCGAGGCTTGGTTTATTCGATTCGTGATGCTAGGGTCAATGGAAGGCTAAGCATTACAAGTTGAATAAATCGGGGTCCTCACAAAGTTGGTATCAGAGCCATACTGACTGTAGGTTAAGCCATAGCAATGGACGTTGTTAGGGTTTTTGCTTTGCAAAGAGTATTTTCAAACTAGCAAAGGTTTGACAAAAATACAAGTGATATAATTCTTTTCTTTCTTACCCATCCTAGCATCTAATTCTTGCCTCACATTCATTTGATTTGTGTCAAATGGTTTTTCTCCATTGCTCACCTCTCTTTTCTAATAATAGACGCTAAGTAGTCATTAGTGAAGAGCAATGGCGAAAGACAAGAAGACGATGCCTTGTTGCGATATTAAGATTAAATTAGGGCTTATCATTAGAATATGTATACACCCTAATGGTATTACTTAGCTTGTAGACGCTGGATTTTGTAATCATTTGCTCTCCTTGTTCCAAGTAGTTGCACATCGCCTACGAACGGCATGTATAGCAATTATAACGGAAAACTAATTGTGGTTCAATTGTATCCCATTTTGGTGAGTTTGGTATGATTTATACATACTAGGGTTAAGATGCATACCCATGTTCAATTACTCATCTTATGCTCATTCCTTCCTCACCTCATCTTCTATGAACCAAATGTTTAAGGGGGGTAGAGGAGCTTTTCATGCATAAAATGGGTAGGAGATACCTCAAGTTACTTGTTAGGCATCTTGATTCTGATACTTTGATCATGCATATAGTTCCTAAATTAACTCAAGCATGTCATGGTACTCAAGTTGTATAAATCAAGAAGCATGGTTAGTAATTCCTCTTGGTGATCAAAGCATGAAAATGACTGAACATGTGGAAGTATAAATTGAAATTGCCTTTAAAACGTCTTTAGCTTAAAATTGTTAACCAACTTGGAAATTTAACAACTTGCCTTGGTCCTCGTACTAGGGACATAATTCTAATAAGCGTGTCATGATCATATAGATTTTTGCATGAATCTGAAATTTTGGATGTTTTGGATGTCGTAGAGTGATATGTTGGATAATTGTGGAGTTAGAGAAACATGTGTGTCTCTTAACTGTTGAGAAGTAAACTTGATTTTAAAATGAACTGAACGTGACTCGTTTTTAACCTTGCTCAAATGAAAGTGTTTAGAACATGCTAGGGTTGCCTTTGTACTCAATTGCTCTGTATGCAAAGTGAAACACGTTCCTTGTGTTGGTGCAAATTTTGACCTGATTGAAAGAAAAATACTCCTGTGACATATGGTACTTCCTAAAATCTTGAAATTTTTCACATGAGAACCTGATGGTGTTTAGTTAATAAATATAATTTTTCCAGGATTTATTGAGCTTGTTTTGCGCAGAAATTAAATCACATGCTTTGTAGGGCTGTTCTGGCTGATTTTGAAATCTGGTACTAATAGGAAGGTGTAAACTGCTAGGAACCAATTTTATGGAGTTAAATATCACCTCGGTAATATGCCAGAAAATTTCTGGAATTTTTGAACTCGATTTCACTGCTGTTTAGACCATAGGCCTTATTATCTTGTCTGAATTGTTGTACCAACCAGAACCTGAGCTTTATGTGTAGGGTAAATTTTTACAGCATCTATAGTATCCCAGAAACATCCCAGAATTTTTCCGGAATTTTTGTAGCCAGTTTAGTATTATTCCCAAGCCCTAGTTGCTCACTAGCAGTCCGTGAACAAAATCTGTTTTGGACTAGGTGCTAGGCTTGTTTGTGTGTGAATTATTCTGGATGTGTATATGAAGTTTAAGATGATGATACTAGTATGTGTAGGTCTTATGGATCATTATTCAAATTGTCGAATTGATTGCTTATTACTATATTAAGGACCAAGTTATGGTAGTATGGATTCTTGTTGTTTGCTGTATCTTTTGCTAACCTAACAAAATGAAAATGGTTTTGCTGCATTTTGTTAGGAATCATGTAAGCATGCATGTGAACATTTGCACTCTCACTAGTTCAACCTAACTCTATCATAAAAATTGATTACATACATGCATCCCTTCATGTCTCCATCCAATGCATCTTCTCCAAGCTAGATAGATAAAACAAGGGAAATAAGGGTTAAGTGAGATTACCATGAAACGGCATCAACCCTTTTCTCTCGCTCTATAGCAACCCTTCGTGAGGACCCGGTTTATTTGACTTGTAATGCTTAGCCTTCCATTGACCCTAGCATCACAATTCAAATAAACCAAGCCTCAGGATATGTATACTTCCCAGAAATGCAGTATACACACCCCGTTACAAAATCAAGCATCAATTCCATACACGAGATTACGATATCAAAACTTCATAATATACAACATGATTGAACTTACAAGATAAATAACAAACTACACAGTGGAAGCAAAAGCCATAAGATGACGATAAATAAAAGAGCCAATTAGTGTGCCTTTACCCACAAGGCAACCAACCGCCGCCAAGCTAGTCGTCAAACCGCGACCTGACTCACAAAAAGAAAGCCCTTGGGGCTCACCTTCTTCCTCTGCAACAAAAACATTAAGCAAAGCATCTGAGTACAAAAATTATTTTTGTACTCGCAAGACTGACGTGTGGACTAGCAGACCTATACATATGCTACATGCGGACTTATCCGTGGAGGCCATATGTTTCATTTGCACAAAGCCAAATTTATTTGCAATAATGTAATACAGATTTAAAGGCAAGTTTGCAATTCATTTTTACTGTTGAAATAATCATAAATAAAGATAGATACAAGTAATCACCGAAGTGACTATCCCAATAGTCACTACAACATAGCACGAATCCATGATTCGTACCACCCATCAAGTTTTAATTTAAAAGGTTGTAGTCTAACTCTTGAAAAGCTTACCCAAGCGTGTCCATAACCTAGGACGAGGCTATTCGAATAGTTTTAACCCTCCAGGGGTGTACCACTGTACCCACACTTCAGACCGCCTTTAAGCCAAAGCACACTTCCGAAGGTATGCTGGCACGGCTAAGTCCTACGAGACGCTTTCCAATATTGTGTATTAACTGCGAGCCGCTCGTATGGATAGAAATCCATACGCTTATATGGTAAAGCCGAAAGACAACTACCCACTCGGATAAAGCTTTTGGACAACTACCATGCTCCCAACACCATCCTCCTGCGACCTCCTCGCGACCGAGCCAATACACGCCAAAGTACTAAGTCAAGAGAGGTCCCATATACTCTAGTGTGGTTAGCACGCAAAATGCCCGGATAACAATTCACTCACAAGATGTTCGGTCCTTAATTGACTCGGGCACCATTCCAGTCACACCCAAAAGCACACCATCTTACCATTGTGCCCAAGTCTAAATCATTTTGTTTTCATTTTTAGTTTTCACAATTAAACATAGCAAAAATGTCGAAACATAAAGTTATAGTAATTTTTGTGTGATCAAGGTTACCGACTAAGTCGATAACCGCCCATTTCTACCGATACTAAGCATGTCTAAGCAGTTGAAATCGTAGCTACTAAGTGACAAGAGATCATCCAACAATCTCTAATCACAGCAAATAACCTAGGCTCAGGTAGTAGAGGAATATCGTTTGCCTACAGATTATGCAACTAACAGGGTTTAACTATTCGTTTTGACAACAATATAGCAATGCATACATACAGTTGAAACAAAATATTAGACTTTAAAATACTGGGATTAACATGATCAAACAGCTTGCCTTTTGTTTGAGATATTCGACTTGCTGCAGAGGATCACTCTCGATATCAACGTCATCTAACGATAAAAACTGCCAAAGCGAAAAACAGCGAATAAACACCAGAACGCCAAAAGTATCCAAAAATTAACAGCACAGAAAACAGATTATGAAATTTAGGAACAAAAATTTAGATGATTTGGAGTTTATTTAAATTAGTTTTGTAATTGTGAAGTTTAACCAATTTCATGATGTAAACAATTTATCTTGGATTTTCAAATGGAAGCATAATCTTAAGACTTTAAGCTAAAGACCATACCAAAGGTTGCTAATCTTAATGCTTTAACACTAGGTACTATATATCATAAAGACCTATTGCTACTGTTGGTTAAGTGCTCAAGGGCTAAAAGAACACAAGTATTACTAACTACTGGACTGAGCATGGCCATATCCTACTGCCAAAATTTAACCCCTTCTCTCCTTTACTCAAATGTCTAGCAAGAGTACAAGTTCTAAACTACAAGCTACTAACAACTAAATATCCAACTAATTACAGTATTTAAGAAAGACTTTTAACTACTTGCATTAGTTAGGTTATCAGCCTTTGGAAAATTTTGTTAGATTCCTTCTCACATATCCTTCAACAGCACAACTTCTAAACCAAGGTGCTACTTCAAACAGACTCCAGCTTTCGGATTAGCTACATCAAAAGTGTGACCTAGTTGATAATCATAGCAACAACTAGCAGAGACAAAAAGGTGGTCTTGCAAAAAGGGTTCACTGACATTTCAACCTATCTTCTAACCACTATCAGTCATCAAGGTTGCACTCTGATGGTTTCTTACAATACAATCCATTAATGACTTTCCGATTTGGCTACTCCGGTTAGTTCTGAAAATTCACAACTCTATAGGTCCTTATTAGATTTGGATGCTTCTTGTTAGATGATTGCCAAAAGACTAAAAGAACCAAGACACCTCTAACTATCAAGTGAGACACTGCTATTAACCTTCTAACAATGCTTATACTTTCAGCTTACTGTTCAAGCACCTACACGACTACAACAGCAAGTTCGCTCAACTGAACTGCTATTACTAGGCTTCCTTTAAACTCAAACTGTAACATCCCAATTTTCAGAGCTTAAAAATCTTTTAAATAGTTAGTAGGAAGAAAATTCACCATTCGGTTTTTATTTGAATTTAATTCAAAAGCTTAATATTGGACTTTACAATCAAAAACATTTAATGTGAGTAATCCCAACATGAACAATAGCCAAAACTATTTTATTTGGGTTCTATGTGCTCAGATATATTTTCTAGATTTTTCTAGAATTTTTCTGAGTTCATTTGCTATTTTCTATTGCCTATTTGAATTTTTGGTATTTTCTAAAATAGAAAATCTATTAAAATCTCGGAAATCTCCTTTGGGCCGATTTCCTTTTCTCTCGGGCCACTCCTGTTCCAACCCAGCCCAAGCCGGCGGCCCATCCTCTCATGGCAACTTCACCGCCGCACAAGACGCCGCTCCGAGCGACATGCGGGCCCCGCATGTCAGCCTCTTCTCTTTCTCCGCGCGCTCAGCCCATCCTCCACCGTTGGATCAAGCATGGACGGCTAGATGCGCGTGGGGTAACCAGACGGTCCGAATGTTCCTTGATTGTGGGCCGTTCGATCAAGATCTAACGGCCCGATCCTTGAGTTCGCTTCGCAGCCGCTTGCCCTCGCTGCCAGGTGGGCCCGCCGAGGTCGTCGTCTCCGTCTCGGTTTCTTCCTCGCGCACGCCGCCCGCGTCCGCCATGCTTCCGAGCTCCAAACTCCGTCCGACAAGGCACGTTTCCAAATAAAACCTTTCTAGAAAACGTGCCAAATCTTATCCCCTATCTCCCCGCATCCTCTCGGATCAAAATCAGATCTCGTTTTCGTTTCTATCTCCAATCTCTCTCGCAACCGTCTCGGACTCTTTTTAGGTTTTGCCGCGCCTCCGCACCCCGAGCTCCTATAAATAGGACCGGGATCGCATGAACACCCGCATCGTAACCCCAACCCTAGATCACCCGAGCCTGCGCGCCGCCGTTGCCGATTTTCGTTTTTCACCCGCAAGTTCTCCGCGAAGCCTCGACGCCGTCGATGCTGCGTGACCTCATCGTCGCACCTCGGCCGCAATAGCCGGGGCTAGCTCCTGGTGCCATCCACTTCGCCGGAACACCACCGGTTCACTCGTCCGACAACAGCCGTGACGACTCCGCCGCTCCGATCTCGCCGCCGGCCGCTCTGGTTGTCCCCGAGACCCAACGAGTACACTAACGTGCTCCCCTTAGCGCCCTGTACCCCCTGGTACCCTTCGTTGCCGCCGGCGAGCCGCCGTTCGCCGGGACCTTGGTCCCCGAGCGCCGCCGCCGACAAGCTGACCTGGCCGCCTGCATGTCTGCCACCTCCGCTGCCAGCTCAGTGTTGTGCTTGTGTGGCGCCTACGTGGCAGCCACGGGTGCGCCTATGTGGGCAGTTCACCGGATCCCCGATCTAGAGGCTCGGTGGACCTAGTCCACTGTGAGTTTACCCCTCGACATGTGGGTCCCACATGTCAGAGATTTCTTTTATTATTTCTTTTTCCAAAATTCCTCCGCTGACGCCAGCATTGCGCAATATTCCGATTTTTCTTCAGAGAAATAATTCAGAAATTCCAGAAAATCAGAATTAGGATTTCTTTTAGTTTTCCAATCTTCCAAAGCTCATAACTTTTGCATCCTAACTCCGATTGAGCCCATTCAAATTTCTAAATTTGTCTAAATTCGAGATCTACCTAATTATTATTTTTATTTAATTTTTGGAGTTTGTTTTTCCTCTGTTATTTATTTGTTTTGGTTGTTTTGCTTCGTTTGTGCGTGACGTCGATACTGGGGTTTTCACGAAGAAGGCTTCAACCAAGTTCAAGACCAGTACATAGACCTATTCCAAGGCAAGTCATACCTTTGATCATATTGAATCCCAGTTTCCCAAATTACATTGTGTTAAATTATTGCATTTACTTTAATTATGTATTTAAATGCTTTTGGGCTAGTTATTGATCCCACTTGTTATGTTCACCTTGCCTACTTGTATACCTTCATCTTTGTCGCCCTAGATTGGTTTATTACTTAGTTGGTATTAGCATATTGCCAACATGGTTGGTTAGACCGACTAGAATTGCTCAGTCATGCTACGAGTCATCATCTCATGTGAGTGAAATTATGAAATTGACTAAGTGATTATGGAACTGTGTGATAAATGTGAGGACCTCGGTTTATTCTGGCTTGTACTTTGTTTAACCATCCACTTGGTCCTAACAGACAAATCAAATAAGCCAAGCCTCGAGATATGTATACTTCCTAAATGCAGATACACACCCATTACAAAATCATGCATCAATTCCATTCATACACATAGAGCCAAGCAAAGCAACAATCAAGGACATAGATAATATAAAGAGAGTTATTACAAAGAGAGGCCGACTGCCAAAAGTCATACAAATAAGTAAATACACAGTGAAGCAAAATGGCCATAAGATGGCGATAAACAAAGCCAATCGGTGTGCCTTTACCACAAGGCAACCAACCGACCGCCAAGCTAATCGTCCCAAACAAATACCAGAACACAGCTCACAAAAGTGAGGCCCTTGGGGCTCACCTTCTTCCTCTGCAACAATTAATATTAAGCAAAGCGTATGAGTACAAAACTTGTTTTTGTACTGCAAGACCGACGTGTGAGATAACAGAACTATAATTAACTACATGCAAGATTTATTTAAGTGGATGAGGCTCTGGACTTATTTTCAGCATAAAGCAAGTTTTCATTCGCAATAAGGTAATAGATTCAAAGCAAGTTTGCAATTAACTTTTATTGTTCAAATAAAAGAGAGACAATTATAACCATAGATAGATGACAACACCAACCTAGAAGTGACTAACCCATAGTCACCCCAACCATAGCATGAAGTACCCCTTCATACCAACCATGTCAAGTTTAAGTTTTTAAAAGGTTGTAGTCTAGTTCTTGCACGACCTTACCAAGCATGTCCATAACCTAGGACGAGGCTATTCGAATAGTTTTAACCCTGCAGGGGTGTACCAATGTACCCACACGATAGACCGCCTTTCCACCAGCCACGGTTAGCACACTTCCTTTGGTATGCGTGCATGGCTAAGTCTAACAAGACGCTTTCCAATGGACGATGCTAATTAAGAGCCGCAACCCACGGAGAAAGACACATTAGACAGCCTAACCGGTCCGCTAATGCTCCTCCAAACACACACACACAAGAACACACCCACCGACCAGCTCATAATTAACATCTCCCAAAGCATCGAGTCAAGAGAGGTTCCATATCCCCTCGTGGTTAGCACGCACAAGCGCTGGCTTAGTGACACAAGTAACTCGGTCCTTAGGGACTTAGGCACCATTCCACACACCCAACAGATCACATCAACATACCATTGTGCCCAAGTCAAGATATAGTTTTGTTTTCGTTTATGATTTGTAAATCAATAAAACACAAGGGTTGGACATAATGGAGTAGTATAAGTAGTTGTGTGATCAAGATCACCGACTAAGTCGATGATCGCCCAATACTACCGATAACTAGGCATGGCTAAGCAATATTCATTCGTAATCTACTAAGTGATAAGAGTTCATCCATCGAACTCTAACCACAAAGAAATAACCTAGGCTCAGTAGTAGAGGATAACCATTTACCTACAGATTATGCAACTAGAGGTCTAACTAGTCAATTTAACAACAAAATAGCAATGCATACATAGAAGTTAAACAAAATATTAGACTTTAAAAGTAATGGGATCAATGGGAAATGATCAAACTGCTTGCCTGCTTGCGGTTGCTCAAGCTGTTGCGGAGGATCGTTCTCGGGTTAGCGCAAATGTCGGAAGCCACGCGAGAAGCAAAAGAAGCAAGAACAACTAATAAGACGAGCAACATTTAAACAAAAGAGCAAGCAAAAATCATCCAAATACGACGAAATTTATACACAAGGTAAAATACTAATATACCTAGTCATAGAAACTGGAAAAACTTAATTTGGATTTGTGGTGCAAAAGATATTCCTTAAAAACCTATTTTCGGCCATAATTAGGTACTGTAGCAAAAATGTTTTCTAGAAATATTTTGGAGCTGAAACTTTTATGGTAGCTACCTACTGGTGTAGTGATAATCCATATAAAATTTCAGGTCATTTGAAGTTATAACGAATTAGTTATGATTTTTCTAAGTTCTAAAACTAGGACATCATTTATATCAAGAGTAACGACCACTAGCAAACTGGTCCTTCACTAAAGTTCATCCCAAAAGGAAATTAACAAAATTTAGTTCGCTCTATTTGGACTTACAGGAACAAGTTATGGATTTTCTAAGTTTTTATAACATTTTTGGAATATCTAATAACTTGGTGAAAAGGCTAAAATCGATTCACAACATTTCGGTTCTTATGAGACTGAAATATTTCTAGGTTACTCTCTAGCCTAAAAGAAAATTAATACTACCAAATAACCCAAAAAGGATCTATAATGAAAAAGATATGAATTTCTAAAGTTTTAACAACATTTTCGGTGGAAAGATAAAGCTTACCGAGGAATTTTATATCCCTCAACCGAAAAGAAAAGACGTGGCTGATTATGGACCGTCGATCCGATCGGACGGCTCACGCAAGACGGCGCGCATAAAGACACCCGCACAAAGACCCACGGAGGCTCACCGTTGATCAAGATCCAACAGTCCAGATCGAGATGGCAATCGGACCGAGCGGATGCTCGCCCATCCTGGGCCGTTGATCAAGCGACGAAGGGCTGGGATTGAGGGAGCCTTCGGACAGCCCAATTGCTCCCACGATCCCGGCCACAGATCGAAGATCGAACGGCTGAGGTTGATTGGGCCGTTTATGATTTGAACAGGGACTACTGACAATAGGGGCCCACCGGTCGCTGACGCCAAGTCACATGCCGTTTAAACACACGCGCATGTGGGTTTGAAGATGGCGGCCCACTGTGTCGCTGACCGTGGAGGTGGGTTTAGGATCGCTAATGATTACTAACCCATGATTAACATTGATTAGCAATGATTAGCACTAAATGACTTGAGCACGTGGCTCAAGAGGTTTAAAGGGCTTGGCCGCGCTGCCGACGTAGCGTCTTGGCTTAAGACACATTAATCACCGCAATGATTAGGCATTAATGAACGCCATTCGCGTGTCCGAACGACACGCGATCGCCGCTGGTCCGGACAAAAGGTCGATGATCCAGAGTCGCCGCCGCGACTCGGCCGTGGCGCGCGAGCTAAAGGCCAAATGGGACCGCAATACCAATGCGCACACATTGGTACCACTCACACCGGCGATAGTGCCCCGAGCGGCGGCTAGCCGACGATGAGCGCGCGACCAAAACGGCCGAATTGCAAATGACCAAAGCCGCAAAGAAACCATTCCAATGGTGCCAAAGCTTCTAGGGGCTACTAGAAGGGTACCGAGGGTAGGGAGGTCCAGTGGATGGACGGAGTTGTTCTACGACAAGAAGGTTGCCGGACTTGGAGAAGACAACTCGGAGAAGGTGCTCGAGCAAAGATAACACGACCGCGCCATCGGGTTAGCTCCAACCAAGCTCAAAGAAGCCCCCGCAGTAAGGAATTGAAGAATAGAGCTTCTTACCTGGTGATGAGGAAGAAGGGGTGCTCACTCTAAAAGAACAATTCCCAAAATTGAGCCGCCTCGTGAAAAGCAACTACAATTAAGTTAGGGTTTTGTTCCAGGAGGTGAGAGGCACACTCAAACGAAAAGAGAGGAAGAAACGCCATCGAGCACGGTTGCATCGAGGAGCTCCCACCAACAATGGCGGTTTTAGGTGCTTTTGGTGTTTTGAGCTCACAAAGCACCAAAGATGCTCGGCAAGACCACGGGTTTTGAAAGGGAACCGAGGAGAGCCAGGAGCTACTTATAGCTCAAGGAGCTCAAGCTAGGTTGAGCTCAAGCTCCTGGGTGGATCGGGTTCATGCCTCGCCATGGGCATCGTGAGTGACGGGAGGCGGTAGGAGACGACTTTGGGAGGAGGAGCTGTGTGCATTTAATGCATGGCAGCATTTAGCCATTTAAAGGGCTCAAGGAGGTGACAAGTCACCTCTCTCTCGCCATGGCGCACAAAGCGGCATGCGCGCTGATGGGAGGAGGAAGATGACCAACGACGAGCGCCACCGCCACGGCACAAAGCGGCTCGAGCCCAAAGCGTTTTAGTGGGTTGAGCCCAACCTCACAGATGCTGGCCGGATAAGATTTGAACGCCACGATGCGATCGCTAATTGGAAAGATCGAACGAATCGGCACGATCCCGCGACGGTTGGATCGTAATCCAACGGCCGAGAATCGGATGGCAACCGGAGTTGTCCGAACGCTACACGAATGAGAGTCGCTCGATGGAGATCCAATACCGATAGCGCGCGCTGTTGAGCTGGCGCTGCGCGGTTAGTTGGCTCGGTCGAGTCAAGTGACCGAGCCCGAGCCCGACTCAGTCCAATGAACAGTACATCAACCGCTTAGGGTTTGATTTTTAAACCCTGAAACTTTGGGGATTAAATTGAGGCATCAAATCAACTCCAAAATTTATGACATTTTAACTGAGCTTCGACTTAAGGATTAACCTTCCATAAAATTTCCAGAGATTTTTGTGCACCTAAATTTTCTCCAGAAATTCCGTAAGGTGATTTTAGAGGTTTGACTAAGGTTTGACTTGCCTCTAAAATATTTCAAATAATTTCCAAAAATTATGAAATAATTCAGAGGTGTTACCCAACAACCCTAGAACCAAGGAAAATTATTTCCAAGGGTTTGAAACCAGATTTCACCAAGGAGGTTGTTGACTTGATAAATGAGGCTTTTGATTTTGAATTTCCAAAATTCCTTTACAAGAATTTCAGTAAAAGTTTCAAGAGTAAAAGGATGAAGGAAAAGTTTTAATTTACCCTCAATTTCTTACATTTGAAACACAAGCCAAAATTTGGGATGTTACAAACCTCCCCTTACAAAAATCTCATCCCGAGATTTGGTTCACTCGAGAAAAGAAACAGGGTAGTCTGCACGAAGACGATCTTCTCGCTCCCAAGTAGCCTCATCCTCTAATGGTTTGACCACCGAACTTTAAGGAACTTGATGGCCTTGTTCCTTGTTCTTCGCTCGACCTCCTCGAGTATGCGAACAGGTGCTCATGATAGGTCAAATCCTCCCGAACATCGAGTTTCCAACGAGCTTCTCGCTTGGAACACGGAGGCACTTTTTTAGCTGGGATACATGGAACACATCATGCACCCCCGCAAGTGCAGCAGGCAACTCCAACTTGTAGGCGACAGCTCCCTTCTTCTCTATAATACGGTATGGACCGACATATCGAGGAGCTAACTTGCCTTTGACACCAAAACGCTCGTGACCTTCGTAGGAGAAACCTTGAGATAAACGAAGTCATTGGGCTCAAAGCTCAACTCACGATGACGGCGATCCGCATAGCTCTTTTGCCTGGATTGAGCCGTGCGCAATCGATCACGAATGAGCTGGACTTGACCTTCGGCCTCACTAATCGAGTCCGCCAAAGAAAGGTCTTTCACCGTCTGGACCAGTTCAACGGTCCTACACTTTCTCCCGTATAAGGCCTCAAATGGTGCTATGCCGAGACCGGCTTGGAAGTCGTTGTTATAAGAAAACTCGCGAATGGCAAGCACTTCTCCCAATGCTTCCCATAGGAAAGGACACAAGCTCGCAAAGATGTCTTCCAAAACTTGGTTGACCCTCTCGGCCCGACCATCCGCTTGGGGGTGAAATGTCGAGCCAAAGAAAGCGCAGTTCCCATAGCCTCTGCAGTGCTATGCCAAAATCGAGACGTGAACAATGAACCACGATCCGACACAATTGTCTTTGGCACACCATGCAAACTCACGATGCGGGCTATGTAGAGATCCGCCGAAGACCCACTGAAGGTCGGGTCTTGACAGAAGAAAATGGGCCACCTTAGTCAATCGATCGATGACGCACCCGCATGGCATCATTCTTCTTTGGAGACCGGGTAGACCAGTTGATAAAGTCCATCCCGACGAATCCCACTTCCACCCGAATTGGTAAGGGGCGCAAGCCCGCCGACGCGATGTTCGCCTTGACACGACGACACACGCCGCACTCGAACGAACCTTGCGATCTCCCTCTTCATTCAGTCCACCAAAATCTCTGGCGGAGATCCCGATACATCTTTGTGGCCCCGGGTGAATGGACAAGGAGAATCATGGGCTTGCATGAGGATCAAATCCCGCAACTCCATGTCCTTTGGAACCACTAGGCGCTGCCGAACCTCAAGACACCAAACTCATCTACGGAGAAGCACTTGGTTGCTCCATTCTTGACATTTTCCTTGATGCGGTTCACTCCAACATCCGATCGCGAGCGACTTGATCCGATCCACCAAGGTTGGTTGTACAACCAAGGCAGCGAGGGAACCATGCTCAACCAAACCAAGTTGAGACGCCGAAACCTCCGTAAGGGTGGCCGAGGCTCCTTGAGCAACAATGCATTGCAATGCGCTTTACGACTAAGCGCATCCGCAAGCGACATTGGCCTTGCCCTGATGGTAGTGAATACCCATGTCATAGTCCTGATCAACTCCAACCATCTCCTTTGCCTAAGGTTCAGATCTGGTTGGGTGAACAATACTTTAGCTTTTGTGATCCGAATACACTTCACAACGACACCGATTAGGTAATGTCGCCAAATCTTAAGTGCATGGATCACAGCGCCAACTCCAAGTCATGGGTAGGATAGTTGAGTTCATGAGGTCTCAATTGTCTTGATGCATAGGCCACTACCTTGCCTTCTTGCATAAGGACACAACCGAGGCCTCGACGAGAAGCGCCACAAAAGATATCAAGCTTCGACGGACATCGTGAGAACAAGAACGGAGCGTGGTTAACCGCTTAAGCGCTTGGAAACTTTCTCGCAATTAGCGGACCACGAGAACTTCTTGTCCTTCTTGAGCAACTCCAGATCGGCTTCGCTATCTTGGAGAAGTTCTCGATAAAGCGACGATAATATCCCGCTAAACCAAGAAAACTCCGAACTTCGTGACCGAAGCGGGTCGACTCTAGAAAGCACGTCGCCGATCTTGCTAGGATCCACGCCACGCCTCCGCCGAAAGAATATGGCCTAAGAAGGCTACTTCCTTCAACTGCACGCGCACTTGTCGAACTCGCATACACCGGTGCTCGCGGCTTGCCCAACACAAGCCTCAAATGCTCTGTGTTCTCATCGCTCTTGGAGTAGATAAGGATATCATCGATGAAGACCACAACGAACCTATCCAAATACTCCATGAATACCGAATTCATGAGGTTCATGAACAAGGCCGAGCATTGGTTAAGCCGAATGACATGACAGATACTGCATGCTTCATAACGAGTAGAAAAAGTCGCTTTGGAATATCCTCAGTCGAACCAACCCGATGATATCCCATTCTCGCATCAATCTTGGAGAAAACTCGAGCTCCAGTTAATTGATCAAAAGGTCATCGATACGGGCAAAGGGTACTTGTTCTTTACCGCTACTTCATTAAGTGGACGGTAATCAACGCGACATGCGCAGCTGCCTTGTCCTTTTTCGACAAAGATTGCCGAGCATCCCCGTGGAGATGAGCTAGGGTGGATGAAGCCCTTCTCTTGAAGCTCACCCACCGCTTCTTCAACTCCACCAACTCAATTGGGTCCATCCAGAAGGCCTCTTTGAAATCGGGCGTACCGGAACCAACTCAATGACAAACTCGAGGTCTCGAACTGGTGGCATCCCCGAAGGTCGTCGGGAAGACATAAACAAAGTCACATACCACGGGACTTCACTAATATCTAGAGTGGCTTTGCTTCAAGCGCCGAAGAGATGCGGATCCCGCACTTCTGGCTGGAAGCGAACCCGCCGCCGTAAGGACTTGTGAGGTAGATGAGCCTCCTAGCGCAATCAATTTGTCCCATGTGCCGAGACAACCAATCCATGCCTAGGATTACATCTAAGCTCGCCGATCGAAGGAGGATAAGGTTTGCCAAGAATCCTACCCTTCTATCTCAACAGGACATCCCTACACTCGACTCGGCTCTCAACTCCGAACCGGAGAGCGAATGAGCAGCTGGACCAACAATGGAGTAAAAGAAGACCTCCCACAGCAGCAAAAGACTCGTAAACAAACGAATGAGATGCTCAATCAAACAAAACAGAGTGGAATGAGTTAACCAAAGGGTACCCAACACGACGCCGGTGCCTCCCGTGCCTCCTCCGCTGAGATGAGGTTGACGCGACCACTACACACGCCTTGGGTAGCGGGGACAACCTTCGATCTCGGGAGAACCACCTTCCCCGCCGCGCCCTCCATTAGGACGAGGCCGCTCCACCTCCGTTAGGGCAACTATTGGCATAATGCCCTTCTGTTGCATGAAAAGCAGTGACCCCGGCACTGGATTGGGGCCACTCGCTGGTTCGCAGCGCACGGATCGGGCACACCGCGGAGGGCGAGGAGCCAGGGCGGCCTCGGTGGTAGTGAAGCTACGCAACGGGCCTCGGGTAGGCCCGACACGGGACGCAGAGAGGCCGGCCGTGCATCACCGGGCCTCCCACTTGCGCTATGGACTCGGCCGCCGCTTTGGCCTTGTGCTCAACAACAATGGCCTTGTCCACCAAATCTCAAAGTCGCAAAGTCCACAATGGAGAGCTTGTCTTGCTCCTCGCACAAACCCTCCATGAACTTCTCCCGCTGGCCTCATTAGTGGCCACCTCGGATGGAGCATAACGAGCCAAGTGGTTGAACTCGCATGCAGTACTCCATCACCGACTTACGCCTGCTTGAGCGAAACTCCTTCTTCTTTAGCTTCACTAAGCCGGGCAGGATGTGAGCTCGACTAACGCCGTCCTAACTCATCCCAAGAGACAAGATGGTCGCGCGGCTGCATGGCAAGAAGTTCTCCCACCAGAGAGTGCCCTCAAGCCGATGGGAGGCAAAGAGTGCCCCGTCCCGGTCCAGACCGAGCAACGCCGAGCTTACGCTTCAACCCGACGCACCGCCATCCGCGCCCAATGGGTCCTCGGACTCGAGAACGTGGGGCCGAAAGTAAGAAACCCGCCAAACCCCACGAGATCGATGTCCACCCTTGCCCGATCCCGAGGCACCGGAAGGGCGGAGGTGTTGCGCGCAATAACATCCAAACAGACCTCCCGCCCTCCCAACGGTTGCGCTGATCCAAGAAGGACTCACCATGGTTGGAGGAGGCTAAGCTCTCATCCAAACCAGTGTCACGACCATGGCCGCGACAGTACCTCCACCATCCTCGCTTACGAAATTTAGGTTAGAAACCAAAGCACTAATACTAGAAGTTGATGAAAGTTAAAAGCTAACGATTAGGGAAGGAGATATCACCCTAACCGAAAGCCAAAACAGCAAGTATACAAACTTTAAATGTTTCCAAAGAAGCTCCAAAACAGCAAGGAAACTCCAAAACAAGCTCAACTTCTCAATGCCATTAACCCGTATTGAATGAACGAGTAATAGTGTGAGAAGATAAAATTTCAGCACACTACCTCAAGGCTAACACTACTCAAGAGCAAGGTTGAGGCGGCAAAAATAGCGTTAGGTACTTAGCTAACTAGTATCACATCTTACCCTTTTATTCCCACAAGTTTTAGTTGATTATCCTCTCATTTTCTACCCTATTTAGAACCTTTGAGCCTGCTGTCCGGAAATTGAATGCTCGCTGTCCAGATTTCGCATCCAAGCCTCCTAGCCGAAATCTTCAACTTCGGAACCTTCAAAATCTTGTAGAGGGCGGCTAACACTTCAATTTGCCAAACTCATTGGTTCCCAAAACCCAATTTAAACGATAATGACTATCTTTTGAGAGAAGGAAAGGAGAACAACTTTTAAAACTCAAATTAGAGCAAGATGAGATAGAAAGCTAAGATAGGTAAGGAATAAAATCTGAGAACTTACTTAAGCTTTCATAAATCATTTGATACTTTGAAATTAAGGTTTTCAAAATATCCTAAGGACGACTCAAGCTTGGGTTATTACGGTTGAATGGCTCGATACCAACTTTGTGAGGACCTCGGTTTATTCGGCTTGTACTGCTTAACCATCCACTTGGTCCCAACAAGACAAATCAAATAAACTAAGCCTCTAGATATGTATACTTCCCTAAATGCAGATACACACCCTGTTACAAAATCATGCATCAATTCCATTCATACACATAGAGCCAAGCAAAGCAACAATCAAGGACATAGATAATATAAAGAGAGTTATTATAAAAGAGAGGCCGACTGCCAAAAGTCATACAAATAAGTAAATACACAATGAAGCAAAATGGCCATAAGATGGCGATAAACAAAAGCCAATCGGGTGCCTTTACCCACAAGGCAACCAACCGGACCGCCAAGCTAATCGTCCCCAAACACAAGAACACAACTCACAAAAGTGAGGCCCTTGGGGCTCACCTTCTTCCTCTCCGCAACAATTAATATTAAAAGCGGATGAGTACAAAACTTGTTTTTGTACTCGCAAGATCGACGTGTGAGATAGTAACTATAATTAACTACATGCAAGCTTTATTTAAGTGGATGAGGCTCGACTTATTTTCAAAGATAAAGCAAGTTTTCATTCGCAATAAGGTAATAGATTCAAAGTAAGTTTGCAATTAACTTTTATTGTTCAAATAAAAGAGAGACAATTATAACCATAGATAGATGACAACACTAACCTAGAAGTGACTAACCCATAGTCACCCCAACTATAGCATGAAGTACCCTTCATACCAACCATGTCAAGTTTAAGTTTTTAAAAGGTTGTAGTCTAGTTCTGCACGACTTACCAAGCATGTCCATAACCTAGACGAGGCTATTCGAATAGTTTTAACCTCGTAGGGGTGTACCAATGTACCCACACGATAGACCGCTTTCCACCACCTACGGTTAGCACACTTCCTTTGGTATGTGCATGGCTAAGTCTAACAAGACGCTTTCCAATGGACGATGCTAATTAAGAGCCGCAACCCACGGAGAAAGACACATTAGATGTACCTAACCGTCCGCTAATGCTCCTCCAAAACACACACACAAGAACACACCCACCGACCAGCTCATAATTAACATCTCCCAAAGCATCGAGTCAAGAGAGGTTCCATATCCCCTCGTGTGGTTAGCACGCAATAAGCGCTGGCTTAGTGACACAAGTAACTCTGGTCCTTAGGGACTTAGGCACCATTCCACACACCCAAAGATCACATCAACATACCATTGTGCCCAAGTCAAGATATAGTTTTATTTTCAGTTTATGATTTGTAAATCAATAAAACACAAGGGTTGGACATAATGGAGTAGTATAAGTTGTTAGGTGATCAAGATCACCGACTAAGTCGATGATCGCCAATACTACCGATAACTAGGCATGGCTAAGCAATATTCATTCGTAATTCTACAAGTGATAAGAGTTCATCCATCGAACTCTAACCACAAGAAATAACCTAGGCTCGTAGTAGAGGATAACCATTTACCTACAGATTATGCAACTAGAGGTCTAACTAGTCAATTTAACAACAAAATAGCAATGCATACATAGAAGTTAAACAAAATATTAGACTTTAAAAGTAATGGGATCAATGGGAAATGATCAAACTGCTTGCTCGCTATGTTGCTCAAGCTGCTGCGGAGGATCGTTTCGGGTTACATGAAATGTCGGCCTCACGAGAAGCAAAAAGAAGCAAGAACAACCAATAAGACGAGCAACATTTAAACAAAAGAGCAAGCAAAAATCATCCAAATACGACTAAATTTATACACAGGGTAAAATACTAATATACCTAGTCATAGAAACTGGAAAACTTAATTTGGATTTGTGGTAAAAGATATTCCTTAAAAACCTATTTTCGCCATAATTAGGTACTGTAGCAAAAATATTTTCTAAAAAGATTTTGGAGCTGAAACTTTTATGGTAGCTACCTACTGGTGTAGTGATAATCCATATAAAATTTCAGGTCATTTGAAGTTATAACGAATTAGTTATGATTTTTCTAAGTTCTAAAACTAGGACATCATTTATATCAGTAGTAACGACCACTAGCAAACTGGTCCTTCACTAAAGTTCATCCCAAAAGGAAATTAACAAAATTTAGTTCGCTCTATTTGGACTTACAGGAACAAGTTATGGATTTTCTAAGTTTTTTTAACATTTTTGGAATATCTAATAACTATTTAAAAGGCTAAAATCGATTCACAACATTTCGGTTCTTAATGTGGCCTGAAATATTTCTAGGTTAATCTCTAGCCTAAAAGAAAATTAATACTACCAAATAACCCAAAAGGATCTATAATGAAAAAGATATGAATTTCTAAAGTTTTAACAACATTTTCAAGTGGAAAGATAAAGCTTACCGAGGAATTTTATATCCTCAACCGAAAAGAAAAGACGTGGTCGATTATGGACCGCCGATCTCGATCGGACGCTCACGCGCACGGCGCCGCACAAAGACACCCGCGACAAAGACTACGAGAGGCTCACCGTTGATCAAGATCCAACAGCCCAGATCGAGATGGCAACCTGACCGAAGCGGATGCTCGCCATCCCGGCCGTTGATCAAGCCGGCGAAGGGTCGATTGAGGAGCTTCTGACGCCCAATTGCTCCCACGATCCCGCCACGATCCAAGATCGAACTACCGAGGTTGATTGGGCCGTTACGATTTGAACAGGATCATCGACAATAGGGGCCCACCGCCGCTGACGCTAAGTCACATGCCGTTTAAACACACGCGCATTGTGGGGTTTGAAGATGGCGCCCACAGTCGCTGACCGTGGAGGTGGTTTAGGACCGCTAATGATTACTAACCCATGATTAACAATGATTAGCAATGATTAGCACTAAATGACTTGAGCAATGTGGCTCTGGCAAGAGGTTTAAAGGGTCGCCCATCACGCCGGATGTAGCGTCTGCTAAGACACATTAATTACCGCAATGATTAGGCATTAATGAACGCCACATCGTGTCCGAACGACATTTAAGATCGCTGCCATCCGACAAAAGGCCGATGTAGCCCGAGGTCGCCACGGCGACTCGGCCGTGGCGCGCGAGCTAAAGGCCAAATGGGACCGCAATACCAATGCGCACACATTGGTACCACTCACACCGCGATAGTGCCCTGATCAGCGCGCTAGCCGACGATGAGCTACGCGACCAAAACGCCGAATTGCAAATGACCAAAGCTTTCAGAAGAAACCATTCCAATGTGCCAAAGCTTCTAGGGCTACTAGAAGGGTACCGAGGGTAGGGGAGGTCCAGTGGATGGACGAGTTGTTCGCGACGAAGAAGGTTGCTGGACTTGGAGAAGACAACTCGAGAAGGTGCTCGAGCAAAGATAACACGACCAGGCCATCAAGTTAGCTCCAACCAAGCTCAAAGAAGCCCCAGCAGTAAGGAATTGAAGAATAGAGCTTTACCGTGATGAGGAAGAAGGGTGCTCACGCACTAAAAGAACAATTCTCAAAATTGAGCCGCTCCCGTGAAAAGCAACTACAATTAAGTTAGGGTTTTGTTCCGTGAGGTGAGAGGCACATCAAAACGAAAAGAGAGGAAGAAACGCCATCGAGCACGGTTGCACCGAGGAGCTCCCACCAACAATGGCGGTTTAGGTGCTTTGGTGTTTTGAGCTCACAAAGCACCAAAGATGCTCTGCAAGACCACTGGTTTTGAAAGGGAACCGAGGAGAGCCAGGAGCTACTTATAGCTCAAGGAGCTCAAGCTAGGCTGAGCTCAAGCTCCTGTGGATCTGGGTTCATGCCTCGCCATGGGCATCGTGGAGGACGGAGCAGTAGGAGACGACTTTGGGGAGGAGGAGCGGTGTGCATTTAATGCATGGCAAAGATTTAGCCGCTTAAAGGGCTCAAGGAGGTGTAACATCCCAATTTCAACTTGTGTTGTAAGTGTAAGAAAATGAGAAATTAAAACTTTTCTTACATCATGTGTTTCCTAGGTGTACTCAACAATTATTTCACCGAGTATGGGAATACTAAGTCACAAGTCTCATGATCATCTCCTAGAAATATTTTTCCTAAGTTCTTGGGTTGATATGTGACCCTCCGCAAAATTTCACACTTTTCGTAAATTGATTGAATAGTTTTATGGTCAACAAACTTGCTTGACTCATAGTCAAACCCTAGCTCAAAGCATTGTATAATTTCTGAGAAAATGCTCAAGACAAAACTCCTAAAAATTTTACACAAGGTCCAACTCAAGGTTAGCAAGCTACCACAAGATTTCATAGAATTTGGAGCTAGTTTGCTAGCTCTAAAGTCCCTTCAAGATCCCGCCCAATTTAAACCCTAAACCTGTGTCGACTCTCCGTGTCTTGGTCGACCGGCCGCTTGAGCCGTGTCGCTCGGGCATTTGGACACAGTGGTCCGGGCCGTTGATTTTAAACCGACGCCAAAGACCTCCCTGTATTTGTAAAGGACCTCCCACCCGCATCGACCTCCTCAAAGTTCTTTTTACTAAGACAACCTCGAGGCCTCCCCGTGGCCTCCTTTGCACCTTTGCAAAGACCACCTGGCGACCTCTCACTCCACGACCACCCTAGCGCTGGGTGATCGTGGGCCATCTCTCTTGAGATCGCGCTGCACTCCCTAAGTGTTAGGACCTCTAATACTTGGCTCAAGATCCGAGCCCTGATTTCAATCCAACACCACGACCTCCCTAGTGGGAGCTCAGGCCGATTTTAGCCGTTGAGCTCTTTTGACCGGTCCTCTCACCGCCGGGTGGGCCTGGCATTATCAATTTTGTGCATGGCAAGAGAGCAAAGGCCTTGTCAACTCTAAGGCCGACAAACGGCTATGTGTCGCTAACATTAAATGTCCGCAAAGACCTTTTGCTCAAAAGTCTCCCGATAACCTACTCCCATCGCTGCAGGTACTTGGGCTTAGTGCACCACGACTTTGCCATCCTTCCCACCGCTATATTTGAAGCTCAAGCTTCCTCTCATAGTTCCTTTAGTCACTCTCTTGCACCCTAGCTCATCTCGCCTTCTCAGGCTCAAACACCCAAAGCCATTGCCACCATTGTCGACATTGGAGCTCTCCCACACTCGAAGCCTAGTGGTTCAACATTGCAATAGTGGCAATATCTTGTTCCTTGGTCACCTCAAGCCTCCCTAACTCGCTTTGTTTGACCTTCACAGTAGGTTGACAAGGTGGGCGCTGTTGTTCGTGGTCGAGCTGCCTTTCTTCATCTCCCGCGACTTCCACCACACCGAGCTACCGCACCACTCCTGCTCTCCTTCAATCCCGGTGAGTACTCTGCCCAAAACCCGATCCCATTAGACCTCTTCTGTTTTCGCTTAGCCGATTGGTCCCCGCGGTTATCTCCTAAGAGCCACCGCTGGTGGTGCTTTGTAGCTTTTGGCACCCTTAGGTTCTCCGTCCTATTTGGAGCCTATTCGTGCCTTGGTTTCCGCCGACGAGGTCCACATCGCCGCGGCAAGTCAGGCACGCCGGTTTTGTCGGCCCAAAACCTCCCATTTTCGCTATCTTCTTAGGACCACTTTAATGCTCAAATCATTGCTTATCATTGGTGCATTAATTGTGTCCTAATTTGTGCCGTGGAGTCACCGCTGGTAGGCCGTGGCCTTAGTCATTAAGTGTTCCGCTAGATTCATTTATGGTCAATCATTAGATGCATTAAGTGTCTTAGCCGCCATCGTCCGGAGATCCCGCACTGCTAAAACCACTCTAGGACCTCCTGCTAATCTTAGCCGCCCCCGACCTCTCCAAGTTCAGATCCGGGCCTTAGGATCTTTTCCTAAAAATCCTAAGTCCTCTGACCTCCCACCATATAGAATCCTCGGCCGTTAAAGACCTCCGAGGTTAAATCCCACCGCTAGGATCACCTCCTCCTTGGGGTCCTCTTTGCAAAAGACCTCCTTGAGGTCCTCTCAGGCGAAGAGGTCACCCCTGGCCGCTTTTGTCAAAACCGCCTCTCTGACCTCCTTGGGGTCCTCTTGCAAAAGTCCTTCCTTAGTCGCTTTCTAAAACCACCCCGAGCCACCCCACCAAGGTCCTTCTTTGCAAAAGACCACCCCGGTCTTTTGTAAAGAAAACCTTCAAAACCACCCCAGTGGTCCTCTTTACAAAAGACCACCCCTTGGTCTCTTTGTAAAGAGAACCTCAGACCTCCTCGTGGCGTGGTCTTAACCATGAGGACCTCCCGCCTAGATCCGGGACCACTCAGACCTCCCATGGAGATCCGAGCCATCCAGATTCTCTCTCAGATAGCACCGTGTTGGAGGACCTCCCGAGGGACATCTCGACCGCTAGGACCTCCTGGTGAGATCCTAGCCGCCAAGACCTCCCGCCGTTAAGCTCACCGCCAGGTCCTCCTCCTCCGATCGGATTCAGACCGCTAAGACCTCCCCGGGAAATCTTAACCGCCTGCACCTTTCCTTAGCGAAGTTAGCCAGACCTTCGTGAGCTCGGGCCGCCGATCCAGATCCGACGCCCACTCACCTCCCTAGTGCGCGAGACCTCCTTCGCGGTGTCAGGCATCCAGGGTCTGAGCCGCTGGATTCAATATCAACCCGCTAAGACCTCCTAGGCGCCAAGGTCTTTGCGCCCGTGAGCTCATGCGGGTTTTAGCATTCGAGATCGTGAGCCGTGCGATCTTTGATCAACGCCCACGACCTCCCGCTTTTTCCGGGTTTTCCATTTAGTCCGAGAAGCTTTTATTTGCACATATTAATTGTTTTAAACTTCAAAATTGCATAACTTTTTCTTTGCAGCCCAAATTTAACAAACTAAAGTTCTATAAATGCATCTCTAAAGTGCTTTAGCTTAGTATAGGTTTTGCAAAGAGTCTTTAACATCAAATTAATCATGTCTTAGATTTAAAACTTAGAAAAATCATAACTAAATCATTTTAACTCCAAATGACCTGAAATTTTATATGGTTACCACTATACCAGTAGGTAGCTACCATAAAAGTTTCAGCTTCGAAATCTTTCTAGAAAATATTTTGCTACAGTTGTTAATTATGGCCGAAATTAGGTTTTTAGAGAATATCTTTGCACCACAAATCCAAATTAAGTTTTTCCATTTCTATGTCTAGGTATGTTCAGTATTTACCTTGTGTATAAATTTCACACATTTGGATAAATTTTGCTTGCTCTTTTTGTTTAAGTGTTACTGCCTTATTGGTTGTTTTCGCTCTTTCGCTTAGGATTCGATATTTGCGGTAATCCCGAGAACGACTCCTCCGCACAAGTTGAGCAAAATGTTAAGGTGCAAGCAGCTTGATCATTTCCCATTAATCCCATTACTTTTAAAGTCTAATATTTTGTGTAACTTCTATGTATGCATTGCTATTTTGTTGTTAAATTGATTAGTTAGACCTCTAGTTGCATAACTGTAGGTAAATAATTATCCTCTACTACCCGAGTTTAGGTTATTTGCTGTGATTAGAGTTCGTTGGATGAGCTCTTGTCACTTAGTAGATTCGAATAAATATTGCTTAGCCATGCCTAGCATCGTAGTATTGGGCTTATCATCGACTTAGTCTCTGATCTTGATCACACAAATACTTATACTACTCCATTATGTCCAACCCTTGTGTTTTATTGATTTACAAATCAAAACTGAAAACAAAACTATATCTTGACTTGGGCACAATGGTATGTTGATGTGATCGTTGGGTGTGTGGAATGGTGCCTAAGTCCCTAAGGACCGAGTTACTTGTGCCATTGATCCAAGCAATTATTGCGTACAACCACACGAGGGGATATGGAACCTCTCTGACTAAGTACTTTGGGAGGTGTTAATTATGAGCTGGTCGGTGGGTGTGTTCCCTGTGTGTGTGTTTGTGGTGTTGGAGGAGCATTAGCGCACCTGCTAGGCTGCTTAATGTGTCTTTCTCCGTGGTTGCGGCTCTCAATTAGCATCGCCCATTGGAAAGCGCCTTGTTAGACTTAGCCATGCCCGCATACCAAAGGAAGTGTGCTAACCGTGGTGGTGGAAAGGCTGTCTATCGTGTGGGTACATTGGTACACCCCGCAGGTTAAAACTATTCGAATAGCCTCGCCCTAGGTTATGGACACGCTTGGTTATTTCCCACAAGAACTAGACTAC
>JAYEVH010000481.1:0-100000 GCA_036346255.1 Ampelocalamus luodianensis
CATAGCGTATCCACCACCGTCGCTCTTGTCTGAGCGATGATCGAGAATATTTTATGGGACAACAAAACTACTTGGGCCATCTACCTCCAAGTCGAGTTCAATAACTCGATTTGTCAGTCGTGGAGCGATTGCCTCATGTTGAAGCACTCTCGAGCGCTCTGTGTGATGTCGGGTAGGCGTGAGCAGCAAAGCATGGTGCTCGCCATGATCAAGGGCATGAATATGAAGTTTGGACCACTGTTGTCCCTCTCTACGGATAATCATTGTTCCCAACCATCATACAAGCGAGTCTCTTTTCCTACTTGAGGAACTTGGGCGCGCTACGGTGATCAACTTGCCGAGTCACGGCTCTTCTCGTGCTTGTCTACGGTAGTGGCACCAACTCCAGTGTCGCCTCCTCGGCGCTCCTCAATGGTGAGCACCCAATACCGGCACCAATGGCGGCCACCCAGCGGCGACAGGCCGGCAATGGCGATGGCAAACCGCAGCAAAGGCAAAGGCAAGGGCCACAAAGGCGGGCCTCTGTCTCGACCTTCTACAACACATGGACCGGTGCTATCCGGCTTTGGCCCCACCTCCGAGTCCTCGGCCATGCCCCAATGCTCCTCCCGGCATGTGCGCAAGGCCTCCTCGTCATGCGCACCCCACCTGTCGCCGCGCGGTTATGCGATGCTGGCCGGGTTCCTCTCTCACAGTGTCACGTGGTTTCTGGCTACGTTGCATGGCTTGTTTGCACTGCTGTATGGGTACCACCTGTAACATCCCAAGTTTTAGACTTGTGTTCTAATGTAAGAAAATGAGAAATTAAAAACTTTTCTTACATCTTGTATTTCTGTATGACTTGGACATTTGTTGTAAAGAAGTCATAGGAATACAAAAGTCGCAAATCTGTTTATTCAAATCTTGATCCTTCAAAATATTCTTGTCAAATATTATGATCATCTCAGGAATATTTTCCTAAGTTCTTGGGATGGTTTGTGACCCCTCTGAAAAATTTCACAATTTTAGAAATTGTTTGAATGCTTTTGGAGGCAAGTCAAACCAAATCAAAACCTGGTCAAGCAGAGGGACCAGCACCTTGTCAAATTTTGGAGGAAAGTCCACAGCACCAAAACCTCTGAAAATTTTATGCAAGGTCCGCGTTTGAGTCAGCAAGCTCTGTAAAAATTTCAAAATTTTTGGGGTTGGTTTGCTACCTCAAACAATTCCCCAAATGTCAGCCCTTCTCAAAATCGAGAAAAATTAAAAGTGGTTTGAGTCGGACTCGGGCTCGAGCAAGACTAACTCAACCAACGTGGTTGAACCCATCCACTTAAGCACTTTGAGGCTCGATCTCTTGGGCGCGCGTCTTAGAGCCATTGGATTTGAATCCAACGCTCACGACCTCCCTGCGATCGAGAGCTCTTGGCGCCCTCGGTAGCAGGGTGGTCTAAGCCCGCTGGATCTCCATCCTGCGGTCCACGACCTCCCGAGACCTCCTCGCCGCGTAAGACCTCCCCACCTCGGGTGATGCAGGGACGTCGGGACCACCCCATGCAAATCGGGATCGTCCGGGACCTCCCCTCGACCACATTCTTCTCCTCACGACCTCTTGGAGGTGCAGTGCGTCATGGTTCTCACGCACGATGCGTGTGTCGTGAATCGAAGCGGTTGGTGCGGTGGCTGTCACCTTTTGGCCTTTCAACGTCTTTTACGCCATGCATTTAATGTGTCGAGCCTAGCCCTAGAGTAGTCATCTCCTACCTACGCCCTTGTCAAATCTAGCAAGTCCATGGCGAGGAGCATGGACTTTGTTCACGAGTGGGGCTTGTCCATACCCTTGTCCAAGCTCCCGGCTTTATTTAGTTCAAGGCCCTCCTCAATAGCATTTTCCCACTCTTGGTTCTGCTTGAACTCCCTCGGTTGTGAGTGTGAGCCCCAAGCTCAAGCACCTAAGAACACCACCTCCCGGCCTCCATTGTCGACTTTGAAGCTCCTTGAAGACCTCAGAGCTCCAGGTGGTTCTTTATTGCCTTTTTGTTGTCACCTTGCTCTCTAGGTCAACTCAAGTCTCCCTAACTTGTTTTGTTTAAACCTTCACGCAGGTGGACAATTCGGGAGCTTGTTTTGGGCCGTCTTTGATCGTCTTCCCCAACTCGTGAGCACCACATCCAGGAGCTCTGCGACCTTTCTTGGACCTCCTTCTTTCCCGAGGTTAGTGCTTAGTGTTGGAGACCAGTCGTTTTGAACCTCGTTAGCTTTTCATTTTGTCGCATTTAGTCTCCTAGCCTATCTC
This sequence comes from Ampelocalamus luodianensis, assembly GCA_036346255.1. NCBI lineage: Eukaryota > Viridiplantae > Streptophyta > Magnoliopsida > Poales > Poaceae > Ampelocalamus > Ampelocalamus luodianensis. The sequence goes on from JAYEVH010000481.1 coordinate 2,276, forward strand.
GGCGTTCAAGGCCGTCGCCGTGGTCGAGGTTGCCACCTTTAGCTCCGTGATGATATTGCGGTTCCATTCGATGTTAGTTGGCGCCGCGTGGTCCTGTCGCGGCGAAAGCAAGCGTTCTGCAGCTCGGGAGTTTCTTGGGTGCAAACTCACATTTCGTCATTTTCTTAGGAGCAGCATTAATGCCCCATTTATTGCTAATCATTGGTGCATTAATCGTGTCTTAATCTGTATTTGTGGTGTCAGCGACATGTGGGCCATGGGCTTAGAAATTAAATCAGGAAGTCATTTAGTGTCCCTTTTAGGTTCATTTATTGCCAATCATCAAGGGCAATAAATTTGTCTTAACGCCCCTTTTGTGCGCTGTCAGGTGGTCCGCGCCATTAAAGAAAACCGGACCTCCTCCTCAGTCGATCCGGCAGTAGAGCGACCTCCTCGGGTTAGATCGACCATTAGACCTTCGTTGCAAAACCTCAGTCTCTAGGACCTCCCCCTAGATCAGATCCTAGCCGCGTAAGACCTCCTGGTTTCAATCCTAGCCGTTTAGAAGCTCCCTAGTTTTGATCGGTGCCGTTGGGAGTTTTCTATGAAAACTCTAGGTCGCATGAGACCTCTTCGGTTTTGAATCTAGGGCGTTAAGACCTCCCACTGGAGATCTTAGCCATCGGGTCCTCCTCCGCTAAATCCTCACCCTAAGGCCTCCTGTAAAATCCCAACATTGGACCTCCTCCTCGAGTTATCTCCCCGTTTAGGACCACCGGGTTCAATCGGCAGTGGGCTCGTTTGTGTACAACGTTAAGTCTTGGAACCTCCTCGTGCGATGCGGGCGGTTGAGGACCTCTTGACGTAGATCTTGACCGTGGGTCTCATTCATGAAAACCTTAAGTGCTCACGACCTCACTGGTTAGATCTCGGCAGATCCGGGACGTCCAGAGATCTAATCGAGCCGCTAGAACCACTCACGTGCAAAAAGACCTCCTCGTGGTATTTTTGTAAAGACCACCTCTCGGATCTCCTTGGGGTCCTCTTTGCAAAAGACCACCTCGGGTCCTTTGTGAAGGAGACCATAAGACCTCCCTCCGCGTTGATCTGGACCGTTCGGGACCTCCTAGGCCTTATCTGAGGCCGTCCGGATCTCCTCCCGTTAAAACCTGTCACTTAGGACCTCCCAGAGGTAGATCTTGGCCGTCCAAGACCTCCCGGTTGAATCCCGGCCGATCAAGACCTCCTCGTTTGATCTTGATGCCCGGGACCTCCTCGCGATGCGTCGTCGTTAAAGACCTCCCTCTGAGATCTAGACCGTTGAAGACCTCCTCCGTGAGATCTTAGCCATCGGACCTCCCTCCGTAGGTTCACCCTGGACCTCCCCTAGTGCTCCGGGACCGCGGATCTCGTCGGCGGTCCACGACCTCCGTCGCCGCGCGCCTCCTTTGCGTCTGTTGTGCATGCCTGTGCGTGGCCGTTAGATCAGATCTCAACGGTCGGACCTCCCGATCTGGGCGAGGAGGTCTTTTGTGCGCTATGCTTGAGTCTGTGGCCTGCGATGCAAGATCAACGGCCCACGACCTCTCCTTTGTCTTCTAGTTCATTTGGACCTCCGAGAGCTCAAATTTTCTAAGTCTTTTGATGTTCCAAATTTCAAAAGTGCATAACTTGGTCATTTTAGCTTCTTTTGAATGATTCGAGTTGTTGTAGCTTTGTTATAGTATGAACTTTAATCGAGAATGAATTTGAAGCCTTTGTTATGTGCAGAAAATGATATAAACGCATGATCTTGTTTAGTGAAAATGGTTGTTTAGGAATTCATTGAAAGTTTGTAAAATGCATAACTTATTCTCTTTAACTCCAAACTGAGCAAACTCAACTTGGTAAAATTTGTCTGTAGACATGCTTTAATATGAACTAGGCTTTGTCTTTATTCTTGTTCCTGAAAAGTGATATATGCTAGTTCTAGAACTTAGAAAAATCATAACTAATTCATTATAACTCCAAATTGTGCAAACTCAGTTTTGCTGTTGTTAGGATAACCATATCTACCTACCATAAAAATTTCAAGTTCCAGATCATTCTAAAAATTTTCTCCATGAACAGTAACCATAATTAATTTAATTAGAATTTTCAGTTGAAGAACTTAGATTAGCCATAATTTTTCATGCTAAGTCCAAATGACCTGTTTCTTGTTTCTAAATTTGTCTAAAATCAACTAGCTGCTGTAGAAATTTCACTTTGGATTTGGAGAACTTTTACTGTGGAGTTTTATTTGGAGTTCTTGTTCTTATTTGGTTATCGCCTTTTCACGTTAGGTTAGAAGGAAATATTTGATTACGTGAGTGAATCCTCTGCAGCAAGAAAGTGATCTACAGACAAGGCAAGCGGTTTGATCATACCAGTTCAATCCCATTACTTTTAAAATCTAATACTTTGTTTTACTTGTATGTATGCATGCTTTTGTGTCAATGACTAATTTTGCGAATAGAGGTAGCTAATCCTGTTGCATTGTTTCCCTTAAATTGTTCACCCACTGCCACTACCTTAGGAATATTATCCTCACCGGTGAATTAGAGCCGGTGAATGATTTAGGGCCTCTTATTTGTCTTTCTGATATGATGCTTAGCAATGCTTAGATACCTGGTAGAATTGGGCGGTTATCGACTTAGTCGGTAACCTTGATCACACAAAATTATTATAACTTTATGATTCATCTTTTGCTATGTTTATTGTGAAAACTAAAAATGAAAACAAAATGATTTAGACTTGGGCACAATGGTATGTTGGTGTGCTTGTGGGTGTGACTAGAATGGTGCAGAGTCAATTAAGGACCGAACATCTTGGGAGTACATTATCAGAGAGCAATTTGTGCGTGCTAACCACACTAGAGGGTATGGGACCTCTCTTGACTTAGTACTTTGGCGTGTATTGGCTTGGTCGCGAGGAGCGCGCGAGGAGGATGGTCTTTGGGAGCATTGTAGAGTCCGAAAGGCTTCCGTGATGGCTGGTTGTCTTTGTTTGGCAATGTAAGCGTATGAATTCGATCCATACTGGCGGCTCGTAGTCAATGCACAATATTGGAGCGTCTCGTAGGACTTAGCGTGCGGCATACCTTCTGAGTGTGCTTTGTGGCTTAAAGGCGGCCTGAAGTGTGGGAACATTGGTACACCCTGCAGGTTAAAACTATTCGAATAGCCTCGTCCTAGGTTATGGGCGGCGGTAAGCTTTCAAGAGTTAGACTACAACCTTTTAAATTAAAACTTGACATGGGTGGTGCGAATCAGGGATTCGTGCTATGTGTGGTGGCTATTGGGGTAGTCACCAATAGTTGGTTACTCTTGTACTTATTGTATCATTGTTATTTCAACAATTACAATCAGTTTTGTCAAATTGCTTTGAATCTATTACATTATTGCAAATGAAAACTAACTTACGCTAAAAGTAAGTCGAGCCCCCTCCACTTAAATAAAGCTTGCATGTAGTTAATTATAGTTACATTATCCCTACACGTCGGTCTTGCGAGTACAAAAATAATTTTTGTAATCAGTTGCTTTGCTTAATGTTTTTGTTGCGAGAGGAAGAAGGTGAGCCCAAGGGCTTCCCTTTTGTGAGATGTGCTTGGGTTTGCGACTAGCTTGGCGCGGTTGGTTGCCTTGTGGGTAAAGGCACACAAATGAGCTCTTTTGTTTATCGCCATCTTATGGCACTTTTGCTTCCGCTGTTCAATTGTTATTTAGTTGTCATTTGGCCGGTTGGCCCTTGTTGTAATAAATCTCTATTATGTATGTCTTTTATTAGACACATTGTATGGAATTGATGCATGATTTTGTAACGGGTGTGTATATCACTTTGGAAGTATACATATCTCGGGGCTTGGTTTATTGATTTGTGATGCTAGGGTCAATGGAAGACTAAGCATTCCAAGCCGAATAAACCGGGGTCCCCACACACCCTGGCCACGTCCTCGTCCACGCCACCCCTCCGTCCTCATGGGACTACTCTGGCCTCATCAATGCCTTCAACGCTATGACCTTGCAGGCACCGACCACTGATTGGTACATGGACACCGGCGCCACCACTCACATGTCATCCGACTCCGGTAACCTCACATTCATTTCTCCTCTCCCACCTTCCTCCTCCCACATCATGGTCGGCAATGGTCACACTCTTCTTGTCACCAGCGCAGGCCAATGCATCTTTCCTACACACATTCGTTCTCTCTACCTCCAAAACGTCCTTGTCACCCCTCGTTTAATACAAAATCTCGTGTCCATTAGTAAGTTTACAACTAACAATCATTATCTTTGTCGAATTTGACCCTCATGGGTTTTCAATGAAGGATCTTGAACCAAGAGTGAAATTCGCAGTGCAATAGTTCAAGCGAGCTCTACCCTCTCAACCTACTACACCTCAAGCTCTTGCCACTTCTACCGATAGCACCATTCTTGACATCTTGTCTTGGCACCATCTCGTCGGTGCTTCCGTTATCTCGTCCTTTCAAAATAAATGATAGTAATTTGTGCCATGCACATCAATTAGGTCGGCGTGTTTGTTTACCTTTTTTGATCTATGAGTCATACGACTTGTCCTTTGAGTTAATTCATTGTGATCTTTAGACATTGCCAATGGCGAGTATTTCCGACTATAAATACTTCATTGTGATATTGGATGATTTCACCCATTACTTGTGGACCATCCCACTTTGTTTCAAATCATAAACATTTTTTATTTTATCCAATTTTATGCTTATATTGCTACTCAATTCTCCATTATTCTTCGCCATCCAATGTGACAATGGTGGCGAGTCGATAACCGTGCTCTCCACCGGTTCACCGCCTCATGCATCCATCTTCAGTTTTCTTGTCCACACACCTCACAACAAAATGACAAGTTTGGACTTATTATTTGTACGATGAACGATATTGTTCGCTCACTTCTTTTTCAAGCGTGCATGCCACTTTCTTTTTGGGTCGAATCCCTCCATGCGGCCACATATCTCCTGAATCGTTTACCCACCAAAACCATAGATTTCTCCACTCCGTTCTAGGCCTAGTTCAGACTTTGTCGTCCTACTCCCATCTCTGAGTTTTTGGTTGTCTTTGCTACCCAAATACTTCCGCTAGCATGGTGCACAACCTTGCTCCCCGGTCGGTCCCCTGTGTATTCCTTGGTTGCCCTCCCAATCACAAGTGCTACCATTGCATGGACCTTAAAACTTGTTGGATCATCACTTCCCATCATGTGGTGTTCGATGAAGATATTTTCCCCTTTGCATATTCTTCACCAGACTCCGCGGCTACTTATGATTTTCTTCACATACCTCCTGCTGAACCTTCATCCTCCACAATGTCTTCATCTTCTCTAGATGATGATCTTCCTCCTATCGCCATCCTCCCTGTCGTGGCAACCTCTACCCCTGCTGTGGTAGCACAGATAGCGCCGATCGCCCACCGCGATGGCGCTTCTTCTGTTGTGGCAATGCCTCTCGCCTTCACCTGCCACCGGTGAAGGCCTCCCGCCACGACAACTCCTCTCCTTGACACGGTAGGGTCTCGCTACCGCACTCCTTTGCTTCTCACTCCTATGGCATGCGTCTTCAGTATGGTATTCGTGTCCCGCCTTGTAAGAAACTCAACCTTCATGTAGCGGCATATCCCATATTCGTGTCTGCCACCAACTATAAAGGGGATATCCCACATATCCTCTAAGATATATTCATTCATATTCATAATCGTGTAATCATTCGTTGTTCAGATTCAAATTCATCAATTCTGTAACATCCCCATTGTATTCTCATACAAACACTAAGTGTGTCCACAACAATAATGATCTTTGTTTTGATAGTGTTCTCATATCGTTTTCCCAGATAAGCTCGATAGGGAACCCCGTGTTCCGATCATCGACAGGAGGGGGTGGCCGGCGGATGTGGACCAGCGGGGGTTGCGACAGAGGCAGAGTGACGTGGAGGCGTGAGAGTGAGGCAGATGGAGAGAGGGAGACAGAGGAAGAAGAAGGGGTGGAAGAAGATATTTTTAGGGACTAACAGGTGGGCCCCTTATCTTTTTTAATTTATTGACTCAGGAGATTGTTGTGAGAGATGATGTGTGGGTTGAGGTGGCATCCAAGTATGCAGAATTTTGACACATAGGTGTCATGTCAGTCAAAACTGGGGTTGGATGGGTCGGGGAGGGTCGGTTGCACTGGTTTCAATAGTTGAAGGTTCCAAATTAAACGGTTTTACAATTTGAGGTTGAAAAGTGGACTCAGACGATAGTAAAGGGTTGTAAAGTGGACTTTTTCCAAAAACTCAAATCGGGTTGGACATGACAAAAGCTTGGCACGGTTACCTAGAGACGAAATATTTATTTGCCTCTTTTCTAAAAGCGAGGAATAGATGATGAAATGGTATGTCAAGTGAGCGGCTAATTGATGTGCTTGGCTCATCGAAAGATGTTCTAGTGATCCATCAAAATATGTATGGCCTAGTTTTCAAACAAGTAATATGGCCACATTTGATTAATGCAAGTGCTTGGCTCGAACAATACGTAACCCTAATCCTAGATATGGTGGGATGGTGGCGAGGCATGATGGCCATAGTGTGGAGAGAAGAGCGCTGTGTGCTCGCATGTAAGGGAAGCAAGGGGTTACGGCATGTTTGTTTTCTTCCTAATTTGGCCATATTTTTGTGCCACAAGTGTAGCAAGCTTATGAGTCTATGACAAGTAGAGTAAGGAGCTAAGAAACACCACAATCGTGTCTTGAAATCAAACATTTACAAGAAAAGGTCAAAGTGGGCTAACTTAGTGTGGCAAAGCTTGCCACGAACCAAACAGCTTATCCGGGTTGGTACGAATCTAGATGAGATCCAAAGAAGCTCTCACTACCGTAATAGTCTAATTTCCCGAGTGCTCGGAAGTTTCTGAGTGTTTTGAATAATACACTGGAACTTCCCGAGTGCCTCATGAAACACTCGGGAGAGTAAAACACTCGAAGTGCGGTTCCAGTGTTCGACCGACACCGGAACCTTTGACGGAGCAACGGGAAAAATGCTCTCCCGAGTGTCATTCGTTACGTACACTCGGGAGCTAAAAAGAACAGCCGCCATTATTTCCTCCGCGCGCCTCGTTTCTAGCCCGCTTCCTAAACCCCGCGCGCTCGATCTCCCCACGATCGCGCCGCCCTCCCCGCCCCTCCACCGCCTCGCCTCCGCCACCGCCGCCAGCCTCGCCGCCTCCCGGCTCCTCGGCTCCCTCCTCCCGCCGACTGCGCCCCGACTCCGCCTCCCGGCTCCCTCCCTGCCGCCGCCGCCCCGGCTCGCCTCGCGCGCTCCCCTCCCGCTGCCGCGCTTCGACTCGCCTCCCGGCTCCCTCCTCTGCCGCGCGCCCCGACTCCGCCTCCCCTGCCACCTCCCACCGACGCTCCTCTGCTAGGTTGAACCAATTCCCTCTTGCCTTTCTTTCTTTCCTTGTTTATTGATTCTTGATCACATTAATTGTTGAATTGTTATTTTGTAAGATTGTGATTTGGTGAATCTATTACATACCTATATTGTTGCTTTAATGTCCATGAGAATTGTTGCTTTAGTTCATAGTATTACACTGCACTTTTTTGACATTTGGCTGTTTGTTACAAATAGAAATCATAATCCCATCTCCTTTAGTGCGTACTAGAGCTCCTAGCCTTTAAAAGACATTTCAATACAGAGATGTATAAAGATACATCGGAATTTACTTAGTCCTGTTAATTAATAGTTGTAATCTCTTCATAATTTCATAAAAAATTTGATAAATCAAATATCATGCATGAGAAAATGAGAGCTACATAGAAGAAGCGAGCTAGAGATCAGTGAAATCAACTTGTATTTCATATAGGAGATGTATTAACGATTATATAGTACATGCTAATTAACTACCAGTTGGTGATTTCCCAATGAGAAGTTCCTTATACATATTTGACTATTCGGACTTAAGGAAGTGGGATCGATGTCCGTTGATAAGTATGTAATACGACGCTCATGGTCTGATAGATGCATGTTCAACACTTAACACATATCACAAAGATCCGGCTTCGATTAATGCATGGTCTTGATTATTTTTGTAGTGCATGTGAATCACACGATGTGATCTCACCATATAGGCACTTGTGCAGAACTCGATTGATGTAGCTATCATCAAAACATCATGTATTAATTAGTTAAATATATGAGGGTAGTTGTGGCAAATGCTCTGTTAGACTTTCATCTTTGAGAAAATTAATGTGCTTTCTAAATTCTTAAGGTTCAAGTACAGTAGAGAAGGATCGACATACAAGCACAGATGAGCAATGTAATTCTTGGCCCATACCATACATGATTGGTTAGCTAGTTTTTTTTCTTGCTATGTATGGATCATGCATGCCTCTTTTGATAAGATAAGACATTATGTATTATGTTTTGCACACTAGGATGGCTGAGGATCGTAGTTGGATGTACACTGGGCGTAGAGCGATGGGTGACTGTACCCAAGAATGGATGGAAAAGTCGACAGATTTTGTGGATCGAGCATTTGCTAGGCGTAATGGACGGGGTGTGTTGTGCCCTTGTTCTCGTTGTTCGAACACATGGCCACAAATGAGGGCAACAATGATCGCACACCATGCAAGTACGAATTTAGGCGTGCTATCTGTGTGGGTGTATCACTAGCGAGTCACAACATAGCGCATCGGATGTGCTAAGGGAAGAAACGGACGATGGCGGCCACAATGAGAGTAGGATAGAAGACATGCTAGATGATGTGCGTCATGCATATGGGCCACCTGCTGAGGAAGAACCGGAGCCTGCAACAAGGGCTTTCTTTGATATGTTGTCATGGCAAGGAGTCAACCACTTCATGGGCACACAGGTGTCCCAACTAGATGCTATCACACGACTACTTGTCAAGTCTCGATTCGGACAAGCATTGCTTGCTTTGATGCATTCTTAAGCGTGTTTAGCACCCTTCTCCTCGGTCACAAAGCGCCCGCTAACTTGTATGAGGCCAAGAAATTGATAAGCGCACTAAATATGCCATATGAGAAGATAGATGTTTGTCCAAATCATTGCATACTATTTAGGAATGAGAATGTGGACAAAGATCACTCGTGATTAGTGTGGTGAGTCTAGGTTTGTTGAGGTTGACTCGGTGATGGTCGGAAGAGGACTTCCTATTGGCGTAAAAATATACGTATCTACCATTTGGGCCATGAATCCAACGGTTATACATGTCTGAGGTTTCTGCCAAACAAATGGTATGGCACAAGTATGGTCGTCGGTACCATAATGACAAGATGGTCCACCCATCTGATGGTGAAGCATGGAAGCAATTTGACCGAGACTATGTACAGTTTGCTGCGGAGCCTCGGAACGTTCGAATTGCAATTGCAACTGATGGGTTTAACCCATTTGGTATGGGGGCTGCGCCATACAGCTGTTGGCCTGTGTTTGTCATTCCCCTTAACCTCCCACCCGGCGTTTGCATGCAGAAGCAGTACATATTCCTTTCCTTGATAATCCCTGGTCCTGAGTACCCAAGGAAGAATATGAGTGTATTCATGGAGCCGGTGGTGGATGAATTGTTACATGCTTGGGAACAAGGCATAGTGACATATGATCGGGCATTGAAACAGAACTTCACCATGCGGGTCGCGTACCACACATCCATGCATGACTTCCTGGCGTACGGGATATTCTGTGGGTGGTCTGTACATGGGAAGATGCCATGCCCAATCTGGTAGGTCAACATGTTCATATTGATTGTATGTTGCAGATACATATTTATTGACCGCCGTGGTTTTTTTGGGTGCAGGAAAAGAAGAAGCAGAGGTCTGTCTCCGATATGGAGGCATATGTAGCAGCTAGGAGGGGTGATCAGGAGGGCACCTTTTGCAGCCAGCGCGCGACAGAGAACTTTGTACGATTTCTGATCATTTTGTCCCTGGTGATTTTTGCTCCCTGATGATTTTGTCCAACAGGTTGCATATCACGATCTTGCTAAGGAGATTCATGGCCCGGACTACGACGTCATGAATTCACCACTAGACGCGAGTGTTGTGTACAAGGCTGGAAAGGGGAAGAAACATGGTCGTTTCTTCATGGGTGCCGGGTACATTAGCACACTGACAACCCTCTCGAGGTCCGATCCATGAGTGCTTCATCAACGGATGAAGTACACCTTCAAAGTCGGCAAACAACCATCACATGTTTCCCGTCTCGATTTACGAGCTTGGTAGCAGTGCGACAAGAAATTGAGGCTAGGCAGCGGTTGGAGCAAATACTCCTGCAGGTTAGTTGGTGCAAATATCAAAGTAATATGCAATATATATTCGTACTTGGCTAATGTATGTCAATGTGCAAACAAAAAAGCATATGACACTCGGGACCGGACTCCACTTAATGGCCCTCTGTACGGGAACCCTCGCCTAACTTATCTCCTTGATTAGTAATCGCATCACGATTATTATATTGTTAGTCTCTTATGAGTGCTTGATTCGTAAGACATTGAAATGACATGCAATGTAATTATTGGTCGCTCATCGCAAATTCCTTATAATGCGATTTCTTATGAAAATGTAGGAAGCGGCGAGGATCGATTTGCTTCTACTGCTAATGTTGAAGTCTTGGTGCTAATGTTGAAGATAATGTGAATGCATCCATCGCGAGAGGCCACCACTAGGTGCTTGCTATTTTCATGATCTACTAAAAGGATACCAATATTAGAAAACATTCACAATCAGTGCTTGCTAAAAATGGATAAAAATGGCTACATATATAACTAATTCACTATATCTATATCATAAATTCTTTTGAAATATGTCAACATATAATAATTTGTATGTACAATTCTTTCTATGAATTTGATGATAAGTGCTTGAGACATAAATGTTGATCAAGTAGTTCACAATGACAACATATTGAGAGTTGAGTTTAACATTTTAGCACTGTGCTTTTCATGTTCTATATTGTTAGGTGCTAATAAACACGTCAACATATCAATTTGCCAGAGCTTTTAAAAGGTACATCATACAAGTGGATTCTATGCATGTAATTATATATCTAACAAAATATCACTCCTCGCACCTCTTAATTAAGTCCATATATAGTTTCAACTCATTCCTTTTTACAGTAGTACATCATTATACTCAAATTTCTCTTGCATGTGCTGTAGATGACATAAGTAAATGATCAATTAGGCCACAAGCTAGCTGGCCCACACCACAGGCATGCCCTTAACTGATTTGCCATGTTATTAGGTTGCTTATCATGATTTAAAGGAATTTTTTTGCTTTGTCAATAGTTTGGTTAATTATCTTTTCATGTAATATCAATTCCCAACTTTTGTTGTAAGATGACACTAATATTAAGTTTTGCTCTATTTGCGTAACTCATAAAATGATGCTTTTGTGCACTGAAGATTGAAGCAGCAAATTCTGTGCATGCAAATGGTTGCAGCGATACTTGCTTTTGTTTGATGTATATAAGACTATGAATTTACTATTTCGAACTGTTATATGTATTATGCCATATGCTTACATTTTCGAACTTGAACTTGAATGTTGTGAGCTCAGGAACTGTTATATCTATCATGTCTTTTGATTGCGGAATGGATGGATGGATGGATTATTTGATTGCTGTGGAATGGATGGATGGATGGATTATTTGATTGTTGTGGAATGGATGGATTATTTGATTGCTATTGAATTGCTCTGGAATAGATTTTTATTGAATTTATGAAAAATGGGGTTCTACTGTTTTGTCGTTTTCCCGAGTGCATTTTTCCGAGTATCGACACTCGGGAAAGCGACCTCATATTTCCCGAGTGTCGACACTCGGGAAATTTAAACCGTGCAAGTTTCATGCGGAATTCGTCGGAGCTTTCCCGAGTGTCATTTTTGCAATGCACTCGGGACAAATAGCCACGTGTCAATTTCCTCGGTTTCGTCGATCAAAAGTTGGAAACTTTCCCGAGTGTTTTTGAAGCTTATTCCCGAGTGTCGACACTCGGTAAAGATTCCGCACGGTCCGGCCGTTCTGTAGGGTTTTCTCCGAGTGTATGAGTTTCAGTGTATAAATATACACTGGAAAGTTCTATTTCGAGTGTTACACTCGGAAAGCTTTTTGTCCCGACTAATCTATCCGAGTGTCTGTTTTCGAGTGTGACACTTGGGAAACATATTTCAGTGTTTCTCCCATTTTCCCGATGTTTTTGGCACTCGGGAAAATCCTGATTCAGTAGATATTTTCCGAGTGTTTCTCCTATTTTCCTGAATGTTTTGGCACTGGAAAATTCTGATTCAGTAGATATTTTCCGAGTGTTTCTCCTATTTTCCCGAATGTTTTGGCACTCGGGAAAAATCATGATTCTGTAGTGTCTACACTATCCCAAGTTCCCTCATCATAAACACCCCGCTATCATTTGGAGATTCTTTTAGACATAACTAAGTACGAGAAAGTGGGAATTACTCCCATTTGTGCACAGAGACTATAACCATTTTGGTACACACATATGAGTGCTATCATTTGGAAATCAAGCATAATCCCCATGCGGCCAAAACACTTTTGTCCTGCTGCGAAAACACCAAATTATCGGCGAAATCACTAGATCAGCACGGACGGTTTTAACCGGCCCCTTCTTATTGCTTCTCATTTTCTCCCGTGGTTGGGTGTGGTACTAAAAAACCAAATTTATTGATTCTATTCCAGTACCAACCGGAATAACCAGAATATGTCATATCGACACCTAAAACGGGACACAGCAAGCTCAATCCTATACCAGCCTCAATGCTGGTCAATACCGGTCATTCCGGCCCATTCCGGTACCAGACATGATATGAAGTGACCCCTCCTTTGAAACAGGCACAAAGACTAAGCCCAATATTACTTTTTTTGTTAAGTGAAATTATGCTAAACTATGATAAAATATACGAAGTTATGAACTCGTGTTGTATTATTTAACTACATACAATCTTTGTATTAACTCATTGAACTATGTGTCATTTTTATTCTATGGTTATCTATTCGAAGTGAGATTCCAAGTGAAATTATGTGTGTACATAATTACATATATATTTATGAATAAATATATATTATTATATTAAAATCCGAACGATGCGCTAGAATGGATGACACTAGTGCATTCTATACTAGGAGGCAAACGGAATGGAATTGACAACTATGCTAAAACCAAACATGTCAAGAATTGAGTGACTTCATAGTAGTGGCGGAGCCAGATTTCGATAATGGAGGTGCATTTTTTTTTGCGATTACAAAGAAAACACGTGTACACACATCACCACGCATGCACACCATAAACACGCGCGAGTGCACCTCCTTAACACACGTCTAGCAAAGCGGAGGTTGGAAATAAATACGGGACCTTACAAAATTTGTGCTGAACGTGTACTTAAATGTGCAAACTTAATTGACACATTCTAACATAAAAGTTTAAATGATATAGTTAAAGATCAAATGAAACAAATTACATGTTTCTAGTGCAGTCGACGTCACAAAATATAGCTTGTGTTGGTGAGCTGCTGACTATTGATTGCCGATATTACAAATTTATTATATAGCTTGTGTCTTATACTAGGTATATATACTGTATAGTGGATTTGCATATAAAATTTTTTGGGGTAGGGCTTTACCCCATGTACCTTGGGTGGCTCCGCCGCCGCTTCATAGATCTGTCGCTAGCAAGCAACTGAGCAAGTAGCGGTGTCTATAAAAAAAAAGTAGCGGAGTTAACCCGTTAGTTACTCAATCATATTTTATCTTTTTTTTCTTCTGAAAGGCAGCATTAATACCTGATTGGACGATGAAATGATAAAATCAGTTTTGCTCAAGTGGAAGGTGATTGCATTTGTAGACGGGAGCGGGGTTGTTGATTGATGTGCTTGGCTAATCGAAAGATGGTCACATTTGATTGATGCAGCAGGAATGCAGGTGCTTGTCATCTCAGAAGATGTGCAATTTGGTGTCGTTCTGGAAGGCGGATCGACGGAGCGGAATGCGAGGTGCTAATTCGTCGGTCGTCACTCTAGTGTGGCAATTGCAGGCAAGGCGGCAGTGGTAAATTTCGCCGTTGGTTCACCTTAATCAGCATTTATTCATTACGAACAAGATTACAATCACGATGAATACATACAACTAGAAAGGAATTTTGGTACACATAGATGAGAGCATCTACAATAGTCCACGTCAGCTGTTACTAAGGGGTTTCTACATCAGCATTTAGATGATGTGGATGAGAGAAGGTGAGGAGAGAGGGCGAGGTTGTTTTTAGATGAAGAAACTATCAAATTGTTAATACCAAGACACAAGAAACAATTAAATACTCTATTAGAGACTTACTTGTTACCTAAAAACGCGTTTTGTGGGTCCCACTGTCTTAAAGCTAAATATTCATCCGATCATTTGTGCATTCCAACTTTATTATTGATATGATAAATAAGTTAAAACATGTAGTCTATAAAGTTGTACTTCATTATTGATCATCAAGAATCATGCACACTTGTAGCAATTAAAATCTTAGACATATGCTCAAGAAATAATCTATTGAAAAACTTGTTTCTTTTTATTAGATTAAGTACTCTCTCTCATCTTAGTAACAATCTAAGAAATAAACTATTGTAGATGCTCTGAGTTGCACAATTTGCCTTTGTAATAAGCGTCACACTGGCAATATCCACGTGGCACCTGATGAGTTGCACAACTCAGTGAGTCCATCCTAGGGTTTAATACAAATGCAATCAAATGTCCAGTTAAAACCAAAATTAATAAAAGTTAGGTATCTGTTTGGCAAAACTGAAAGAACAAGATCTAACTGAGGTTGTACATCTAGAATGGGGCAGACCTTTAAATTTACTCGAGCAATACATCACGTTATTTAGATCCATCGTATCCACCTAGCTCACACTACAATTGTTTTTGTGAGGCTTAGTAGCGCAATTTTCCCACTTTGCTGTAAGTAGCGCAATTTTTCCACTTTGCTGTAAATGTGTACATACGGTGGGTTTTTCTCTTAATTTAATTTCTTTTTTAAAATGAAAGCTAGCAAGAGATGATAAATACCAGCTTGTCTATGTGATGTCAAAAGGGAATCAACTAGGAAAAGGGAAACCATTAGCCAACCAATGGGAAATTGTTTTTATGCGAGATAGCCAACCCATGCATCTATGCATGGGGAAATGTTGCCACATTTGGTGCTTATGGCGTCATGTTAGTGATTTTTGTACAAAACTTTTGTAAGAGGTTGTTACCTGTACATAGAGCCCTTTCATTCAGATAGCCTGCCATTGGATATGTACTTGACAGAATGTTGAATTATTGTTTCTATTGCAAAGCACTTACATAGAGAAATATTTTAGACAACCAGCCAATGCATATATGCATGAAAACGTCGCCGCTTATAAGAGGTCATCAATCTTTTGGTGCCTATTGGTTTGGGAAAAGATGCATATGCATACTGAATACCAAATTGATGGGATCTACTCAGACATTTTGACGGCGTCATGTTTGTGATTTCTTTTTGCAAATTTAGTACTAGGAAACCACCAATTAAATTTGAACCATTTTAAGTTTGAAGCGTTTGGGGCTTATATCTATTTTACACTAGCAACAAAAATGCATCCCTTGCAACAAAAAAAAAATCCATCGCAAAAAAAAAAAAATTGTATGCTAATGTGTATTTTTCGGGTAACACAGGTCTCTACTAATATTGCAATAAAGTGAATGACAAAGCAACAAAAGATCTACGAGCAGACTGATCCAAGTCAAACCAGAGGACACATGACCTAAGAAAAAAACTATTAGGGCACCTCTAATGGTATCTTCATCGTATTGAAGCGATTCGGGTTCAATGATATGCCACATAAGGAACCACATGAATCAACGTTTTATTCTTTCAATGTATTGAACTAAGTCCTCTATCAAAGTGAGACTCACATCCTTAAAAATTAAAATAAAAAACAGCAATGCATCTCCTCCCAAGTCCCAACCGCTCCACTTGCTCTTCTTGATGCCTAGCCCTCACCTCCGATCCCCTCCACCATCTCACTCCACTGCCGCGATTGGCCGTTGCTGCGAGGTCTCCACGCCACAGCCATCCGGTTTCTACCTCGAGCAACAGTGGTGGTGAGATCCAAATGAAAGCATCCTCGATCTGGTGGCGAGCGACGGGTGCTTCCTCGATCCGAATGTCGAGATCCAGTCCCAGCATCCTCGACGTGGCAACGGCGTGGGCGTGTGGTAGTGTCCTCGATCCAGGCTGAGGCGATGTTGATGAGGTCAGGATGGGATGCGGCGGCGTGGCGGCCTCCTCTTTGCGCCCAGCGGTGGCCCGATGATGGCAACGATGACCCCGTATTCGCATATGACATGTGTGCCTCTCACACATTGTTTTTTTCTTGGAATTGAATCAAGTTGGGAGTTCGGTTCTATGATTTCTTTTTTTAAAAAATGATAGCTCCAATGTGGTGAATCGATTCGAAGGCTTGTCTCTCCTCCTTTGAACCGGCCCAAATAGCATGATACGGGGTGGCTTTGATCTTGCGATGGAGACGAACACACAAGCGATGAGGATACCTCAAAGATAGCACCACAATTTGAGTTGAAGCAATCTTGTGTTGAGCACACAACCACAATAGCGAGAATTGCGGCACAACCCTCACGTTGATCCAATCCACACAACTAGCACAGATGTAAGCCCACGAGAGGTTGACCATGACCGGTCAATCCAAGCAATCTCTAAGAAATCGCAAGAACAATGAAGGAGAGAACTCTCGAGTTTAGGAAAAACAACGATAAAACTCATAGTAGATTAATATCAAAAGAAACGTGGTGGCCCTCAAAGGTATGTGTACAAGGGCTTATATAGTCATGAGACTCGATTTATTCGACTTGTAATGCTTAGTCTTCCATTGACCCTAACATTACAAATCAAATAAACCAAGCCTCGAGATATGTATACTTGTCGAAATGCGATATACACACCTGTTACAAAATCATGCATCAATTCCATACGTCATATTGTGACAAGTCTAGCGAAAGACATACATAATATAAAGTTATTACAAAGGGAGCCGACTGGCCAAAAGACATAAATATCAAATAACAGCGGAAGCAAAAAGTGCCATAAGATTGCTTTAACCAAAATACGACCGGTTAGCCATAACCCACAAGGCAACCGACCGGACCGCCAAGCTAGTCGTCCATACCGCAGCAAAACTCACCAAAATTGATCCCTTGGGGATCAACCTTCTTCTTCTGCAACAATTAAGCAAAGCAAATGAGTACAAAAATGTACTCGCAAGAATTACGGGTAACAAACCTAGTTACTACTACATGCAGGCTTTAACTCAAAGGAGAAGGCTCAAGATTAATTTTCAGCATAAAGCAAATTTTATTTGCAATAGATAATAATTTGAAGGCAATTTTGATAATCTGAATTTTAATTGAGTAAATAACAGCGATACAATAAGTAATAACATAACAACAACCTGGAGATGACTAACCCAATAGCCATCACAACAATAGCACGAATTACCCATTCGTACCACCCATGTCAAGTTTTTAATTTAAAAGGTTGTAGTCTAGTTCTTACGGGGCGTATCCGAGCGTGTCCATAACCTAGGACGAGGCTATTCGAATAGTTCAAAACCCTGCAGGGGTGTACCAATGTACCCACACTTCAGACCACCTTTTGCCACTAGATGAAGCACACTTCGAAGGTATGCCACACGACTAAATCCTACGAGATATTTCCAATATTGTGTATCAACTACGAGCCGCTCGTATGGACCGAAGCCCATATACTTACATTGTAAAGGCGAAAGTCAACTACCCTATAGGGGTAAAGCTTCAGGACAACTACAATGCTCCACACATAAACCCCTCATTTTACCACAACACAACACACACACGCCACTGCGACTTGTAGCTAACACGCCAAAGTACTAAGTCAAGAGAGGTCACATACCCACTAATGTGGTCAAGACGCAAAATGCTCGAGCGGTGGCGCAAGTAACTCGGTCCTTAATTGACTCGAGCACCATTCCAGTCACACCCAAAAGCACACCATCTTACCATTGTGCCCAAGTCCAAATCATTTTGTTTTTATTTTTGGTTTCCATAAATAAACATAGCTCAAAGGCTGAAACATAGAGTCATAATAAGTATTTGTGTGATCAAGGTCATCGACTAAGTCGATAACCGCCCAATTCTACCGTTATCTAAGCATTCTAAGCATGACACCGTAAAGACAATAAAAGAGCATAATTAAATTACCGGGCTCTAATTCACCAGTGATATTAATAACTTATGTTTTGTGGCAGGGGATAAACAATTTAAGGGCAACCATGCAATGGGATTAGCTACCTCTAATCGACAAAATAAATCTTGACACAAGAAGCATGCATACTTAGTTTTTGCAAACAAGATATTAGACTTTCAAAGTAGTAGGAGCAATATGATCAAATGATGTTACATTGCTTGCCTTGTTGTAGATCACTTTCTTGCTGCAGAGGATCACTCACGTAATCAATAATTTCTTCGGAACCTAACGCAAAAATGCGATAAAACCAATAAGAACGAAGAACACCAAATAAAACTCAACAACAAAACTCATCCAAATCTCATGAAATTTATACAGCAGCTAGAGTATGATTTTAAATAATTTTAGGAACACGAATCAAGTCATTTGGATTAAGTATGAAAAAGTTATAGCTAAAACCATTTCTTTCAGCCTATTAATTCAATTAAATTAATTATTGGTACTGTTCATGGCAAAAATTTCTAATATGATCTAAGGTCTGAAATTTTTATGTTGGGTAGGTAATGGCATCCTAAGATCAGCAAAGTTGAGTTTACTTAATTTGGAGTTAAAATGAATTACTTATGATTTTTCCAAGTTGCAAAACTAGAACATGACATTTTTCAGGAATATGAACATGAGCAAAACCTATTTCATATTAAAGTATATTAACAGAGGAAATTTACAAAATTGAGTTTGCACATTTTGAAGTTATACAGAAAAAGGTATGCATTTTACAAGTTTCACATTAATTTCTGGGATATTAAAAAATGACTGAAAAATCATCAATATTGTTTACAAGGTTTTTTGGCACAGAACAATGTCTATACGCATTTTTAAATTAAATTTTAGTCAAATGTGAATTTAACCCAACTGAAATCATCCAGAAAGGAATTAAAATGAAATAGTTATGAATTTTCAAAGTTTAATACAATTTTTAGTTGTCAAATAAAGACTTACCGAATTTTAACAAAACCTATTCAACGAAACGCGTGGGCGAATGTGGGCCCTGATGCAAATCGAGCGCCCACGCGCATGGACAAAGCGCGCGCGCGCGATCAAAGGGCTCTTGTTGGATTTAAATCCAACGATCTGAGGATTGGGATGTTCGGGGGCGAGCGGCACACTCATCTCGACCGCAGATCGAAAAATGGAGGCTCTGGCGGCGCGCGCCGGTGGTCCGAACGGCACAATGATCTCAGCCGCTCACCTAGAGATGGACGGCTCACGCGATTTGGGACGTTCGGGGACCCGAAAGTCCCAGAAGATCTGGGCCACAGATCTTAAAATCGACGGTCCAAAATGCTCGCGAATAACACATGTGGATATTAAGTGCGCGGGGAGGTTAAATTGCATGGGCCCACATGTAAGTGACACAGGGCTATTTTAAGACAGCCGATAATTACTAAATCCAATGATTATTGATGATTAGTAATTAATGTGTCCTAAAAATTTCGCACAGAGAGAGTTTTAAGCGGGCGGGGGCCCGCCTGGCAGTGACACATTAGGATGATTTAGGACACACTAATTGTTACCTATGATTAGCAATTAATTAAACCCAATCTTTGTCTTAATGGCCTTGCTACTGCGGTTTTTGGCCTACGGCCCACATGTCAGTGACTCATGGAGTCAAATCCGACAGCCATTTAATGCCCACACTAATGACAAATGATTAACATTAATTGATGTCCTAAGGGTGTTGATTAGGGCCGACGGGGTTTTTTAAGTGGCTGGGCCCACTGGTCAGTGGCACAGTGGGCCGACTTAAGACAAATTAATTACCCCTAATGATTAACAATGATTAGGCCATTAATGCTGCCCCTGGCAAACAGCGACACGCAGGGGCTTCGTCCGCAAAACCGAAGCGGCAAAAGAACGGCTGCGGCCGGCTCCGACCACGGCGGTGCCCACAAAGTGCCAAAATGGGTTCGCAATAGCCTTGCGGTCCCGATGGCGATGACCTCGCCGGCGGCGACAGCCTAGAACGTCGGCTAGTCGGAAAAGAAGGCACGGTGACACTAAGGCCGAAAACGAAAATAGCTCAAAAGCTCCGCAGCAGTCCAAAGAAGCGGGTGCCATAGCATCTAAGGACTAATAAGAAGCTACCTTAAGCAAGATGAGCTTCAAAGATGGCCGGAGGAGCTTGGACAACAGAGAAACCCGCTGGAGTTGGAGAAGACAAAGTGGAAATGATGTTCTGAGCAAAAAAGAACATGAAAGAAAGGTAGGGTTAGCTTCAAAATAGCTCATGAAAGCTTTATGAGCAAATAATTGAGAAAAGAAGCTCTTACCGGAGCTGGAGAAGAAAAGGGGGTAAAATTGGCCGAAATGATCCAAACTCAAAATTGGTCCATTCCTGTGAATGAAACCCAAAATTGAGTTAGGGGAAATGAATATGGAGCTGAAGGGCTCAAAAGGGTACAAGAAGAATTGAAAAATGAACCACTGGAGCACCAAGATCCATAATTGAGCTCCACGGGTCAACAATGGTGGTTTTGGTATTTTTGGTGTTTTGAGCTCCACAAACAAAGAAAGAGCTAGGGGTGGTGTAAAAGAATACCAGGAGGGGTTTTGGGGCCTTTTATAGCTAGGAACCATTAGGGTTTAGCAAAAACGAAATGCTTGGGTGAGTTTAGTCCACAGCACTGCCATGGACCGAAAAAGAGAATTGATGGGGAGCAGGCTAGGGCATGGCTATGGCCGAAAGCAAGCCGCACGCATTCTTGCCCGATTAAGGAGAGTTGTGAGGGACAAGAAAGGACAAGGCCATGCCTCTCTGCACGCACGACGCCGCGAGAAGATGACCAGAGAAGCTAGGGTTCTTGTGAGTCGTTAGATTAGAAATGGATGGCTCAGATCGCACCGAAGCTCGGTCGTTCAAAAGAGTAAGGGAGATTGTGAACCCTCGGATCAGAAATGAACGGTTTAGATCGCCCGAGGCTCCTGAGGTTTAAAAACAATAGAGGAGGTCGTGAGCCCTTGGATTAGAATCGTACGGTCACGATTGAATGGGTCAATCGAGTGACCCGAGCGCCCAATTCATCCGGGCGGTGGATCTTGATCTAACGGCCCAAACGAGTTGGCGCAATCGCGAGGTCCGAACGTTCACGAGAACGTGGGCCATGCAATTTAAATCCAACGACTGAGGTTGAATGCGCGTTTTATGTGAGCCCGGGTGCAGTTAGTGGGTTGGGTTCGATCAAGTGGCTCGAGCGGACTTGGTCAGTTCAAACCCAACAGTGTTTTGACTAAGGGTTTCAATTAAGAGCTGAGAACTTTGAGGGATTTTTAAAGGTAGCAAAACAACTCCAAAGATTCTGAAATTTTTCCAGGAGCTTGCTAACTTAGGTATTAACCTTGTGTAAACTTTTTAGAGG
The DNA here is from genome assembly GCA_036346255.1 of Ampelocalamus luodianensis. Classification (NCBI taxonomy): domain Eukaryota; kingdom Viridiplantae; phylum Streptophyta; class Magnoliopsida; order Poales; family Poaceae; genus Ampelocalamus; species Ampelocalamus luodianensis. The sequence goes on from JAYEVH010000481.1 coordinate 23,958, forward strand.
TTTTTATGCAGTGCATTTTTCTCCAAAAATTCTGCAAGGTTCTGAAATAGGGTGTTGACTGAAAATCAAACAGGTTTGACTGCCCTCTCAAAAAATTCAAACAATTTCTAAAAATTGTGAAATTTTTTAGAGGGCTCACACACCAACCCTGGAACTTAGAAAAAAATATTTCCAAAGTATGATCACAAGATTTGACAAGAATGTTTTTGGAAGACAAGGTTTGGATTAAATGACTTATGACTTTGTATTTCCATAATTCTTGTGCAAGAATTGTTTGGAACAACCAGGAAATACATGATGTAAGATTTTTTTTTAATTTCTACTCATTTTCTTACATTTGAAACACAAGTCCAAAACTTGGTATGTTACAATAGCCTTCCTAAGACTTAGAACAAAATTGGAGTCCAATATGAACTAAAAAGAAAACCAAAAGTTACAGGTGCCGGTTTGTTTCTGTTATGCGGCGCATAAATTTTGAATCTAATGTTGGAAATTTATCTATCACATGGGCCTCGGAATAAGTTTTCCAAGGAGTACAAGAACACCCAAATCAGATTTCGTATGCAAAAGTGAAAACATTTTAAAATTGGGTTGTCTTTGGCGGTGTGAGTTCAATCCGAATTAAATTCAAACCATCGTATCTTCAATTTTGTTATTTGGTCCGACTTGAATCTGTGAGAAACATGAATAAGGAAGTCTTCTAAGCCTTTGTAAAGTCATAGAATATCAAGGTATCACCCAAAAATATCGTACAAGCCACATACTCCTCAAGATTATCATCTCTTGCGACGTTCTGGACAGCCCGTGCAACATCCAATGAACCTGTCATAACTTTTTGTAGAAAACTCCAAATCACGTGTCATTTGATGCGTTGGAAAATACAACTGATAAGATTTCCATGCATATGTATTGTATGCACTGGAACCTTCCGAGTTGCTGCCGATATCTTCGTGAACTTTGTCGATAGAACTGCATGACATCTTCCTTACATGCAGTTGGACTTCTAATGCTTCTTCCTTATGGCGTTCTTCCTCCCACACTCCCGCTAGACTCACACCATATGTTCATGCACCCTATAAACATAATTAACGTTAGGAGGCATCATCACATCCTTATATAAATTTAATTCATATTTAGGAAATGAAGTCACCTCTAGGTTATTGCATGGAACCGAAAGAACTCCTTCTATGATTTGGTGTTGTCCTGAATTACTAGAATCAACAACTTGCACAGCACCAAATGAGTATACTAATGCGTGAATAGCAGGGTTGTCATCATTGTCCTCCCTTCTTCAAGAAAAGTCGTCATCGGTTTTGGCCCATTGCTAAGCTCTCCAATTGAGTTCTCTTGAACTTGTAGTTAACATAGCTGAGATAGAGAAAGTTGTTGTGTCTTCTCTTCATATGTAACCTGCACAACATCACAAATAACACTAGAAATAGATGGTGAAGTGTTAGTTTCCTCACATCTAACATTTATCTCTCTTAAATTGTGCATGCTCACCAATAGGACAGATTTGACCTTGGATTTCTCTCTTATTTTTGTGGCTCTCTTTCTTACTACTAGATTCAAGTACATCTTTACGAGACATAGGAATCAAAGTGTAACTCTTTCCCCCTAAGTGTGCACATGTACTAATTTGTCCTAGTGTCATGAACTTAACCATGGTCGTATTGCCACGGTCGTCCCAAAAGCATGTGGCACGCCCTCATTGGTAACACATCACAAATAACCTCGTCCTTGTATTTACCAATAGAAAATGGTACCCGAACAACATGTGTCACTTTGAGACACTGAGAATTCCACACTCGTTCAACCACTCGACTTGATAAGACTTAGGTTTCTTGAATGTAGACAATCCCAATTTCTTTACCATATCAAGAATAGGGAGATTTTGGCTACTACCACTATCAATAATAAAAGTACATACCTCGCTCTTGACCTTGTCTTGGATGTAGAAGATGTTATTTCGTTGACTTGTACCTAACAAATCTTCGCCTTCCTTGTGTACCGACTGAACAGTGAGTGTTAGACCTGGCATAAAAGGCATCTCTTCATATTCTAACTTAATGTCATGATCAGATTCACTATCTTCTTGTTCATGCTCACTTTTAGAATGGTACTTATCCGTGTCATCAACAATCGTAGTATGTTTATTAGGACATCCACTCATCTTATGACCTTTACCATAACATTTAAAGCATGTAATATTGTTGGCTCTAGCAGTAGAAACAACACTACTATCAGCTTTATTCACGATTTTACTTACCGAACTTACCATTTTAGAAGCATCTCTTTGGAACGGTTGTGCTAGTTTGGATGACGCCACTGGTTTGAATGTAAAACTAGCACCACCATCTTGCTGATTTGGATGCTTCCAAGTTGATGGAGACGAATGGGAATGGCCGCCTTTAACTTTCCTCAACAATTGTTGTTCAGACTGCAACGCTTGATGAACCAATTCTTGGAGATTCCCATATGGATGCATCTCAACACGGCCCTATATATCCTCATTGAGCCCCTCCAAAAAGTGTGCCATAGTAGACTCGTCCGGTTCATGCATCCCTGCATGAATCAAAAGCATCTCCATCTCATTCCAATATCCATCAATGGAGAGATTACCTTGTTTAAGTCGTTGTGGCTTGTTATGGGGTTGTTTGTGCATAGTACGGTGGCACAAATCTCTCTTGCATGATGTTCTTCATCTCAGCCCAAGTCATCAGTCTTCTACGTTCCCTGTTCAATTAATCCCATCAAACCAAAGTATATTCAGTGAATTCCATTGAAGAGACACATACCTTCTTTTCTTTGGAAATTTTTTGACCATCGTATATTTGATCAACACGTATCACCCACTCTAGGTACTTCTCTGGGTCAGTCCTACCCGTGAACAATGGTATGGAAATTTTGATCATTCCCAAACCATCGTCTTCTAGACCTCGTTCACCGCCATTGTTATGCCCAAAGAAGCCCCCACTAATATGACCAGCACTGCGGTTGTGGTGATTGAAACAACGCCAATGGCCATAATTGCGGTAGTTCCCATCAAAAGCTCCATCGGACATAGCATCAAAGATGTAGTCTTGTAAATCATCACCAAAATTATTTTGTACCTGTGGACATTGTTGTGGTGGAAGAATGAGGGTAGCAGTTGCTCTAGCTTCTTATGGGAAAGCTTGGTTCCCCTCCAATCATCATAGGGATTCCATGATAGAATTAAAACAATTATCAACCGTTTGTTCATGCCACTAGAATGCTTGTTAATGCCATGTGAAGAGAATGTCCATATTATTATCCACCACATTAATGTGATTACCCAGCTCAGCCGGAGATGATGGATGCTTTTATCTAAAGCGTTGCACCTGCTCGTGAAGTGTTGATTCGAAGCAACAAATTGTGAACGAATGTTTAGAGAGAAATCAACACTATAGTGTATTCCCCCACCTCCTCATCTTCATAGTTTTTACCATTATACGAAGCTCCTAACATGGTATCAGACCCCAAATTTGAAATTCGGGATCTTCTATGTTCACAGCACCAGTCCTTGGATCAGTAGCCAGTACCCACAGTTACATCATTAAATATCAAACACATATCTAAAAAAATATAAAGCTATTGCATAATATTTAAGAAAGTATAAATATATCTTATGACTTTTGACTTTTAAAATGGCCAGCCAGGCCAAATACCTTTAAAGAATCAGCAGCAGAAGTGGAATTTAAAGTGCAACACGAGAAATCCTCACGATATACCCACGGGCAATCGACTGTGCCCGCGACCTAGTTCTTAGCCTTCTTGATCTCTAGTCTTGATGAATGCTCATAAATGTCCATATAGCCTTCTTCTTTTATACTTACTAAATAATAATATATTGAGCGAGCATGAGTACACAACCGTACTCGCGAGCCAACACACATAATACAATTATTATATATGCAAGGCTAATCAAAAGGAGGTTCATGGTTCTTTTATTTGCACAAAGCTAAGTCCGAATTAGAATAGTTAGCAAGCAGTTCCTAAGATTTAGCATTTTAACTAACACAAGTTTTGATAAAACTGAGTTTTATTGTAAAGTACTAGTGGACGCTCCAACCTCCTATATCACTAAGTGGGTCCATCCAATGCTCATGTTCGTTCTTGGGTCACATCCCATACTGATCACTGGTTCTCAACCAGGTCATCTCAACTCTCTGGGCTCCAACCCAATATTTCCAATCACTGGTCTCCAACCCATCCTCTCATCCTGCCCATAGATTATTTTATAAAAATAAAAGCTACTTCAAGCAAGTTCTTGGCACCGCCCATGATCGTGGGCACGACTATCTAGATAGTTTTCCCACTCTGCAGAGTTTGTACACTTTACCCACAAGAGACAATCAACTTATAATATCCGTCTTGACACACTTCCATAGGTGTGTGACTAAGATGATTGTCACAAGGCGTTTACGAATACCCCACCCCAACGCAAAACCACCCACTAGGTATCACCTCCTTGGGCCACGCCCCCGGGAGGTCTCCCACTTGCGCCGTGTAGCTCGGTGGCTCTCTTAACATTAATCCACACCACACACCCACCAATGGTGAAGTTGCGAGGAGGTGAACAAATTAGTTAGCCAGGTCATACCCATTATAGACTTGTGGTTACACTGTTTTTACACGATAGATCATCACAAGATCTGAATCCTTAATTGACTCGGGTGGTACTTTCACATACCCACTCTGTTGTGCACCCGGCACCAGCCACTCGTTCCAGCCACCCGAGTCTAAATCTATAAATCTATTTTTTTAGGTTTTCACTTTTGTTTAAAAATACTTTTCTAGTCCAACATACCAACCAGGCTCCATCCTCGACTACCCAATCTCATTTTCAAATGTTTTAATGATGCTAGGGCAATTTACTGTCCCTATGTCAATGTTACTACACAAAGCTAAGCATGACCCTTAAGTATGTATTTAGTAGCTACTAGGTATTCCATTAATCTAGGGTGACAAAGGATAACGTCCAAGTTCAAGTATTGAAAATTTATACACAATTATTAGTTAGGGTATTAACTATAGGCTAAAGCAACATACATGTATAAAACATAGCAATGCAATTTTATAATTGAAAACAATATAAATTGCATAAAAACTTAGGAGCAAAATGGTCAAAGTGTTGACTCGCTTTGCTCAATATTCTGATAATTGAATGGCTCAATGTTCTAATAACCTTGATCTCGACCTCGTTTTTGTTGGGACTGTTATTCCATCATAGCTTTAGATTCCAACTATGTAGAATACGATCGAACTCAAGAACTTCTAAAAGACAACAAAATGAAATCCAATAAATCCAAAAGCAAGTAACAAATGGAACACTTCAAATGAAAGTCAATACAACCACGAGTGTTTGAAGTGTGAAATACTTCAAACAAAACTAAACATACATAAGGGTATCCTGAAAGAAGGAAGTACTCCAGATGAAACTAAACCTACTTAGTAGAATTGATGAAAAAATACTTCAGACGAAGTATATCAAAAGAAAGTCGATGAAGGAAATACTTCAGACGGAATGAAGTACATCTAGTGATAGTTGGAATGAAGGAAGCACTTCATACCAAAATAGATAAATCCCAACTCTATTCATTTGGTCTAGTGGTGGGGGTCTTTGGTTGATAGTCAGGCTTAGGGTTAGACAACCATTTGATGCAGGTGAGGCGAGAGGATGGGGCTCTCGAGCAATCATTGGTGCAAGGAGTTAGGTCTCCAATGGAAGGGAGAGAATATTCATAGAAATATTCCTCATCGGTTACCTAGATGGGAAAGATTGCCTTGCTAGGTGGGATTCTCCGATACACCTTTAGGTCACGATTTGTACTTCCACCGGGAGCGGATAGCGAGGGGGTGATGGCTATAACCTAGACGATGTTAATTGGTGGCTAAACTACTATCATCCACTGGGGAACGTATCACCACTACTCACATGCAGTGCCTAGCTGATCTAATGATTTCTTTAGTTATTACTTCCTATTTATCAAGGAAGTTTCATGAAAGTGAGGTGATACCTATGAGTAGGTTTAGGGTTCGCATAGGGTAGACATAAGTCTCACCGACACATGGGGCCTAGTTCACTCAATGCTTTCTTTATTATTTTATATTTATCAAGGAAGTTCCATGAGCTAGGTGAAATTTCCAAGCATTGGCTAGACACTAGCCTTACATCTTTAGTGGTGTCTATGGTTGTGGGTTTCATCTTGGAGGAGATCTTTGGTTAGCTTCATTACTTGCGTAGCTTGGCATACCCTAAAGTAACCTATCACACTAGGTTGATCCTTAGCTCGCCATCCGCTATGACTACCTCTAGTAAGGTAGATAACTACCATACAAGGTCTATGGGCTCTTGCCTACTAGCCCTTGCTTATTATTCTAAATGTCGAGGTCACTCTCGGTTGCTTAAGCCACTACTAGTAGGGTCCATATGTCAATTGACATATATGTCTATACATATACTTTTATTTCTTTGCTTATTCTATATTCTAAGGATATATGAGCTTATGTTATGATAACCGGTTACTGCCTAGGTCCTTGGTGCCTTTGACACGACCGCAAAACCTAGTTGACCCTCAGTTACACGATCGCGAAACCTAGTTAACCCTCAATTAAAGTAATTACTTTACCTCATCGAGACGATGACCTATTCACATTACCATGTCATACGACGGCGCTACTTTGGATTAGTCTTAAACTAGAAACCCCAAGTGATTACCAATTACTTGATTTAGCTATATTAATTCGATCGCGATTACCCACTTAACAAGCTCGTTAGTCGAATCACTCACAGCTTAACTAACCTCCTAACTCATTAACTTAATTAGTCGGCCAACTAACTTGGTGGGGCCCTATGATCGATTAAACACTTTTGAAAGCACTAACGATCACTTACACTCTTACGGTGGACCCACATGCGCTTCTTGTTAGCCTATGGTTATCACTATCCTACATATAACTTATACTACCAAGGAGCATTCTTTCGAGTCGGTTACTTAGTTAAATTCTAGCTATGTCTAATTATCTATTATCTAACACAATCGTTAATCGCTAGCTAGACCTCTACTTGCACGACTTATGAATTGACTTCATTAACCACGCATTTGTCGATTGCAATTTCCACTAACTATATGTCGATAGTTAGTTAACCTCTTTAAATCATTTATGCTAAAGACACACTTAACTATGAATCATCTATGTACTTGATTTAGTCCTCACAATTACTCACTAATTGATTTACTAACCACTTACATGTGGGCCCTACTGTCATACATACATACATACATACATACATACATACATACATACATACATACATACATACATACATACATACATACAAAGAGAGGGAGTCATAGGGAGATAGAGAGGGCCCACTTGTCATTGCCAGAGAGAGAGGAGGAGGCGAGAGAGAAATGAGAGGAGCTCCTATTTCAACCCGAAGTAGAGGAGGCAGGGCAGGCGATGGTGGTGAGGGCAGCGTTGGCGGAGGGGTCGACAATGGCAGCGGGGGTCGACAGCTGCGGCGGGGGTTAGGCAAAATGGAACCGAGGAGGGTCCACAGTCTCATGGGTGGTGACGACGCAGTTGGGGGTGCACCAAGGCGGCTATGCGGCGACGCACGGCAACCAGCTGTGGGGTGGAGACGAGGGCGATGATGCCAGAGGAGGATAGGGAGAGGAGGAGGAGGAGCACGAGCACCGGTGAGGTGAGGGGAGCTCACTGGGGTAGTTACCCACGATGGAGATGGGTGGCGGTGGTGCTGAGGAGAGGGGAAACACATGTGAGCGGTAGGGAAAGGTAGAGAGAGAGGCCTAGGGATATTCATGTGGGGTGAATTAAAGGAATGCTCACCGCTTGGGGAAGGACGACGACGACAGCGGTTTTGGCTGGGAATGGGGAAGACGAGAGGCGCGCGGTGCTCCCATTGAGAAATCCCAAAATTAGATGAGGGCTTTTGGAAAGCATGTTTCGGAACACGAAGTGACGCGAGTAGAATTGGGAATGGCTCACCGTGTCGATCGGAACGACATGCGGAGGAAGCGGTCGCATCGGACAGGGGGCACCAGAGGGGAGGAAGACGATGTGCTCCTGGCGCTTCGGCTGCGAAGACAGGAGGGGGAGGTGAGCACCGGGAGGGAGAAGCTGAGGTGATGCCTGGGGGTGTGTTGGCGCGGGATGGGTATCACCAAGCGACAACGTGGCTCGATGGGTGTGCGCGGTGAGCTTCTTTGGGTTGGCAACTGGAGGACAGGGGTTCATGCCTCACTCTCTACGCTGCTAGATAAAGGAGGGAGGAGAAGGAGGATGGTGAACATGGTGCGCAGCTGGGGTGTGGCTTAAATGGGGCGGCACGAGACGTGTTGTGGCTGATGTGGGGGAGCAGGCGGCGGCATGGGCACACAAGGCGAATGGGATGGTGAGGACGCGGGCGCGGCACAACCACAATGGCGGCGAAGGGACGAGAGCAAGAGAGAGGTGTGGCACCAGGAGTGGCGATGAGACAGGGAGCGGGTGGCGAGGGGTTGGCGGCATGGCGCTAGGGTGTTGGTGTGGAAGAACAGAGGAGGAGGAAGGAAAGGGGAGGGGCGCTGGCGTGTGGGTCGGGGCAGAGAAAAGAAAGAAGAAAAGAAAAAGGGAAAGAAGGGCGACACTGCCTAGCGGGCCAGGAGGGAGAAGGGAAAGGAGAAAATAGAAGAGAAGAAAGAAAAAGGAAAGAAAAGAGAAAGAATATTTCCTTTTTCTTTTCTTTTTAAACTCCGGTTCGAATTCGATTGTCAGTTTCTTGGGTTGAGGTTTAACTTAACAACTCAAAAATTCGAACATCGCCGAAGTGCAACAAAAAGTTTTTAAAAATCCCTCATTTTTAAACAATTCCAAATGTGTGAATTTTTTGGGATGTTACACATGGTTAGCGCAAATAATAAAACAACAATAAAACAATGAAATAAATATGGTGTTCACTGACAACCCACCTTCAACTTTCAAAGTTCTTACGCTTTCTCACGAGTTGCACGTGCGTGCCACGAGGCTTTGTGTGTGGTATTCGTAGTGAGAGATATATAGAGCGATCACCAACTGTTGAAATCAATGTACTAACACAAGCAATATGTGAAGCTTGGTAGGCTAGCCAAAGGAAGCAACATGAATTCTAGACTATCACAAAGTTAAGTAATAATCCAATCTATAAATCAATTGCCTAGTTGTTGATCACGAGATATAAGTGAAGTGTATATCAACTCACACGCAAAGATGAAAGAACTTGATGCAATTAAAGGAACAAGCCAACAAGAATATAAGTGACAGCGATAGATAGTTCATATTGCACAGGTTATGAAAACACACTTGCTAATTGCTCATAATATGAATTAGGGCATAAGATTGCTCAAATTAACAAATAAAACACAATCTGAATTTAAATAACAGAAATAGAGTGTTTGCTCTCTTGATGTGATCGGCCAACACTTTTTTTATCTATTGTTCTGTTCTTTTTTTTTTCTCTCTCTCTCTTGTACTATGGCCAGCACGCTAATTGTGAATAAACAGCAAAAATAACTCTTATTTCCTTCCAGTGGATAAAGTAACAAGTTGTGCAATATGTAATTGAGCAGCTCACGAGCAAACTTAACAAGCTAGTATTAGTATAGTATTAGTAGGTGCAAAGTTTCTACAATGAAGTTATATTGCATACGCACTGTGCAATATGTATAAGCTGGCCAAAATATGTGCAATGGCATAGTTTGGTGATGAACTAATTGCACAAAGAATAGCAGTACTTGTGGCTAGAAAAAGTGGACTTTTTTTTTATTTAGGGTCAACGCACATCTCACTCATACTGCCACATGTACACACACGTGTGCACGTCCTCTTTTACACATATTGGGAATTTTTTGCGGAAGTACTGGGATCTCACGTAACACGGGCACACGTTTTTGTACTGAATGTGCACACATGTGTACCCTCATCTAAATAATCAGATGAGACGTGCGAGTTCGATCCCAAGGATCGAACCCGAACAGGCTGCTCGCACACCGGCCGAGCGAGCCACGTGAGCAAACGCTGGATCCTAAAAAAAGAGTGGACTTTCTATCTAGTCAATACGGCTCAAATGATGTACCAAGTGACCAATTAGTGCGCATAAGAAAGATAACGGTTTTCAGCAGCCTGAGGTAATTGTGCACGGGCTCTCGATGATGTGGCGTGACTTGAATTGAACAACAAAAACAAGCTAGGGCAGCACGATTTTTAAAATATTTTTTTAACATATCGGGAACGAAGAATGGCACAAAAGTTTAAGCGAAGGATACCATCAACTAAAACAAAACTTCTAATGAACAAAAATTTAACCCAACTCACTAAAATAACAGATTGAAGCAAGAGGCTAAAAGAAAATTTATTTTGGTACGCTTTTTCTGGCAGGGCCAAATTCAATCTAAACCAAGGGATATAAATAGTAACTGTGCAACTGAAGCTCTGATATCAAAATAATACAGGGTGACCTAATCTCGCGATGAAGACAAACACACGAATGATGAGGATAACTCGAAGATAGCACCACGATCTGGAGTTGAAGCAATCTTGTGTTGAGCACGCGGCCACAATAGTAGCAATGGCAGCACAACCCTCACGTTGATCCAATCTACACAACTAGCACGGAAGCAAGCGCACGGAGAGGTTTATCATGATCGATCAATCCAAGCAATCTCAAAGAAATCGCAAGAACAATGAAGGAGAGGACTCCCAAAGTTCATGAAAAACTATGACCAAACTCATCACAGATTAATCTGAAAATAAACACTGTAAGGACTTGGGATTAACACCCTAAATCCTCTGTTCATTTTTGAACTAGTCCCATGATCAGTGGCTAGCTCACATACTAAACAAATATGGCACCACAACCATAAATGCAAAACCTTATTAATAAAAAACAGAGTTGATTACAAGATAGGCTTACGAGCCAACAGAACAGAACACAGCGGAAGACGAAACAAGAAGCAGTAGAGCCCAGCTAATCTGCCGTAGGCAATCGACTGGGATTACGACCTAGTCGTCGAGATCTTCAACAACTGCATAGTCCTTCTTCTCTGAACAACAATTTATTAAGCAAGAGAGAGCAAAAACAATCGTGCCCCGCAAATTACACCCAGTAACAGAATTATAATGCATGCAAGGATATATCAAAGGAAGGCATATAGAGTGGATTTTGCATGAAGTGATGTTTTCTTTAAATACTTGTACTAAGTTCCAAAGCAGATATTCAACAACTAAAATTCACATTTCCAAATCTCAAGTTTTATAGTAAGATAACATTCATCAACGAGTGGTGAAGAATACCCTCCTATCACAAGGCTACCCGCCCAATTTCCCATTTAGATAGAGATCCAAAACCATCGGATAAAGTCTTTTGAAAACAAAACCAAAATCTAACTTGGAGTGGCTTTGCTAGCATGTCCATAACCGTGAACACGGCTATTCGAATAGTTCTTAACACTCTGTAGAGGTTGTACAACTTTACCCACAAGAGATAATCACTCGTACAGTCCGATTCACACACTTTCGAAGGTGTGTGACTAAGAGATTATCACAAGGCCTTTACAATGCAACATCCCACCGTAGTCCCACCTCACTAAGGTTTCACCTCCTTTGGATAGAAACCATTTGGATTCAGCCCCTCTTGCGCGGTGGGAATACATAAAAGTAGGTCGTAAAAGACACCCACGCAACCGGATGACATGACCACAATGAAACGTTGCAAATTAGTTGGCCAAGTCCTGCCCACACAGGACATGTGGTCGTATGATAGGGCATAACAAGATGCAGCTCGAAGACCTACTTAACTGACTTGGGCGACTTCCAAACAAACCCTATGCCTCGACCACAGAAATGAGTCGCGATCTTGTGTATAGACATGCACCCATCCAAACATCCAATTCATCAAAGTCCAAATCACTTTTCATTTTATTTAATGCTTTCAAAGCATTTGCAAACTCCTATGACAACCCAATATCATGGTTAAAATCTTTAGACAACAATTGATCTTTTGGCTATAAATTCCCCAAATCAAAATTTTTGGGTCTATGCTTTGTCTAAGCATACTGTTTTTCAACAAGTTCTAGTTATACTAGTGTATCGACCAGATTTTTATCTATGGTGACAAGATGTGAGGGATTCAATGTCTAAGAATTGTCATGTACGAGATCAATATTTCAACCATCCACCAATCCAAAAGTCACGACCAGATCTACGACTAGATCCCCGACTAGACCTACGACTAGGTCTCACGACTACAACCAGATCCCACGACTGGATCTACGACCAGGTCTCACGACTACGACCAGATCCCACGGATGGATCTACGACCAGGTCTCACGACTACAACCAGATCCCACGGATGGATCTACGACTAGGTCTCACGACTACGTCAAGATCTCACGATTGGATCTACGACCAGGTCTCACGACTATAATTCGTTATCAACAATCCGATCTCAATAACAACTTATTCCTATGATTCAACCTCTAACAATCATTCAATCCCCTAATCCAACAATCAATAGTTGTATAATTCTATAATCAATATCCAAGAATCATGTATTCCTGCGATCTAATCTTCCATCAATCATGTATTGCTATAATCCTACAATAAGGTATTCTTATACTCAAACGTCCAACAGGAATGCATTCTTACAATCCAATCCTCTCAATTCTTAACCCCTAAAATATAATACATTCGGAAAGATTCTCCATACTGTATATCTTGACAATAAATGGCCATACAATGAAACTAAAAATAGCTATAAAGCTTAAAACAAGACATTAAATTACTTGAGTTGAAATAAGCATGCAAGAATAATTTAAAACAGAATTAGGATAATTTAAAATACTGGGATTCAAATATGATCAAAGGTGTAACTTGCTTTGCTTAATTAGCTGTTCTTAAGTGGCGTCGAAAAGCAGGGACGCGTCAAAATCTGGTTCTCCGAAGTCGTCGAACACTACACGTGAAAACGAGCCAAATTCAAATGAACTCTGAATTAAATAATTTTGGTTTAGAGAGAGATATTGAGCTTAGATGAATTAGAAATTTGAATCACTAGAATTAGAGCTCAAACGAAGGAGAACGGGCTCAAAGGGATTTTGACTATAGGTGGTGAAAGGACTACACAGTCGGAAGGAGGTTCGACTAGTTGGAAAGAGGTTGACTACCTAGTTGAAAGGGGTTCGGCTGGTAGGAAACACAGAGAAGGATTCGACTACTTAACGTGATCGAAAGAAGCAAAGGATTCGACTACTCGATGTGGTCGAGAGAGAAAGGATTCGATTACTCGACGCGGTCGAAAGAAAAAATAGAACATGTGAGACTCACCAGATCGAGAGAGGCCGGAGGTCGGCAGATCGCGAGCGGCAACGGGGAAACTCATAGTCACCGGTGGAGCGGTCGAAGGCAGCGCGGGCGCTCGGGAGAGAGAAGCTTAGGCAGCGCACGGGGCTCCCGTGGGTCTCTAGAGAGAAGAAATTAAACAAGCACCGTGTAGAAGACGACCTTGCGAAGCCGTTGGTGAGGACATGACAGCGGCACTAGAGGCGGTGGCGCGAACTCCGGACGGTGGTGGGGTGCACACCGTGAAGAGCATGACAAGGCGTCTTGGGGGTGCGAGGAGGGCAAAAGAAGAGGAATGCGAGAGGCTCCGGGGCTTCTATTTATAGAGGAAGAGAGGGACCGGCGACAAGATGGAGTGGCGGAATTCGAGGCGACGCGGCAGAGACAACGGTATTTAATGCGCACGTCGCTGAGGAAAAAGAGGGAAGAAAAAACACGTTGAGGCGAAGGAAAGGCGCGGCGGGGCGGTCGAACTCGAGGGGTGGGCGGATCGACGCGTGGAGAAAGGCGGCCGACTGAAACTTGGAACACATAGAGAAAGGGAAAGTTGGTTTCTAGAAAATATTAAATAAAGTCCAAAAATTCTAGCAAAATACACCAAAATTCCTTAAATTGATTTGAACTTAATAAGATTATTTACAACTTAGAGTTGGCTTTTAGTTTTGCAAACAAATTATTTTTCATTTTTCGGGAAGAAGGAAAACCCTTTTTAAAATCCAAAAAACCTAAGAAATTAATTAAGTTTTCCTTTTTAACTTTAAATCCAAGAAAATCTCAGACCCTCAATAAATTCTCTTTTTGACTTTTAAAATCTAGGAAATTCAGGAAAAGTAAGGAAACTCTTTAAAACTCAAGAAATCAATAAAATAATAATTTTATTAATTTTATTTTCGTAATATGAACTTTGGGATGTTACATACAAATCTGCCCTCAAAGGGATGTGTACAACCTTCTTATGACTTAGAACAAAATTAGAGTCTAATATGAACTAAAAAGAAAACCTAAAGTTACAACCATCAGTTTGTTTATGATATGGTGGCCCATACATGTAGAATCTAATGTTGTCACTTTGTCTATCATGTGGGCCTCGTTCTAAAGAGTATAAGAACACGCAAATCGGAGTTTATATGCAAAAGTTACAACCTTTTTAAATTAGGTTGTGTTGGTTGTGACAAGTTAAATCTGAATTGACTTCAAACATTTCTATATCAATTTTCTTATTTGGGCCGACTAGAATCCGTGAGAAACCTGAATAAGAAGGTCTTCTAGTGCTTTGTAAAGTCATGGAATATCCGAGATATAACCCAAAGATGTTGTACAAGTCAAAGACTCGACAAGATTATTATCTCTCGTGCGACGTTCTGGACAACCCGCGCGACATCTAATGAACTTGCCATAACTTTGTGTAAAAAGCTCCAAATCACGTGCCCTTTGATGCGTTCGAAAATAGACTGGATAAGCTTTCCATGCATATGTATTGTATGCATTGGAACCTTCCGAGTTGTTGCAAATATCTTTGTGAACTTTTTCTACATAAACTGCACATCATCTTCCTTTCATGTGGTTGGACTTAATGCTTCTTCCTTGTGGTGTCCTTCCTCCCACGACTCACACTATTTGTTCATGCATCTCGCAAACATCGTGGCCTGACTTCAAACAAATTATAGGGGGACTAGCATAGAGAGAATTGAAAATTGAATATGATAGAGAGCGCACATTAGTAGCATAATTTCCTTAGAGTTTAGCAAAGTGCAATAGGGACACTCGTCCAATCTAAATTGCACCAATTAAACTCACCGATGCCTACAACCTAATATATAGTGTAACCATCATTTGAATTACATATACAGATTCATCGGGAGTATACGTGCATACGTATAGACATATATTTATACACGAACACAGGTGAGCGTAGCCATCAACGAAAGTATACGTGCATGTGTATAGATATACATTAAGTATGCATACATGGTGTTCAATTTTTTAAAAATGCTGGGTGGGGCACAGCCCATGTTGGCCTGCATGATCCTCCGTCCCTGACAAACATAATTAACAATAGGATGTGACATCACAATTTATATAAATTTAATTCATATTTAGGAAATAAATTCACCTCTACGTTATCACATTGAACCGAAAGAAATCCTTTTATGGTTTGGTGCGGTCCTAAATCACTAGAATGAATAACGTGTACAACACCAACATACCAATGCGTGAACAGTAAGGGTATCCTCATCGTAGCACATTCACATTGCGGATGGCCTAACATCGGGGGATCTAACTTGCCACATCACTACAGGCACCGCCGCCCATTCCGTCGGACCCCTAGAGCCGGTCACCCCTACTTGCTCCTCTCAACCCCCTCCGCCGAATCCTCTCCGTGGACTGCGCCGCTGCCAAACCCTAGCCATCACGGAGGCACGACCGCAGCGGCGACGGCGAGCTCGAAGCCTCGAAGTGAAGGCCGCGACCTGCGCTCGCCTCGGCCTCGCTTTGTGGCCTCGCCGTCTCTGTGGAGGCGTGTGCAGCAACCACGCGCGCCGGCTACATGCGTGCGGCCGTCGTCAAGCAAATAATTTTTTTAAAAAATAATATTATTTTAAAAGATATTTACAAAAATAAATAGTCGCCCTAAAAAATTACAAAAATATGTCACATGCCGCTGATTGAATCGGCGGCAGAACCTGTCGCCACTCATAGCGGTTGAGGTATTTATCGCGACTCAGCGGCGGCGAGAATCTATCGCCGATTGAAGCGGCGGTTGATTCTGTCGCGATTCAATCGGCGATAGGTTCCTGTCGCCAGTTGAACTGGCGATAAATACCTCAGCCCTAGCCAATTTTGGATTTTGCCTATTCGATTATGCGGTTTGTGATTTTCATCAATTTGGAATGATACAAATCATTAGACTGCAATAACATTTTATCATCGTCGTATGTTGTTCTACTACGATAAATTTTTGGAGAATTTATCGAGGATGTCCGAGTATGAGCGATTCGTAAAGAGGAAGGTAAGTGATATTGCGATTCGTTCGGGAGTTCATGCACACTGATATTACAAAACTTGCAGCAGAACATCATAACACTTAATTGAAATGATAATTCAGAACATTGATAATAATATTTTTCCCGCGGTCGCGATGTCAACGTCTCCCATGTGGATGCCTCTAGTCGGGCACGGATGAGGTCTCGCGGCGACGTCGGAAGGCGATGTCTCCTTGATCCCGAGTATTTCGCGTGGGGCATGTCTTGAAGGTGTGCCGGACTCCGCAAATGGAGCACTTCTTCGTCGCGACGTCCGACTACGCCTCGTCCATATCGTTCGATGCGCGCACAGCCGCCGGTCAACCTTTCCCTTGAGCCTAGCAATGTCCGCGGCCCAGATTAGTTGCTCCCAGGTTGGATGGCCAGTGAAATGGCCAACAACGGTGTAGCCATACATCTCTCCACTCCATGTTTGCATCACCGCCTCCTTGGTGAAATAGTGAGAGAGTGCTTGCCGGGATCTTTGCGCCACCGTCGAGCAAGCGCCATGACATGGGAGCGGGGCCTATGCGAGAAGAAGGGCTTGTTACAAGTGCATACGCAACTCTCGCGTCGTGGCGTGCACTCATGGGTGATCCTCTCGCGGTTAGTCCCGCGGCGTCCTTTATCCACGCACATTATCTCGGCGAAGCTCCTCGTGCCCATCTTGAATGCGGTGCATCTCACCTTCTTGCTCTTCTCCTCCATGTATGCGGTGATCATGGCGGAGTAGAGCACTCTGTCATTGCCATGGCGGCGGCGCATTGCTGCATCTCATTAACAAAGTAGTTTGTGGTACCGCGGAGAATTGCCTCCACAATACCAACCAAAGGGAGGCACTGGCGCCGCGCATGACCTTGTTGTAGACCTCGGCTAGGTTAGTTGTCATGATACCATATCGAGCACCACCCCTGTCATGTAGCAGCGACCACTTCTCCTTAGGCTCGTGCTCAATCCAGTCTGAGAAGCATTTGACTGTGCCCTGTCTTCCTCGTGACACTACGAGCGTCGTGGGTAGATGTGGCAATGCCGGGGCACAGTCGCTTGGGGTGGCCCTTCTCGCTGCCTCCCTTACGTGGGTTTGGGTCGGTCGTCTAGAATCTTCCAGTGTTTGAACTTCGCTGCCTGGTCACGGTTGCACAGGCGCTTGAATAGATTCATCAAGTCCTTGTTGCGGGCGCTTATAGAAGTTCGCACCCAAGTGCCTCATGCACCACCTGCTCTGTACATCCGGTCATGGAAGTGCTACGTTCTCTCCTCGTTGTAGCTGAGTTATTGCGCGCAGCGGGCTGCGTGCGGTCATGTATGAGGCATATGTTGGGACGGTCTGCTGTGAAATCCTCACATTCTTCGGGAACCACAACCAGCTATCCGTGTTCTCGCTTTCGCAGCGCTAACGCCACGGAAGAACGATTGTTTCCGTCCGTCGCTATGCGATCGATGCTCGGCCCTCGTACCTTCGATCGAGGCGTGCCATCGATGCACAAGATTAGGCAGCGGTGCGGAATGCATTGATGCATGGACCAAAGCGAAGAATGCTCGTTGTAGTACCCTCTTATTAGGGCACCGGATGCGTGGCGTCTTGAATGTCCACATGAGTCGGGATTCTGTCTTGTATGACTCGGAGTTGCCGGGGAGGTTGTGGTAGGAATCCTCGAGCGTCTGCGAACATTGATTCCAATGCCTTCTGTTTTGCCCTCCAAGCCTTGGCATAGGCGATAGTGTCATTGGAACCTTGCCTCAATGGCGAATGATGGATCGTGGCTCAAAATCTAGGTTATCCACGATCTCACCGTACATGAGATTGACGATGAAGCTCGATGATAGGTTCGGTGGGGCAGCGACTTCGGCGACAACGCATGTGTGAGGACCACTATGGAGCACTTCGGTGAGGTGTTCCACTTGGGTGAAATGCATGCACGCGCCAAGGGCATCCCTCTATGCCGCACTTCACGTCGTAGAATCTTGGGGTAGACTTGGCGGCGGTGAATGTGTGGCGACCGAAGCGGTGCGTAATTTGACCGCATCTGCGGCCTCCTTGCATTTGTACGTAGCTCCTAGTCGACCTCGCTGCGTCGCATTACTCCCACGGTACATGGGAGCCTTCCTTGACGACGAGGTTCTCGGCGGTATGTGTTCCACTCGGATGGAACCGCTCTTTGCTCTGCATCATCATCGTCATTGGAACCTTCATCTTCGGACAATACCATGTAGTCCTAGTCTTCGAGATCCATCATTTGCACCAGGTCTTCAAGCTCCTCGCCCTCGTCAGCAAGCCCACTAGCTTGTCTCACTGAATGAGGTAATTGTGTGCCCTCGTCGCAAACATAGCCTTCGTCGGCGACATCGGCAACCTCTTGCCCATACTGCCATTGTGTGCGCGCGGCTGAGTCACCTATTTCTTCCTCGGTGTCGACAACTCCTACTTGTTCGGCGCGAGATGCAGGAGTGGGTTTGCAAGCGCTGGACCGGAAGGACCAATTTCCATCCCCTCTCCTCGCCATGCGTACATATGACCGCCATGAATTTGTTCCTTTAGTTGCACTAACTCCCAATACGTGGTGTCACGCTGCGCGGGCAAGGCAACTCAATGTCGGATCGTATATATCACGACCCACTTGGGCGTGTGGAACAACCACCGCATCTGGGCGTCGAATATGCGTTGCTCGGTCTTGCTAGGGCACGTCTGCCGACGTGAAAATAACTCAAATCAATTCCTCGGGACCATCCATAATAGTCCCTCGGCCGTAGTAAATTTTGAAATTGACGACGTCAGACATATTTGACGCACTGAAGTGTGAAGAACATTGAAAGGATGAACTACATATGTGCAACTAAATAGCCCACAAAAAAGTATGTAAAATGGACTTCACTCTGACGAGTACATAAAAATCATGTAATCAGATTCTGTTAAAAAAATTACAGAGAGGTCGCAGCTGGAGGAGCAGCGCTTCGCTAGCTTTTCTCCTACTCTCTGTTCTCTCCTTCTCTTTTTGCTGAGTAAGACTGAGTCCTGTGTGGAATTTCGAGAGTTCGAAGAGGGTTATATATAGGTCAGGGCTTGTCGCTAGTTTAAACGGCGATAGCTTCACGCCGCCGATTGAACTGGCGATACATAGATGAACCGACGACGAGCGGTTCAAGCGCGACAGATTCATTTTCACTTATTGCGGCGGGTTTTTCTTGTTGTAAATATCTGTTTGAAATGTGTCGTGAATTGTTGTAAGATTTTATCGAGGACGATTGAGGGATTAATGATTTGTAACTTTGGAGAAATGACGCAATGATAACAATAAGACATTTCATCGGAACAAGGGGGTTACATGGCATGCAGGACAATGAGCGGGGCGGTACACGCATGCCTTTAGGAAATTGAAATACATGGGGTTTGTGGAGGACTATGGTAGAACTCTCGAGTGGGCGTGGCCATTTACCCTTGCGGCGTGACTCGGCGTTGTACTCCTCGCCTTGCGCCTTAGCTCTCGCTGCGATGGCCCTCTTCCGCTCCTCTCGGCCTCCGTCGCCTCACATGCTCACGCTCTGCTCCTCACGCTTTGCTGTCCGCCTACCTTGCTCGGCACCTCGACTTTCAACTCTTTGGCGCCTTTCCACGAGTCTCGATGTTCTCCTGCCCGGCTCTTGGTGTCGGCAAAGACCACATGTCGTAGGAGGTGGATTCTGTCGTCGATCCACTGCCGGAAGTCGCATAGGGGTGGCGGAGACTGCGGTGGGTAAAGAGAGTTCGTTACGCCGTTAAGCGAAGAAAAATAGCATTGTACCATGAAATATGTTTCATTACCGGATGTCTGTCGTTGTTGTCCACGGCGTAGTTTGCGCAGCACCAATAGCGCTGCCCAATGGTCCACTCATCGGTTGATTTGACGCACTTGGAGGCGTCCCAACACCAGCATAGGGGTGGCGCCACCCCTATCGGTGGCCCTTCCGGGGGGCGTTCCGCCGGCATAGGTGGGGGGTCGCGGCTCGACCCAGAACCATTGGGCGTACTACGAGGCAACTTCCTCAGATCCACTAGTTTTGGAAAAGTTTTGTGTGTGAAAGGTTCCTGACTAACGGCATGATAGCGAGCGCTGGTCTCATGGAGAGACACCCAATCCTTCAAAAGCTTACGGATTTTATCCCATTCCTTCTCCTTGTCCATGTTTTCTACCTGGTGGTGCTGTTATGGACTTGTTGGACGATCTGCGCTGTATTTATAGCTAGAGCGGACGGACACCCAACCCTTCAAAAGCTGCCTCGTATGGTCACATCGTGCTGAAAAGCTGGCTCGTATGGTCACATCGTGCTGAAAAGCTGGCTCGTCCGGTCACATCGTCGTGGAAAGCTGCCTCGTCTGGTCACATCGTCCTGAAAAGCTATCTCGTCTGGTCACATCCTCCTGAAAAGTTGGCTCGTATGGTCACATCGTCCTGCAAAGCTGGCTCGTCCGGTCACATCATGCTGAAAAGCTACATCGTCAGGTCACATCGTCCTGAAAACCTAGCTCGTGGCGTCAAATAGTCCTAAAAAGCTAGCGCGTCCGGTGACATCGTCCTGAAAGCTAGGTCATTTGCTCACGTCGTTGCCGAAAGTTTCATAGTCGCGTCACGTCGTTGTCAAAAGTTTGATAGTCGCACCACGTGGTATTGAAAAGCTTTTCGTATCGAAACTGGATGTCATAATACTAGTTGCAAACAGAATAAAAGTTACATGGCTATCATAATAATAGTTGCAAACATAAATCAATATCTAGTGGCGTCCCCTCTTAGGGGCCACCCCGCGTGTCGTCCGGGCCTGCCCGTCGACTGCTTTGATGCGAGGGTCGGGCTGCCTGACTACCCGACTCGCGCGAGTAGTCTGAGGTGGTGTCGCCAAGGGCTACTCCTGCGTTGGCTGCGTCGGCTGACTTTGCGTCGGCTGGGACGAACTCGGCGCACCGTAGAGCTGAGAAGCCTCCAAGGAGAACTGCGTGTCACGCGGATCCCTGAAGAAGTCCTTGATGGGTGCCGATAGGTATACATTGTCTGGCGATAATGTATCATCCTCCTGCCGCCGTTCTGCGAATAATTACGTTACAAACATAACCATGGCGGAAAGGACGTTACTCGATCAAGCGGAACTTACCTGTTGGCCCGAAGATGTGCTCGGACGACGCGGCATAGTCCTGGCCCGCGTACGGGTGGAGCTGAGGACCTGTAACAGAAGATAGTTGTTACAAACTTCCGAGGTTTGGAATGAAGAGCGATGTGGCGTGTCGTACTCACCTCGGCATGTCGAGGTGCTAGCCCCACCCTGCCACGACGACGTGCCCGCCCCGAGCGGAGTAGGAGGCTGTGTCCTGCCACCTCGGCTGGCCCCTCGTCCTGGGACTGGTTGGTCCACCAGGTCGGTCGGCGTGCGACCCGTCGCGATGTGCACTCCGCGTACCCCTGCCTCCCTGATCCACTGCAGGAGCGCTCTGGTCTCCGCCGGCGTTGTCATGTCTTTGCGCGAGTCTACCAACTCGACAATCTCCCGGTGCAGATCCACCTGCACAAGTAATCAACAAGTTGTAGACCTAAGTATGTCAAATTAAATATGAATTAAGGACCGTTCAGTATGTACGCAGCGGTGGAAGCGGTCGGGTGAGTGGAATGCGTGTCCGACATCGCGGCCTCATGTCGAGGAGGGTCGGGCGACCGGACGCCGCGGCCTCGTCCGAGTAGCGTACCACTCCATGTACTGGCCGTACGTCTCGGGGTCGTACTGATCTTGCCCGCACTGGATGAGGTCCTCCTGCGCGCTACTCCAACCGTCGACCCAGGGGCCATCGGTCCGACCGGGGCGTCGTGCCACGAACACCCTTCCTAGTGTACTGTGGGCGGCAAGAAACATATTTGGTGCGGATGTAACACATATTATGCGAATGAAGTAAGTAGTGAACTTACGCGTGTACGTGCGCCGGCACCCGCCTCCCCCCAAGGGGCTGGGACCTCTTGTCGAAGACCGAACTGGCGCATCACACGCTGTACCTGGTGCTCCTCCACGAAGATATCATGCACTAAGGTACTCAGTGTGTACTGTCTGAGTAGTCTCGCGTGCGGCAAGCGGTCCGTTGGGGGCATGCGCGATCACCCTGGCGTCACTGTACGGTGTCCAGATGATGCGGTCATCGGTCAGCTGATCGAACATCGCAACATACTCCGGGTAGGAGCCCTGCGAGGTGATCGGCGCGAAGGTGACCTGCGAAATAGAACACTGCAAACTAAGCACACGAAATAGTGATTGCAATACAAAAATAATATATGACTACGAAACTAACCCGTCGGCGGCACCACACAGTGCCCATGGTCGGCCGGTCTAGGTCGTCGTGCGGGACGTACAAGCTATCCTCGTACGCTTCCAAGTCCAGGTGTGGCCGCCCGATCTGGAAATGCTCCAACGACCACAGCTGCAGTAGAAGCGGGCATCCCGAGAAGATGGAGCCGTCGTGTGCGCGCGGCGCGCGTCGCCGCGTGTCTTGTGATACGTTGCGCGCGCAAGACGGCCGGACCCCACGCGTACTGCGGGATCCGGTCGACCGATGAGTCCGCCACCTCACGTGCGTACCGGATGTAGTTCTTGTCGACGCTGTCGCCGTGGGAGCCCAGGAACATGACCCACCCGAACAACCACAGCAGGTAGGCCTCGAAGTGCCTCCTAACAGCATCCTCCCCTGGGTTCTCCGCCATACGCTCGGGCTGCAAGAAGACACGTACACGTCAGCAAGGTTCACATACAAATTGTTGCGAGAGAACAGTACTTACAAACACTTACGTAGAACTGACAAATCCACTTCAGCGTGGGCCCGTGCGGGCTGCTGAACTCCACGTACCCGCTGCCTGGCGGCAGCACATCGTGGAACCTGGCTAGGAGGTCCGTGCGCCACGTGGCCGGGGCGTCGTCGCCGCTATCGGGCGCTGCGCATGGCAACCCGGTCGAGATAGCTCCACGTCTGCGGCGTCGGCGTCATCTCCCACACGGGAGGTGGGCGTGTGGATCTCTCGCCTCCTCCGGTCAACGGCACCGTCGGCGGGGCCCGGTGCGTGCGGAAGCGCCTGGGCGTCGACCAGCCGCTGGTCGATCGTCCTCCACCGTCGCCTCCACCATCCTCGCGAGTGGAAGGAGGCTGCCGCTCTCAACCTCGTCCAAGCGATTAACCACAAGGAGTTAACGCAAAATAATCGGGCCGTGATTGAGTGCATGAAGAACACAACCTTACGTACCTCGGAATCCAGTCTCGGTGCAGCCTCCATGCCCTGATGGGGGTGCGTAGCCGAAACGCCCCAAGCTCTATCGGCGCCTCGCCCTTCGGGGAGCACGGTACTGAGGCGGCTACGGTGACGCGTATCAATCACTGGGTCAAGCAACTCGTCTTCGACTCGTTATGCGCCATACACGAAAATGCAAAAAAAGTCCATATTTTTCTCATGCATCTTTACATAGCCTATGTAGCAACTACGAATTTTCTATACAAATTTAATACATGTCATTCTATTTTTCTAGTTTAAATGGTATTTTCCGCACTAACAAGATATTGATCGCGCACTAACACAATAATAACAGCGCACTAACAAAATAATAACCGCGCACACTTATTCTCATTGCTCTTCCGACCTAATCATCTACTTCGTCTTTATCTCACAATGTACCATACTCAATTGTATGTCGCTATTGTCACAATTCTATGTCGCTACACAACTCAAAATATTTACTACACAGTTCGACTATATTTATCTAGCCTACTCAATTCTATGTCGCTATTGTCACAATTCTATGTCGCTATTGTCACAATTCTCTGTTGCTACACTACTCAAAAAATATGAACTACATTTATCTAATCTACTCAATTCTATGTCGCTATTGTCACAATTATTTGTTGCTACACTACTCAAAAAATATGAACTACATTTATCTAATCTACTCAATTCTATGTCGCTATTGTCACAATTCTTTGTTGCTACACTACTCAAAAAATATGTACTACATTTATCTAATCTACTCAATTCTACGTCGCTATTTTTGTTTGCTAACCTACAAGGTTTGGACGTAACGTACACAGTTCAGAAAAATTTACCTGCAAGATGATCGCTCCAAACTGATGCTCTGTTAATCTCTCCTCCATGACGAACCGTGAGCTTAGCTACTATTTCTTCTCTCCTCTCGAACTCTCTCTTGTAATTTTCGGAATTAAAATGAATTATGCACCGATTTTTGGGGTTTTTATAGCGGGTCTCTGTCGCTAGTTGGGCGGCGGCGGGAACCTATCACGATTGAGCTGGCGGATTAGTTGAAGCGCTCTGAGGTGGCGGCAGGTTCACATGCGCCCGATTGAGCTAGCGATAGGTTCACATCGCCGATTCAGCTAGCGGCTGATGACATATTCTTGTAATTTTTGGCGACTATTTATTTTTGTAAATATCTTTTAAAATAATATTATTTTTTAAAAAAGATCGTCAACCAAAAGGGTTGACTGGTGAATAACCCCTCCTCACATCGAAGAGAAGAGATGGTGGTGATCGGCGGGCAGGCGAGAAGGCAGCGCACCCCTCGTCGAAGGAAGGCGAGAGGCCTTCGAGGATGCACTCACCTGGCGATTCGAGGTAGTGCCCAAGCACTTCTTTTTTTCTAGTTTTTCCCTATAGTTTGCCAATTGTGTGCTATCTGGGATTCTATTGCTAGATGCTTAAATTAGAGCATTGCTCAGAGAGGTGTTTAGCAAAGAAAAACTGATTTTTCTTGCCAAGTAGATCAGATAAGGTGCTTATTTTGTAGCATCGATGCTTGATTAGACACCAGTGTTTAAGAGATGCTTATATATATAACTATATATAATTAATAGATAATACAATCATCTAAGCATTTACAAAAGAGATGCTTGCATTGAAGGAACTGACTTTTACATAGGTGTTTGATGACGTGGCTATACTATATTTCTTTAAGCACTCGTATATAAGTATCTCGCACTGTACATGCCCGTAGGACATACCTGTAGCTTTTTGAAACTGTGAACAACTAGAGGGTGATGCAAGTATCAGTAATTAGTAATGATCTTATGTGGTCTACTGATAAGTTCTGCTGTTGGGATGCTCAGCTAGTGAATTTAGAGGTCCTCTAATTTGGTACTATATCCTTTTGACACTTGCGAAGAAACTATCAATTGTTGCCTTCCTAGAACATGTTATCATGGAACCTGCTACAATGTCCAGTTCTTAGGACGCATATGTCTCCATAGGTTCGTTTTATTATTGGAACAATTGCATATTTGCCATTGCAAAGGCGTGCAATTGGTTATCTGCCATCCCAATCGAGTTAATTGCTTGCATGCTGCTAGAAAGGGGGAAATAGTGTTTATTTGCCATTCCTAATTATTTTTTTCAAAAAATGCCCAAACTGCTCTCAACCCTTCCTTCTTCCTCACACCCCCCCCCCCCTTCTCTCCATCCACCGTATGCTTGTGCTCTTCGTCTCCCTCTACTGCTGCAGCCTGACCCACCATGGAGTTCTCTTTTCTTTTTTCCTTGAAAGGACATATTGGTCATTTCATCTTGGTCAAACCCGTTGACGCTTGTCAGAGTAGCAAATAAACCCTATTTCCCACCTTTGCAATGTCATCAGAGCAAGCAGCTCGATTGCAGTGGCAAATATACAAATTCGGAAAATCCTAGTGGCAAATATGCCATTCTCCCATTATTATTTTGGTGATATCAGATCTTATTGCCTTATTAGGCACATTATTGGTTGTCTGGTTATACACAAAATTGCATTTTTTTTGTGTGTGTGTGTGTGATACAAACCTGATGGTTAAGGATTCCTTCGGTTGTAGGTGCTATGTAGAACTTGTTCTTGAAATTTTACTTGCCGTGCTACTGTTCATATTAATTTTTTCCTTTTGCAAGATAATGGTCAATCACCTTGTTCTGACCAGTAACAAATGTAGCAAAGATTAGACAACTTTTAGCAACCTTGTGGAAGCTATTATTTGGAATCTCGCATCTCATTATATTGTTGAATTTTTTTTATAGTTTGGGATCAGATCTCTAGCATCCTGTTGGATTGATTTATTGCATTCTGGTATATGATTTCCCTTTCTACTTGCTGTAGAAATCTAGAAACCAAGCAAATGATGCAAAAGCAGAAGGAAACAAGTTTTTTGCTGCTGGACAATATGAGGATGCATTATCACAATATGAGATTGCATTGCAAATCGCTGCTGAGCTGGAATCTGCCGAAGATATACGCTCTGCATGCCATTCAAATCGTGCTGTGTGCTTCTTGAAGTTGGTAAGTTGTTTTTCTGATCGGTCCATCACTTTGGAGGATATAGAAAAGTATCCGTATTTTCCTGTTTCATTGGTATGAAAATGCAATAGTGCTGTAATAGTTATGCTTATTACATGAAAGTGGTGCCTTACTCCCATCAAAGAAAGATGGCACCTTACCATTACAATAGTTATCCCTGCTTTACCATTTTTACCTCAAAAAGAAAAGAAAAACATCAATAGTTTTCCCTTCTTGATATACAGTAGGTATCTCCTTACTTTCTTGTATGAAATTGCTAGAAAACACTGTTGAGAATTATGGTGCATAAACTTGCTAGACTAGGCCAGGCTTGGCTGGTGCCTGGTTGTTGAAATTATTGATCATTCTTTTTGGTTTTGCCAAAATAACATGCTTGACTATTATAAATTTTAAATGCTTTGTAATCATGATCTTGATCTCTCAAGTATTTACTTGGACCAGCATATTCTAATAAATACAGTTATTTTATTTTAGTCATATCTTATTACAAGCAAACCCCAGTTCTGACTTCGTGTAATTTAGGGAAAATACAATGACACAATTAAAGAATGCACGGAAGCACTTGATCTGAATCCCTCATACTTGAAAGCCTTGCTCCGGAGGGGAGAAGCACATGAAAAGCTCGAACACTATGATGAAGCTATTGGTGGTTAGATTTTGTCTCCATTCTGTGCTTAGATCATCAATTTCACATCATTGCATTTCCACATGAACGTTAGTTTTGATATCATTTCTGAAGTTTCACTAGTGCTGAGTATTGTCTATTTATTCCTCTTCAGACATGAAAAAAATTATTGAGCTAGATCCTTCAAATGAACAAGCTAAGAGATCACTGTTCCGACTTGAGCCACTGGCAGCTGAAAAAAGGGAAAAGATGAAGGAAGAAATGATCGGTAAGATGCTATCTTCTTTTCTTATCAAATATTTTGGATTCCATTATCTGCATTCATTATTTCAGTGTAGCACGCAGCTGTAGGCATCTTATATGTAAAGTGGTGTCTCCAATGATGCTCGGGGTGTAGTATGTGCAAGGAACAGACTGAAAAGTTTTACATTGCTCAGACAACCACTGAACAAAAGAATTACTTTAGGGCGCGTTTGGTACGTGTAATCTCATATTCCCCTTGTACTCTAATATTCCCCTCAATCTGGTTACTGGTAAACACATTATCAGTAATATAAGACTCCAATGTTTGGTTGATTTGAAGGAAACTACATATTAGTCTTTATCATAATTTCAAACCATAAAGGTTAACATCTATAAATTTTAAATTTTACAATTTAAAATTCCAACATTTAGAATTTCATTTTTCATGATTCAAAAGTTCAAATTTTGGATTTTGAAAATTTAAATTTTAAAATTTGAGTTTTGGAGTTTAAATTCTTAGTATTTGAAATTCTAAAACTCAAAATTGAAACTTTCAAAATTGAGCTTTATAAAATTTAATTCTCAGAATTTGAATATCTGAAATCTAAATTGAAATTTGAAAGAAAGAAAAAATATTTTTGAAACCCAACCTTGAAATTTTGAGTTTTCAAATTTAAATTGTCTGAATTTAAAATTCCAAAATTTAGGATTCAAATTTTTGATATTTTGGTTCGAAATTCATATTTTGAAAAAATGATTTTTAAATTCCATAATTTAGATATTCGTTTAACAATCATAATTTGGATTTTGAATTAAAGTTTAAATTTGGTGTGATGAATCAAAAGCTCATGATAAAAAAGCATAATAACAAGATTACTTTCCTTGTTAATATAAGATAGACACCCTTTTCTATAGGAAAGAAATTTCTGGAATTGATGGTAATATGTTTCCCAAGGTAATCTTAGATTCCTGCTTCAGATTCCTGAATATTTTACCAAATAAGATAATCTCATAGGATTACTAGAGGATTTCTGGTAATCTTCGAAGGATTCCGCCAACCAAACGCACCCTAGATATCCTGTTTTTGTAATTAGGACTAGCCCATTTTATGTTGTTTATGTCACGCTCTGTTCTGCATCTTGACATTTGTGTTTCTTCTTGCCTTGCCCATTTCCTCATCTCAATTTATTTTATCTGATGCAGGAAAGATAAAAGATTTGGGGAACTCTGTGCTGGGGCGTTTTGGAATGAGCGTCGACAATTTCAAAGCTGTGAAAGATCCAAACACAGGCTCATACTCCATTTCCTTCCAGAAATAACATGGGGTGATGAAATATACAGTTGAATACGGCTATGTGCATGTTCAGTCACTGGACTCCCTTTAATCTTCATGGCAATATTTCAAGTTACTCATATATCGATAGTTGGTTTACAGTTGATCGGAATCCTGCAAATTAATCTGAAGATGGAGCATGAACGTGAGCAATCCTGGACTACATTCTTTTGGTGTGTACTCGTTGCATGTGACAGATGATTTTCCCAAGTGCAAAATTATATGACATGGATTTTCCTACGAAGTTGTTCTTGTTTGCTTGGAATGGAAATGTTTCCATGTCATGAAACGGCTTCTTTTTCGTTTGTGACCCAGGAGCCACCTACCTAAAGTACGTGAGTTTTCGAGCTGCTGGTTACTCTATGTGATGATTATATATGCAGTTGAATTGGCAAATTCTTCTGGGGTGTTCGTGGGAACTGAATATCTGCTTTAGCGCAACTAGGAACAGACCGTTCTTGGTTTGCGGCTTTGATCTGAGATGCCAAGGAGTTGCTGTGTTCATTAGGCAAAGTCAAGCTCGCCAGGGTAGAGAGAGATCAGAATAGGGTAGTGCAGGAGCTAGCCCGGTATGCTAGGAGCTACTAGCTTGGCTGTTTGGTTAGTGGGAGCTCCAAATTGTATTTAGCATCTAGTGTTCCATCATTGTCATACATGAAGACATGCTACCCCTGCATAATCAATAAAATCTCTCGTTCCCCTCGCAAAAAAAAAGTTCATCAAGCGTAACATTGACACCATGCATGTCTTGAGAATTTTCCATACTGATCCTTTTCTGAGATGCAATGGTGGGGAAGGTCCCTACTGTATTCTCTTTACCATTCTCTGTGAATCAACTCTGGAACAACGCTTGCTGGCCGTCGTTTTATGTGTGTCCACGGGGTTACTATGCTCGATTAAAACTCTTGGCTTTGTCTGGTGTAAGGATTCTATTTCAGTCATTTCACTCCCCTTAATCTAAGAAAAATCAGTGTAGCGCGTGTTGGCGGGCAAATGGAGCTCGTAACAAAATGGTACACCAATTTGCAGTGTTCGCCAACAAATACCGCACGGCCAGTGTGTTGTAGCTAATTTTACAAATATGGAGAAGAAGAATGCCCCCAACACTTCTATTTTGCTTAGAACAAGAAAAAGAAAGAGATGAGTATTTATTTCTGCTTACTCTTTGGAGTAGTCAGGTTGACAAGTGGATTAACCTCAGCCTTCCATTGTTGATCAGCAGGATGAACCAAATGCATGTTGCTGATCTTTTTTTTTGGGGTTCCATCCATAGCACAAGATTTTGGCCGGTAGCAATTAATACCATAAAATTTTCTGGATACCAATTAATACCACAACTTGTGGCAAAACTTCTCATCTATACCACAAGAGCTACTTTTCTCTAATAAAAAACTCTTTCCTAAATTCCTTTTTCTCTAAATTCCACATTTGCCCATCATCTTCTCACCTTCACATCCGGCAATAGAGCATGCCGCTGTTGGGCACCAGCCTCTACTGCTCAAAGCCTCACCTCTTCCCTCATTGCCATTGTTGGTCACCAAACGCCATTGTTGACCTCCTCTACGGCGTCCCCTACACCATGCTCCCCATTGTCGGTCGAGACAAAAATGCACGGGCTGAGACGATGAGATGTGCCTGCGGTGTAGACGACATGCACCTGGCAACGGTAGGTCGTATAGAGATGCACCCGGCCACAGCAACGAGCTGTACTGGTGATGTTGAAGATATCTACTCGACGGTGGCGGTACAGACCAGAGCCCCACGTCGTCTTCTTCCTGGAGTAGTGTCACGATCCTAGACCAATTCTAACGTTGCTCAAGAGAATCAGACTCGGCGACATCGAATCCAGATAGGATTTGGGGATTTTGGGAGGAACAGAGAGAGAGAGAGAGTGTGTAGGGATTTTGGAAGTATTGTATCTCTCGATATCCCTTACAGGCATTGGTTCCAGACTATCTAGTCCTCCTTCGACCGTTCGCCCGACTACTAATCTATTACATGGCCCAACCAGCCCACCAAACCTTTACACACACTGGCCCAGGTAAAGAACGGTGACTCTTCAGGTGGTAACCAGATCATTGACATTCTCCCAGGTAGTCCAGTCCAACGGCAAATGAGACCATTGTACTAATGCCCACAAGGAAACATCATTGCCGACTTTACATAGACGAGTCCTCAAGAATGTCATAGGAGAAACACCATGGTCAGAAGCAATGCAATGCAGAGACAAATCAAGGCTAACATATGTACATAGTTTGAGTGCCTGCTTCAATTGAGAAACATGAATAACCAAGTGAATATGACTGTTAGCTGAAAGCTTCAGTTTATAAGCAACCTTTCCTATTCTGCTCAGAATCTGGTATGGTCCAAAGTATTTGAAGCTAAGCTTTTGGTTAGAGCGCTTGGCAACTGACATCTGAACATAAGGTTGAAGTTTCAAATAAACCCAGTCTCCCACACTGAATTCCCACTCAACTCTTTTCTTGTCAACTTGATGCTTCATCGCTGTTGTGCTCTAAGCAAATGTTGTCTTAGCAATTGGGTCATAAGAGTTCTCTCTTGTAGCCATTGGTCCAACTTTGGAACAGAGCAACGATTGCTATTTGAGGATGCCAAAATGGCGTGGAGCATGGCCATAAATGACCTCAAAGGGTTTTGCCTAATGCGAGTGATATATTGTATTATACCAAAATTCGGCTGAAATAACCACTTAGACCATTTGGTGGGACAACCATGCACCATACATCGCAAATAGGTTTTTAAATACGATTCAACCTCCACTGTTTGGCCATTGGTTTGAGGGTGGTAAGAAGAACTCATATTAAGCTTAGTATCTATTAGTAACCCATGCGGTTTGTAAATATGATTGATAAAGGCTTGAGCTACTATGAGTGCGAGTATAAAGGGTGAGACAAGGGAATGAAATGACCATACTTAGAGAATTTATCAATGACGACCAGGATAGTATCCCATTGCTGAGACTTAGGTAATCCTTCAATAAAATCTAAGCTGATGATATTCCAAGCTACTTCAGGCACAGGAAGTGGTTGTAACAAACCAGGTAACTTGGTGTGTTTAGGTTTAGATCTTAGACATACCTCACAAGTAGCAACATATTTCTAAACATCTTGTTTAAGTCCAGGCTAAGCAAAAAGTGCTTTGATCTTGTGATAAGTGGCTGTCACTCCACTATGACCTCCCACCCCACTGTTGTGTAATACCAAGAGCACTGCATTTTGAGCTTCTTTGTGTTTGCCCAACCGATTCTCCTTGGAATTTGATGATGCCATCTTGTAATGAAAAGCCTTGATCATTGCGCCCAGCGATACTTAATTCAAGTAACAATTGCTTTGACTTAGGATCATGTTGGTATCTGTGGAGACCCCAGAATATTGGAAATGTACTTAATTAAGATTATACTGTAGCACAATTCTTAATTAAGGAACGATCTTGCCCTTTATTAAAGATCATGCTAGAAGTATAAATTTAACAAGTAACAAATCCAATACTCAGGATTCCCGGATATATGTCTTACAATGGTTCCCAGGATCAGTGACCATTGCACATATATCCTTAAACAACATTGAATCATACACATACAAATCATACATTTACATAATTAAACATCGGTTTACAAATTTGGTTTAGAACTACAATATCAAGTGACTCGGGTAACTAACAAAATCGGCGGAAGCGAAATAAAGCGACAAAACCACCAATGGCCCCATCCACCGCATGAGCGATTGCGTGGAGGAAAGAAATAGCTTTACTCGTTAGCGTCACCCGATCGGCGCTAACGGGCACTTCATATAAATGTAACCTCACTCGCAATAATAGGTTATAGCACCTTGAGTACGGAGGGTACTCAACAAGACTTACACAAACTAATAAAAGAAAGTGTTTAATAGAACCTATTCCAAATGATTTAGATCTGTACATGCATAAGGTTACAACAGGAAGGCATAATGGTTCAATTTTGCATAAAGCAATACATCTTAACCTAAGATTGCTAGATTTTGATAAAGCAATTTAATAAATCCAACTTTGGTAAACGATAAGTAAAAGAAATGTAACAAAATAAGCGATCACGATTGCATGAATTCCCTCATGCTGAATCAAAACTCAAACCGCAGTTGAAAACAAAATTCTATACAGATGACATCAACTCAAGTTATCGTCCATGACCGTGGACACGGCTATTCGAATAGTTTAATACCCTGCAGGGGTGTACAACTTTACCCACACGACTTAGTTAGCCCGTAAGCCTCCGGAATAATAGCACACAACGTTTGGTATGTCGGCCGAGTAAACTAAGATTTGGTATTTTTCAACAAGCCGACACTATTGAGTTGGATACCCATGTGTGAACTAATCTTGCTTAAACAACGACTGATAGCATCTGCTTAACCGGGGCACACATGTTGCGTCAGGAATGCCGACCCAAACAAAAAGAAATACGAGCTGGGTTCGCTACCCATACTAGATTGCAATCGACATCTTTAAGGTACGTACCTGCGATGGAACACAAATACGCCCTCACCCTTCTAAGAACATCTGATATTGATATAAAACTCACATGGCATAAAACGCAGCCCGAAGACCAAAGCATCTATGCCATACAAGATCTATACACATATCCTTACTCCCCTGTCTCCAACTCAATAGCATTAACCCTTTACTTAACCAAACAGCGCCCATACACCGCGTGTGGAAGTACATAGGGACTTGAATTGAATAATCAGAGTTCAGTCCTTAATTGGTCCAGACAAGTCCACCACATTTCCAAATCTCGTGCACAAAGGCACCACCACTAGCTTCCTCTTGTCGGATCAATTGAAATTAAAAGTTCAAATCTGATTTAAAGCTGGACAAAGAGTTAAAGTATTGGAATTTATTTGTTGTTCCATGTTTGACAAGATAGTCTTGTCAAACTCTAAATCTATGGACTGCATGGCTAAGCAAAAATCCTGAAATTAAATATCGTAGTATACAACCCTACTCTAGGTTTTGAGTGTATACCCTGATTTAAGGTAAACCACAATGATAGGTCATAACTACCTACTAATAGACCACACTTGTATGTTCAGAAAATTAGCATGCAACAGGTGTCACTGTATTTGGAAATTCTATTGTATAAAACTTTAGGATCAACATGGTGCAAAGAGGATGCTTGCCTTGATAATAATAGACTTCTTGTGCTGGCTCAGGTTGCTCAGAATTAGAATCAAACACCTCAGAAGAACCAGATTCTAAAAAGAGACAATAAAATCCAATGAATATGAAAGCTAGCAGCAAATGGAAATGAACAGAAAATATATGGTCAAAAGAGTAATGCATAATCAACAATATGCTTAAGTTACATATACCCCAATACAGATAATAGGCCATATTATCACCTACTGCTTTCAAATGACAGAAACTAGAGTTTCGGTCAAAATTACAGTTTTCAGATTTTGAAAAGAAAGGAATCAGTGATGCATGATTTGGTTTAATTGAAAATAGGCGAGAAAGATTCTAAATTGAATCTTAGCACGATCTTTTAGGGTAATTAACACCCGAGCTAACCTAACTAACCCTAATCGGTCGATTCTGAATCGACGAAAAACCAACGTTGTCGGTTGGTGACAGAGATAATGAGGAAGATCTTTGCTACGAGTTAAATGGATGACAACAAGAATCAAAGAACAAGCTGATTATGCTACTAGGGTTGGTTGAGACCTACGAGGATGATAAGTTGACAAGAGAAACCTAGAACTAGAAAGCGATATGAAAGACCGAAAAGTTATAAAAATAACTTTTCGGTTTAAGGAGGTTGGAGCTACTTATGTACAAGTGAAAGATTCATGTGAGCTACAGAGGTCCTTAGTATACTTAAGATGACAAGAACTAAGGCCTTAGCTTACCAGGATATGAGAAACACCGAAGGTTTTGAAAACCGACTCTGATCAACAGAGAGAAAAACCTCCGGTTTCAACCTACAAAAGATGCTAAGCTCATATCACAAAGTGAAACAAGCATCTAGGATGGATAAGCAAAGGGTAGGAGCAAGAAACTCCCTTTGGGCGACAATGGAAGATGAGAAGCTCCTTGGTCAACAATGGCAGCAGCAAAACAAAGCTAGGGTATATATATAGAGGTTGAGCTACAGGGCTAAGGAGAAGTGTCTAGAGTTGATGAGGTGTCCAATTAGGGCTAAATATCCAGATAATAGTTATGCGATCCTTGGATAACGCTCTACTCGATTCTGAGCCGGCGGCGGCGCACGAGGCAAGGAGGAAGAGGCGATCCACGACATCACGGACCAGCGTGACGCGATCGCGCGCGCCTCTAAAGCGAAAAGAACATCGACCGTCCGATTAGAAATGGGCGGCGGTGATGAAAATAGGGGTTAGATTTAATGGAGCCCTACGGAAGTCTGGAGGTTTTATTCAAAAAGGAGCGTTGGATTAGAATCCAACGATCGATCTAAAAGGATACACGTCACTCTTAAATGGGATAGCGTGGTACCGTCGGATTGGTTTCTACGGTCGAGTTGAAGAGAGACCGGAGTGGTCGAATGTTATATCATTATAGGCCTCTACGATCAAATCCAACGGTCTCATAAAACCGGGCTCTAAAAGCGCGGTAAAAGGAACAGTGAGGATTTGAATCAACGGTCCAGCGACGACTGCGCGCCTTTAAGTTCAAAACAAAAGGCGTGGCGGTTGGATCTAGGATCAGCGGTGGGGATCGAGAGGATCGGAGTGGTCCGATTGTTATTGCGCCTCTCGGTCGCTCGATCAAGATCAAGGGTGGAGATTGCTTTGCATACGTGGACGGCCGCGGCGTCGTCGCAACCCGCGTTCGATTGGAGATCAACGGCTCGCGTCACGTGAAGGTTGGGCTCGCGCTGGCGTGGTGAGCGGACCAAATCTGCCGGTTGGACCTAACCTCATGGGGTTCGAGTCGCTCTGATGCTAGAGTGCAGTTTAGACCGGAAGAATTGACCAAACCCTATTCAAATATTTAAAAGTTTGACCGGGCTTTAGAAATAGTAAATAAATTCGTAAAATCATGAGATTTTACAGGGAGACTACTGGGATGATATAATTCCCAAATAAATTTCTAAAACCACAGTTTCACTTTGTAAAATACATAAATAATTACCTTAACCCGAATAGGTTTATTTAAGGTCAAATATTTTTCCTCCAAGTCAAAATAATTTCTAAGAACTTAACAAAAATTATTTTTGGCCAAGATAATTGATCTAGGCTTTATTAAAAATACTTCCCAGTCATAATACAAGCACTAACTTGTATTTCCTTTGAAACTTCAAATAGGTTTTGGATTTTGGCTAGAAAAGGAAGGTTTTAATTTGTAACATAAGGCCCAATCTGTAAAGATGAACAGTGACGCTATGAACAGCACCTCATTACTGTTCAGAAAACATTTTATTACTGTTCATAAAATTGGGGCTATTACAAACCTACCCCCCTTAAGAAAATCTTGTCCTCGAGATTTCAGAAAAGATAGAAATTGAGAAAAAGTGAGATTGAAATGATTTCTATGGACATCCAACATCTGTTATCTTTATTTCCTTCAAAGATAGCAAAGAAATATTTTACATAATAACATGGGGTTATTATTACATCTTCTTTTATATTGTTTTGTTTAACCTTGCCTTACTTGATTCAAAGGCAAATTCTAAACAGCAAAGAGATGGGGGTGCTCAATCTGCATCAGATCTTCGCGCTCCCAAGTGGCTTCATCCTCAGAGTGATTAGCCCACTGAACTTTCAAGAACTTGGCAGTGCGATTTCTTGTCATGCGTTCCATCTCGTCGAGGATACGCACTGGTTCTTGAAAGGAAAGGTTAGTTTGAAGATTAAGATCCTCATAAGCAGTTGCCTCAGTAGGAACACGAAGGCATTTCTTCAATTGAGAAACATGAAAAGTATCATGCCTTCTTTGAGAGAGATTGGGTAGTTCAATTGATAAGCCCGACTCCTCGTTTTGCAATAATTCGGAAAGGACTGATATAACGAGGTGCTAGCTTTCCTTTCACCTGAAAACGATGAGTGCCCTTCATTGGTGACACTTTAAGATAGACATAGTCATCTACCTCAAAGCTTAATTCACGTCGACGATGGTCAGCATAACTCTTTTAGCGTGATTGGGCGGTTTTCAAATGGTTTGAATCGGTGAATTTGCTCTTACGCTTCGATCACCAAGTCGAACCATAAATGGTCTTTCCCGATTCGACCAATTCAATGGAGTCCTACAAGCTCTCCCATACAAAGCTTCAAAAGGTGATATTTGAATACTTGCTTGGCAGCTATTATTGTAGGAAAACTCCACATATGGCAAAGATTTCTCGAGTCTTTGCCATAGGATAGCTATAGGCTCGAAGGAGATCTTCTATTACTTCATTTACCCTCTCGGTTTGACCACTAGTTTGAGGATGATAGCGATCGAAAGAAGTTCAGTCCCCATAGCTTGATGAAGACAATTCCAAAAATGGGAAGTAAACTAAGGGCCACGGTCAGAAACAATGACCTTCGGAACACCGTGAAGACAAACAATCTTAGCAATATAAAGCTCTGCTAATTGTTTGCCGGAGAAGATAGTTTTGACCGGAATGAAATGGGTCACCTTCGTTAGACGATCAATGATTACCCAAATGGCATCGGATCCATTCGGAGTCTTCGAAAGACCGGTAACAAAATCCATACCGATTTCTTCCCATTTCCATTGTGGGATAGGTAAAGGTTGAAGGGTACCAGCTGGCTTTAGGTGCTCGGCTTCAACCCTTTGACAAATGTCACATTCAGCAATATACTGAGCAATCTCCCTTTTCATTCGGCTCCACCAAAATGTCTTCTTCAAATCCTGGTACATCTTGGTACTCCCAGGATGCAAGGAAAACTTGGAATTATGAGCCTCTTTAAGAATTAGACCCTTGATTGAGGATGCAGTACTACAAGCGATTGCGTCACAGAAGGGCACGCGGTCATCTTCGAGAGAATTCATTGGCGCTTACACCTTCAAATTTTCCTTGATCTCAGCTACCTTGGCATCAGTTTTCTGGGCCGCCAGAATCTGAGTTTCTAACGTGGGCTCCACTTCTAATGCAGTGAGAAAACCTTCTCTCACTATTTCAAGACTTAGGCGCCGAAAGTCAGCACATAAGCTCTTAGCCGCAGGTAGAGAGGATAAGCAGCTGCATTGTGACTTTCTGCTTAAAGCGTCTGCCACAACATTGGCTTTACCAGGATGATAATGAATGCTCATGTTATAGTCCTTGATCAATTCAAGCCATCGTCTCTGTCTCATATTCAAATCAGCTTGAGTGAATATGTACTTTAGGCTTTTATGATCAGTATAGATCTCACAACGATTACGAGAAGGTAATGTCGCCAAATCTTCAATGCATGGACTACACGACCAATTCCAAATCATGAGTAGGATAATTGACTTCATGAAGTGCGCTAGCAGGGATGCATATGCCACAACTCGGCCTTCTTGCATAAGCACACAACCAAGTCCATGGCGAGATGCATCGCAATAAATATCGAAGCTCTTATGAGCGTCGGAAGGGTGAGCAGGAGCTTGGTGAGGAGTTTTCTCAAAGTGAAAACTCTCCTCACATAGCGACCACTCGAACTTAGTCTCCTTCTTCAAAAGTGGATTGGAGGTCTCGCGATTTTGGAGAAATTTTCAATGAACCTACGGTAATAACCCGCAAGTCAAGAAAACTTGGATATCGGTAACATTCTTGGGCTATTTCAATCGGTACATCCTGTACCTTGCTTGGATCAACGGCGATACCCCTTGGATAACACATGTCCCAAAATGCAACCTTCTTGAGCGAAAGCACACTTGCTAAACTTAGCATACATTCGATGCTGGCGAAGGGTTTCCAACACAAGCCTTAAATGTTGCTCATGGTCTTCGTCAGACTTGGAATAGATAAGAATGTCATCAATGAAAACGACAACAAATTTATCCAAGAAATCCATGAACATCGAATTCATAAGATTCATGAAATAAGCTGGAGCATTGGCTAGACCAAAGAACATGACAGTATACTCGTACAACCCGTACCGAGTAGAGAAAGCTGTCTTAGGAATGTCCTCAGCTCTAACCTTGATTTGATGATAGCCCGATCGCAAATCAATTTTTGAAAAGACCCGGGCACCAACTAACTGATCAAAAAGGTCATCAATTCGAGGTAAAGGATACTTGTTTTTGATGGTGACCTCATTTAACGGACGGTAATCCACACACATCCGCAAAGTATTATCTTTCTTTTTGACAAATATTGCCGGGCATCCCTAAGGTGAGGAACTCGGTCGAATAAATCCTTTGTCAAGCAATTCTCCAAGATGTTTCTTTAACTCAACCAACTCATTAAGAGGCATTCGATAAGGGCTTCTACATATGGGAGCAGTTCCAGGAACTAGGTCAATTACGAACTCCACTTCTCGATCTGGTGGCACTCCGGGAAGGTCTTCAGGAAAGACATCAACATACTCACAAACAATTGGTACTGACTCCAAAGGAGTGGCATCAACTTGGTGAGCACAAAGATGAGAATCCATTGCCTTGGGTTGAAAAACGACTGAAGTGCCGCTTTCATTAGTTAAAGAAATGGATCTTTGGGCACAATTAATTTGCCCAAGGTTCTTAGATAACCAATCCATTCTTAGAATAACATCCAATCCTTTAGAATCTATCACAATCAAGTCCACCCAAAAGTCTACCCCTTCAATATTTATTTTGACATTACGGCGGACTTGATCGGTCATAAGAGCGATCGGTGAGTGGATGCTATGGGGTGGATGAAGATGATGCACAATTAAGCGATGTTGAGCGTGAAGCGCCTACTAACAAAAGAATGTGATGCTCGAATCAAATAAAATGGTGGCGATCTGAAATTAACTAGGAGCATACCAAGGACAACGGGAGTATCAAGCTGCTTCTTGATGTGTCTGATTCACATGACCTCGGTGGGTGGGTCGGACTTGACCAGCTGTCGAGGAAGGTGGTGCGGGGCCGACTGGTGGAGAAGGCTAAATAGGTGGTATCCCCCGTGCCTTTGCATAACATTGGTTAGCAAAATGCCCTGGGCGTCCACAGTGATAACAAATCACTCCCGGCCTGACATTGACAACCGCAGGTGGCCGATTCCCACTAGGCCTCGGCTGAGTAGTGGGAGGAGATGGATGAGGTGCAAACACTGCCGGTCTCTGTGAAAATGGAGCTGGTGCTCGCGGAGGTCGGGGCAACCACATGCGAGGCCTTGGCGAGCTGCCACTAGGAACAAACTGAGAAGTTCTCTGTCGCTTGCGTGACTCCTCCAAATCCTTGCTCTTGCTTTCAGCAACAATGGCTTTGTTGACAAGATGAAAAAAAATTTCTGAAGTCATGCAAAGCTACAGCCATCTGCAATTCTTGAGACAGTCCGTTCAAGAATCGGTTCCGACGACGGAGGTCAGTCGAAACATCATCAGGAGTATATCTGGCAAGGAAGTTGAATTCATGCAGATACTCAGTCACAGTCTTTCGTCCTTGATTAAGGGCGAGAAACTCTTGCTGCTTGATCATCATGACTCCCTCGGGGAATATGGGCTTCACGAAATGCCTCCATGAACTCATCCCACATAGGGCGTGTCAGAGTTGAATGGCAAGAAGATTATCCCACAAATGCTAGCGCTCCATCCAATTGGTGGCGGCAAAAGAACTTTCTCCCTCTCGGAACATTGGGCAATCAACAACTTCTTCTCAATAGTCCGAAGCCAGTCCTCAGCTTCCATTGGATCTTGAGAGCTGGAGAACACTGGTGGGTTAGTCCGCTGAAATTCAGCAAGACTCCCCTGCACATGATGGCCTCCTGCTCTAACAACTGGGGTAGCAGTGGAAGAAGTGTTGCGCGCAATTTGCTCCAAAATGCGCGTCTGGTCCATTCGATTGCGCTCAATTTGCATGAGCACATCAACCATAGTGGGTGGTGGAGGAAGCTCCTCTTCCTGGTGACCACCTTGTGGACCATGAGAACCAGAGGGTTCAGTCTGCTCCCCCTGAGAGTGGGGCATTGGGTTTGATATGCCCTTCCCTTGTTGTGTCTGCGCACGAGTAGTAGGTCCTGTCATCCTGTTACCACACAATGGTTAACAACATAACAAGGATATACTCGGGCAAACACAAACAAGGTTAAAAATAGAAAAGAAACAAACACTACACTGGTAATGCATTATGTTATGTCATGCATTCAAATCAACACCAAAACCATAAACTTCATACATACAGCAAAAGAAATTCGGTTCCAGCCTCATATAATAGTTAGCCATCAAGGTCATAATACAAACCAAAAGTCTAACTTACATACTCTTTACAAAGTACGACTGCCCTATTACATTTATTTAAGGCAACTACTAAACGATAAAACACCTATCCACAAGGGTTCATCGTCGAGGTACTAGTATAAAGATCACAGTTAAAGTTCACCGGAAACTCATTCAGAAGATGAGCTCCCGGGGAACCCGTGTCAATAGGATCCAAAGGACTAATGAGGCGCCTCGGAGAACCTAGTAGTGGTGATGACCTCGGGAGTGCGATCCGCGAGTGCGAGAAAACTGCGTCATCCGGCCTTGAGCGCACTTGTCCATAAGCGAGCACGCATGCCGGCTACATCGAAAGTCGGTGGCGATGTAGTGCGGCGGCGGGGAGATCTCGTTATCACCATAAAGCACGTTGCGTGAACGCGATTCATGTTGACTCCAAGTCTAAGGTACTCTGGGCCTCGTTAAGGCGATCGGAGTTTCCCACAACTCCCTCACAAAGCGGCGATGGATTTGGTCCATGATGCGGACCATCCTCGCCAAGCTATCGCTTTGAGGTCTTCCCCCAAGCGTATCTCATCAAACATGCTCATACGCACTAGGACCTTGCTTGGAAAGTGATCATAGGGTGGTTGAGACAACTCCGTCAAATCATGGCGAAGGAGGCTCATCATCCTACTAGCGACTTCTGAACCGCCATAGACTCGAAGTGGCAAGTGCTTGAACCTGATATGGGACCTTGCCGCTTCACGCTGCAATGGCGTTGATGATGGCGCGGTATTCCTCCATCCCCGGTCCTCGATCTCGTCGATAGATGGCGTACTCCAGCTGGTAGGTGAAATTAGCTCGCCACATCGTGTCCCGCAGCAAGGCCGAAAATCCATCCACATCCTCAGCTCGGGTCTCCTTGACCAAGTACCACCCGCTCATCTATAGACAAAAAGACAAGGTAAGAAAACAACTTTACTCTTGAAAAACCAACAGAAAGTTGGGACAAGAGTTGATCTAGGGAAGATAAGAAATAAAAGATGTCACACATAAACTTTCGAAATTATACTACTGACTTGAAAATACTTGTCTCAGAAGACTCTCTAATAACAACGGCCATGCCATTTCTAACCTACAGGCAACGTATGCTCAGATACCAACGCTGTGGAGACCCCAGAATATTGGAAATGTACTTAATTAAGATTATACTGTAGCACAATTCTTAATTAAGGAACAGTACTGCCCCTTTATTAAAGATCATGCTAGAAGTATAAATTTAACAAGTAACAAATCCAATACTCAAGATTCCTGGATATATGTCTTACAATGGTTCCCAGGATCAGTGACCATTGCACATATATCCTTAAACAACATTGAATCATACACATACAAGTCATACATTTACATAATTAAACATCAGTTTACAAATTTGGTTTAGAACTACAATATCAAGTGACTCAGGTCACTAACAAAATCTGGCAATGAGCGCGTAATAAAGCGACAAAACCACCAATGGCCCCATCCACGCGGTGATTGCGTGGAGGAAAAAAATAGCTTTACTCGTTAGCGTCACCCGATCGGCGCTAACGGGCACTTCATATAATGTCGTCCTCACTGCAACAATAGGTTATAGCACCTTGAGTACGAATTACTCGATAAGACTACACAAACTATTAAAGAAAGTGTTTAATAGAACCTATTCCAAAGGATTTAGATCTGTACATGCATAAGGTTACAACAGGAAGGCATAATGGTTCAATTTTGCATAAAGCAATATGTAACATCCCAATTTTCAGAGTTTTAAAAATCTTTTAAATAGTTAGTAGGGAAAAATTCACCATTTGGATTTATTTGAATTTAATTCAAAAGCTTAATATTGGACTTTATAATCAAAAACATTTAATGTGAATAATCCCAACTTGAACATTTGCCAAAACTATTTTATTTGGGTTCCTTGTGCTGGATATATTTTCTAGATTTTTCTAGAATTTTTCCGAGTTCATTTGCTATTTTCTATTGCTTATTTGATTTTACGGTATTTTCTAA
This sequence comes from Ampelocalamus luodianensis, assembly GCA_036346255.1. Classification (NCBI taxonomy): domain Eukaryota; kingdom Viridiplantae; phylum Streptophyta; class Magnoliopsida; order Poales; family Poaceae; genus Ampelocalamus; species Ampelocalamus luodianensis. The sequence goes on from JAYEVH010000481.1 coordinate 67,257, forward strand.
AATAGAAAAGCTACTTAAAATCTCGAGAATAGTCTTGGGCGAATCCTTGGCTCGGCCCATCTCCTTCGCGCTTCCGGCCCATCTCGCGCGCGGCCGCCTCCTCTCTCTTCGCGCTCCGGTCCACGATCGGCTACTGCGCCTTCCACGCGCGCGCGTGAGCCGCTCCCTGCACGCTGGTGGACCCCTTCGCCTCGTCGGCATCGTTTTCACGGGACTCCTTCCCCGTGTCAAGGCGGACAACTGCCGCGCGCCGCTTCCTCGCGGACTCTTCCTCCTCAGTGGCTATTAAGGCGCGCGCGTCAAAATCTTCGCGCCTTCCGCCTCCAAAACCCTAGAGCGCCTCTCGGATTGCGCGCCACCCGGGAGAATCGAGCCTCTCAACCTCGGCGCGCGCAACCTTCTCGCCATCTCGCCTGCGCGTCGGTGAGCCTCGGCCTTCCACGTCACGGATTCGAGTCGCGTGGTGTGGGCTTCACGATCGCGCCTCATCATCCTCGAGAGCCGCGCGCCTCGCCGCCGTTCAAGCGAGCCGCTCGCCGCCAACCTCAAGCGCCGCGCGATTTGGTCACCGCCGTGGCGTCGGCCGTGTCACGGTTCGCGAGGTGTGAGGCGGTGCTACCCTCCGTTGCGCCGCCGTGGTCGAGTCGCCGTTGTCGTGCGTCGAGCAAGAACTTCGCCGGCGATGCCGCCGTGTCTGCCAGCTCGCGGCCGCGTCGGCCTGCCGCCCTCGTGTCGCGCGTGTCTTGATCACCAACCGTCGGCGGCGTGGCGTGGCGATCCACGGGATCCCGAACCCAAGGCTCGGTGGACTTTGTCACCGTGAGCGAAGCCACCGGCAGGTGGGACCCGCTGTCGGATCCATCACCCGTCAGAAAGTTTACTGGCGTGGCGTTGCGCAATAAATCTGATTTTCCTTTAGGAAAATAATTGATAAATTCATAAAATCTGATTTTCACATTTTATGTAATTTCAATCTTCCAAAGCTCATAACTTTTGCATCCTAACTCGATTGAGCCCATTCAAATTTCTAAATTTGTCTAAATTCAAGATCTAGCTATCTGAGATTTTTATTTATTTTTGGAGTTTGTTTTGCCTCTGTTATTTATTTGTTTTGTTTGTTCTCGTTTCGTTTGTGCGTGAGCGTCGATACTTGGAGTTTTCGTTGAAGAAGGCTTCGACCAAGTTCAAGACCAGTACATAGACCTTTTCCAAGGCAAGTCATACCTTTGATCATATTGAATCCCAGTTTTCCCAAATTACATTGTGTTAAATTATTGCATTTACTTTAATTATGTATTTAAATGTTTTGGGCTAGTTATTGATCCAACTTGTTATGTTCGCCTTGCCTACTTGTATACCTTGATATTTTGTCGCCTAGATTGGTTAAATACTTAGTTGGTATTAGCATATTGCCAACATGGTGGGTTAGAATGACTAGAATTGCTTAGCCATGCTACAGTCGTCATCTCATGTGAGTTGCAAATATTAAATATGACTAAGTGACTATGGAGCGTGTGATAAAGCTGTGTGTCTTGTGTGCTATTACTCGTGATGGCATGTGTTGCACTAAACCAAATGGGTGGTAAAGATTTAGGCGAGGCAAGTGGTGGATCTTGTGTGAACCGGTGGCTTTGTGATTGGGATTTATCTGTGTGGTTTAGTTAGAAAAGCTGGAAGTCTTGCCTTGGTCAATTAAGGACTTAACTTTGTGCGACATTGGCCCGAGCTATCTTTGTCGACCACATGTCAGTGACAGGCCTAACTTAGTAGGTTCACGGAGTTTCAACATTGGGGTTCGGTGGATAGGTTAAGCTTTGTGATATGGGATTTGTGTGATTAAGAGCGTCAATGTTGAGGCGAAGTTTCGGCTGTTATGTTACGATCGGTGCTAGCTACACTAGTTGTATCGTGTGGGTAAAGTGTACAAACCTCTGCGAGTGTTAATCAATCTATTCGAATAGCGCGTCCTCGGTCATGGACAACGCTGGGGATTTCACATGAGGGTAGTGTTCATAAAATGTGGGATTGGGAGTGTGTGATCTCAATCATATGGTCGTGTGAATAAATCGGTTTAAAGTTGTGTGTCTTTGTGAAACAAGCGATAAATTATTATTGCCTATTTGTTTTAACTTATGCTTTCAATCTATTATTCATATTCAATTGCAAATGTTGCATTTACGCAAAATAACCACGAAGTCATTCCTTTGGAATAAGCTGCATCTATATATTGCATGCGTGGTGTGATTTGCGAGTCTGTTGTGTACTCACGCTTGTTGTAAAACTTGCGCCCAAACCTACGAAGTGGAGGAGTCTTCACCTTTGAGGAGGAGTTTGTGGAAGAAGGTTGATCGCTAGGTCATCGATCGATCGGTTGCTGTGGTGTCTTGATTGGGTTTGCTAGAGTTTATTCGTTCATTGCGGTATTTCTTTAGTGTTAGCCTGCGTGTGCTTAATAAGTTGTAACCAGACCTTAAGGTCAAAACTCTAAGTTGTTACTCAAACTATTAGTTTATGTTATATTTCGTTTGTGTGGATTGATATTCACCTATGTTACCACTTGTGTGCACTAGCGTGATCTGGACTAGTGCGAGAATACACGAGAGGTCAGTGTATTTTGGGTCCCACGGAGGTGGTATCGAGCCATCTTGATGTAAGTCTTGACCTTAGTTAGATCGGCCATTTTAGAGAGTCCAAACTATTTTCTAAAGGAAAACTAACTTGCAAGAGTAACCTATTGCTTAAACTCTCCTCATATCTCTCTTGCCTCAACTTTTGCTTTAATCTTTTCTTTCCCATTGTTTTAAAGTTGCTCTTACCCGGTTAAATCTGTCTTGACAGATGCCTGCATATGAGACCTATGGTGAGCGTTGTGGAGGTTCTGCGCGAACTTTGGAAGCTCCTGCAGTACTTGGAGGTTTTGATCGTCCGTTGTACCGAGGCAACAAGCCCGGGTGGTGGATGGACATAAGCGGGTGCGATCGTCGCAGCGATCGCCGGGGATGAACACCAAGGCAAGCGGCCGTGGAACATCTCCGTCGGGAGGATCACTTGGAGTGAAGGAATACGAGGAATCGTCGCGCTGGCCATGCCGGATCTGCCACATCTACATGCGCGAGTTGCAAGGAACCGTCTTCGCTACCACCCGGGCAGCATTTGTGGAGCTACGCACACTATCCATCCACGGAGGGAAGAAGATGCCACGATGGTACACCTCGCCCGTGCGTCGTCGCCCAAGAGGAATCCATGGAGATGATGGGCGATCTGAGACGGTGCCTACAAGAGCTGCACCAAGGCGAAGAAGATCGCCATCTGGAAGAGATCTTGGGCGCCCACCACCGAGCGGACCAAGAAGAGGAAGAAGATCTAGAAGAACATGAAGAATCGAGGAAGATCCGGAGGAAGTGGGCGAGAACAGAGGAGCTGTCGCGCCATCGGCGCTGTTCTGTTGCACGATTCAGGGGCACGGGATCGGTTTGCGAAGATGCCGGCCACATTCAAGGTCTGACCGCGAGAACACTGGCCGTGGTTGTGGAGGTTACCTCGGCCCGAGTTCGCTAAGGCCTAGGTTCGCAGATTGAGGCTTAGTGTGTTAAGCGCGTCGATCTAAGCCTAGTCGTGTAAGCCCTTTAGGCGTTAGATTGTGTGCTTAGGTTCTCTATTTTCTTTGAGTGGGAGTATGAGTGCAAAGGCCTTTAGGCATCTGTTGCAAGCCATGCTAAGTTTTAAGTAATAAAGTTGCTTTTGGTTCTCTCGGTTGTTGTTGGGTTTAACCAATCCCGCTTAGTTCTTAACTCACCCCATGCTTGCTACCTTATCTAACCCACGAAAGCCGCAGATAGTTACAACTTCATGACGATTGCAAGTGGTTGGTACCCGACACCCGACAAGCGATGGACAACCCGGACACGAGGCGATTCATACGGCCCCTTGATAGATCTGCGAACTTTGGGTCTTTTATGGCGGCCTGAACCACGGTTGATGCATACCATGATGACTCGGATGCAAGCCATGCACAACGAACAATAACAACAACAATCACGACATGGAGCCCGGTGCTCATGGTCACCATGGACCATCAAACTTGCGAGAATTCGCGAGGACTCGTCCACCAACATTTTACGGACATGTCTCACACGTGGAAGGCGGCGATTGGCTTGGGTGATTGAAAGGAATTGCTGATCACTCAATGCGGCGATCATGAAAAGTTCTCTATGCCTCCCACGGTTGGAGGCATTGCGGCGAGAATGGTGGGAGAACCTGCGCACGCTCATGAGGCACCAGAATATCACTTGGGAGGAATTCTCTGACATTCGCGATTACCACGTGCGAGAGGGAATTATTGAACTAAAGAAAGATGAATTTCGTGCCTAAAGCAAGGAAGCTTGTCGATGTCGACTATCTCAACAAGTTCTCACAACTTGCTCGCTATCTTGCGAGAAGATGTTGCAGAGACAAGGCTCGCGAGTCGTTTCTGAAGGGTGAACACGGACTTGAGTCAACCTCCTTGCGCATACCTTCACGACTTTCAAGAATTGATCAATAAAGCTTTAGTCATGGAGGATAAGCGCAAGGCGGAAGACAATCGCAAGCGCAGGATGATCCGGCAGGAGGCCAGCAATTCCAGAGAGCAAGGGCGGTGCCACGCAGTTCAGCGGTTTTCTCCACAAAACTCGCGAGGACACGCACCAACCTCGGCACCTCGTCGGTTGCCGAACACTGCACCCAAAGACCGACCAGCGCGAATTCAACGATCAACAAGTCGCAAGAGCCAAGGGTGTGCTATACTTGCCGTCGGCCGAGCCACTATGCCGTCGGTGTCCACAGAGGAGAACGATCACTCCGATTCGTTTCAACCTTGGAGCTCGCCGACTAAGACCCGGCACGGGTCACCAACGAGGAACTTTCCAAGCCCCAACCAGCCGGGAGGAGGGCGCGATCCGTGGTCGAGCCGTGTCAACCACGTCACCACGGAAGGAGCCGAAGCACGGGCACGCGTGCGGGTAAGTTCTGGTTAGTCGATACCCGCATCGGTTTTGTTTGATTACGGAGCTTGCATTCTTTTGTATGCAGAGTTTTGCAACTAAGAACAAGTTGGAGGCTATACAACTTAAGCATACTTTATTAGTTCAATCGCGGATGAGCTAAGCTCTAGAGTGGGTTGTTTAGGAGCTAAGTTACTCATAGCCGGAGTTGAGTTTCTAGCCAACAATTGTTCTGACACCGGACCTAGATGTCATTCTTGGCATGGATTGGCTATCAAGCACAAGGCATCTTTGGATTGTGGCGAAAGCCGTAGCGGTTGAAATCTTGATGGAAGGAAAGTGGAGTTTCTAGCCACATCGGTTCGTGAAGGACACTTGCTAGTACACAATCGAAGACCATTGCATTGGAGGATGTACCAATAGTCGAGTACCGGATGTGTTTCGGAAGAGTTACGGAATGCCACGGATCGTGACATCGAGTTCGTCATCGATCTAGTGCCGAGGACGGCGCCAATTTCTAAGCGACCTTATCGAATGCCGGTGGCGAGTTAGCGAAATGAAGAAGCGATTGAAGAACTCCTCGAGAAAGGTTTAGTAAGACCAAGTTAGATCGCAGTGGGAGCACCGGTCTTGTTCGTCAAGAAGAAAGAGCGGAAGCATGAGGATGTGTATCGACTACGTTCTCTCAACGAGGTCACTATCGGAATAAGTATCCACCGCCGAATAGATGATCATTCGACCGGATGAAGGAGCGGAGTGTTCTCAAAGATCGACTTGCGATCGGGCTACCATCGATTGAAGATCGCCCTAGGGATATACCAAAGACCGCTTTCTCAGCGCGGTATGGACATTATGAGTTCTTGGTCATGTCATTTGGGCTAACAAATGCTGACTTACTTCATGAACATGATGAACAAAGTCTTCATGGAATACGGACAAGTTTGTAGTGGTGTTCATTGGCGACATTACGGTTTATTCTAAATCGGAGGAGGAACACGTGAGAACACACGAGGTTAATTTTGAGAAACTCGGGAGCATCGGTTATATGCCAAGTTCGATAAGTGTGACTTTTGGAAGAAGGAAGTGGATTTCCTTGGCCATGTTATGACCGCCGATGGAGTAGCGATTGACCGGGGAAAAGTAAAGCGATGTTACAGGACCGACCAAGAGCGTAACCCAGTTCGCGATTTCTTGGGGATGGCAGGTTATTACCGCCGTTTTATCGAAGGATTCTCATCGATTGCTAAGCCTCTTACGCAATTGTTGAAGAAGGAGAAAAAGTTCACTTGGACTCCGGCTGTGAGAAAGTTTTAGTGAGTTAAAGAAGCGCTTGACCTCGGCCCGATCTTGATTTTGCGGATATTCGCAAGGATTTCGATATCTATTGTGATGCTTAGCGTCAAGGATTAGGATGTGTCACGATGCGGGAAGGAAGAAGAGCGTCGCTTATGCGTCAAGACAATTGAGACCTCACGAGAGAATTACCCTACTCATGATGCGGAATTAGCTGCCGTAGTGCATGCTTTAAAGATTTGGCGTCATTACCTCATCGATGTCATTTGTGAAGTCTACACATATCATAAAAGTCGAAGTACATCTTTACTCGATCGAGATCTGAATATGAGGCAGAGAAGATGGTTGGAATTGATCAAGGATTACAATCTTGGAATCCACTACCATCGGGAAAGCCAGCGTAGTTCACGGGCGCTCTAAGTCGTAAGAGTTCTGCAATGCTTTGGAAGTAAAGGAAAGTTGCCCGAACTTTATGAAGAATTTGAAGCTAAAGCTAGAAGTTGCGTCAGAAGGACTTATAGCCAATTTGGAAGCTGATCTACCTTGGAGAAGCGATTCGTGAAGCACAACCAAAGGATCCGTGTTGTCGTGAGATCAAAATCAAAATGGCGAAGGAAAATTCAAAGATTTCACCAAGGATGATCAAGACATACTCGGATTAAAGGTCGTATCATGTACGGATATCGATGGTCTAAAACGATTAATCTTAAAAAAGCCCATGACTCAAAGTATTCGATTCACCTGGAAGTACCAAGATGTACCAGATGTTAAGACCAAATTTTGGTGGCCAAATTTGGCGCGAAGTCGTGATTCGTTGCCTTGTGCGACACTGTCGAGAAAATAAAGCGAACACGAGAGACCAGCGAGTTTGCTGCAACGTGAAAGATTCGGAATGGAAGTGGGAGGAAATCGGGATGGATTTCATCACCGGTTTACCCAAGACCCAATCAGTTCGATTCGATCCGGGTGATAGTTGATCGATTGACCAAGGTCGCACATTTACGCGATCAAAACCACGTACTCAGGAGATCGCCTTGCGGAGTTGTACATGGCTAGAATTGTCAGTTTGCATGGTGTGCCCAAGAAGATAGTGTCAGATCGAGGATCTCTTTTCACATCTCGTTTTGGCAAAGTTTGCATGAAGCATTGGGTACCATCCGAATTTTGCATTGCTTATCATCCACAAGCGGACGGACAGATGAAAGAGTCAATCAGATATTGGAGGATATGCTGAGAGCTTGTGCTCTAGCTAATGCTGCCAAGTGGGATAAAAGTTTGCCGTATCACGAGTTCTCGTACAACAACGATTACCAAGCGATCGCAAATGTCGCCATTTGAAGCTTTGTATGATCGTGCTCTGCGAACCCGTTAAATTGGTGAGCAATTGAGCGTCTGATGTTGGGCAGATATCATTCAAGAGCGAGAAGAACAGTTGCTATGATCGAGAAAGATTGAAGATAGCCAGTCAAGCGGAAGAGTTATCCGATAACCGCCGTCGAGATCTCGATTTGAGCAGAAGATTTTGTCTATCTTGGTGACCCGCTCGAGGCGTCAAAGGTTTCATGCCAAAGGAAGCTTGCTAGGTATGTTGGGCCGTTCAAGATTTTGGAGCAGCAGAAGTTGCTTACGATTGGAGCTACGCGATCGTTAGCGAGTACATGATGTCTTTCATGTCTGTGATTGAAGAAGTGTCTTCGTGTGCGGAAGAGCAAGCCCGTTGGAATCAATTGTTTTGAAAGAGGATCTTACCTACAAGGAGCGGCCGGTCAAGATCTTGGATGTCGCGAGCGCCTCACGAAAGCAAGGCATTGCGTTTTGCAAGGTTGGTGGAGCAACCACTCGGAAGGAGAAGCAACGTGGGAGCGTGAAGAAGAGTGGCCAGAGTTTCCTAGCCTTTTCTCTAGCTTCTTTGAATCTCGGGGTCGAGATTCCTTTAAGGGGAGGTTTGTAACATCCCAATTTTAAGAGTTTTAAAATCTTTTAAATAGTTAGTAGGAAAAATTCACCATTTGGATTTATTTGAATTTAATTCAAAAGCTTAATATTGGACTTTATAATCAAAAACATTTAATGTGAATAATCCCAACTTGAACATTTGCCAAAACTATTTTATTTGGGTTCCTTGTGCTCAGATATATTTTCTAGATTTTTCTAGAATTTTTCAGAGTTCATTTGCTATTTTCTATTGCTTATTTGATTTTCGGTATTTTCTAAAATAGAAAAGCTACTTAAAATCTCGAGAATAGTCTTGGGCGAATCCTTGGCTCGGCCCATCTCCTTCCGCTTTCCCGGCCCATCTCGCGCGCGCCGCCTCCCTCTCTCTTCCGCGCGCTCGGTCCCACCGATCGGCTACACTGCGCCTTCCGCCTGCGCGCCCCGTGGCGCTCCATTGCACAGTGGACCCTTCGCCTCGTCGGCATCGTTTTCACGGGACTCCTTCCAGTGTCCGGCCGGACAACTGCCGCCGCGCCGCCTTCCTCGCGGACTCTTCCTCCTCCGTGGCTATTTAAGGCCGCGCGCGTCAAAATCTTCGCACCGCCTCCGCCTCAAAACCCTAGAGCGCCTCTCGGATTGCGCGCCACCGGGAGAATCGAGCCTCTCAACCTCGGCGCGCGCAACCTTCTCGCCATCTCGCACCGCCGTCGGTGAGCCTCGGCCTTCCGTCCACCGATTCGGTCGCCGTGGTGTGGGCTTCACGATGCGCACCTCATCATCCTCGAGAGCCGCGGCGCCTCGCCGCCGTTCAAGCCGGCGCTCGCGCCAACCTCAAGCGCCGCCGATTTGGTCACCGCCGGTAGCGTCGGCCGTGTCACCGGACTTCGCGGTGTGAGAGCCGGTGCTACCCTCCGTTGCCGTGCCGTGGTCGGTCGCCGTTATCGTGCCGTCCAGAGCAAGAACTTCGCCGGCGATGCGCGCGTGTCTGCCGGCTCGCGGCCGCGTCGACCTGCCGCCCTCGTGTCGCCGCGTGTCGCCCGATCACCAACCCGGCCGGCGCGTGGCGATCCACGGATCCGAACCAAGGCTCGGTGGACTTTGTCCACCGTGAGCGAGCCAACCGCGGTGGGACCCACTGTCGAGATCCTGATCACCCGTCCGAAAGTTTATTTGGCGTGAGCGTTGCGCAATAAATCTGATTTTCCTTTAGGAAAATAATTGATAAATTCATAAAATCTGATTTTCAGCATTTTATGTAATTTCAATCTTCAAAGCTCATAACTTTTGCATCCTAACTCGATTGAGCCCATTCAAATTTCTAAATTTGTCTAAATTCAAGATCTAGCTATCTGAGATTTTTATTTATTTTTGGAGTTTGTTTTGCCTCTGTTATTTATTTGTTTTGTTTGTTTCGTTTCGTTTGTGCGTGGCGTCGATACTTGGAGTTTTCGTTGAAGAAGGCTTGACCAAGTTCAAGACCAGTACATAGACCTTTTCAAGGCAAGTCATACCTTTGATCATATTGAATCCCAGTTTTCCCAAATTACATTGTGTTAAATTATTGCATTTACTTTAATTATGTATTTAAATGTTTTGGGCTAGTTATTGATCCAACTTGTTATGTTCGCCTTGCCTACTTGTATACCTTGATATTTTGTCGCCTAGATTGGTTAAATACTTAGTTGGTATTAGCATATTGCCAACATGGTGGGTTAGAATGACTAGAATTGCTTAGCCATGCTCACAGTCGTCATCTCATGTGAGTTGCAAATATTAAATATGACTAAGTGACTATGGGCTGTGTGATAAAGCTGTGTGTCTTTGTGTGCTATTACTCGTGATGGCATGTGTTGCACTAAACCAAATGGGTGGTAAAAGATTTAGACTGAGGCAAGTGGTGGATACTGTGTGAACCGGTGGCTTTGTGATTGGGATTTATCTGTGTGGTTTAGTTAGAAAAACTGGAAGTCTTGCCTTGGTCAATTAAGGACTTAACTTTGTGCGACATTGAGGCTGAGCTATCTTTGTCGACCACATGTCGGTGACAGGCCTAACTTAGTAGGTTACGGAGTTTCAACATTGGGGTTCAGGTGGATAGGTTAAGCTTTGTGATATGGGATGTGTGATTAAAACGTCAATGTTGAGGCGAAGTTTCAAGCTGTTATGTTACGATCGGTGCTAGCTACACTAGTTGTATCGTGTGGGTAAAGTGTACAAACCTCTGCAGAGTGTTAATCAATCTATTCGAATAGCGCGTCCTCGGTCATGGACAACGCTCGGGATTTCACATGAGGGTAGTGTTCATAAAATGTGGGATTGGGAGTGTGTGATCTCAATCATATGGTTGTGTGAATAAATCGGTTTAGTTGTGTGTCTTTGTGGAAACAACTGATAAATTATTATTGCCTATTTGTTTTAACTTATGCTTTCAATCTATTATTCATATTCAATTGCAAATGTTGCATTTCTGCAAAATAACCACAGAAGTCATTCCTTTGGAATAAGCCTGCATCTATATATTGCATTCTGTGGTGTGATTTGCGAGTATCTGATTGTGTACTCACGCTTGTTGTAAAACTTGCGCCCAAACCTACAGAAGTGGAGGAGTCTTCGCCTGCTTTCGAGGAGGAGTTTGTGGAAGAAGGTTGATCGCTAGGTCATCGATCCCAGTCGGTTGCCTGTGGTGTGCTGATTGGAGTTTGCGAGTTTATTTCGTTCATTGCGATATTTCTTTAGTGTTAGCCTGCGTGGCTTAATAAGTTGTAACCCGACCTTAAGGTCAAAACTCTAAGTTGTTACTCAAACTATTCGTTTATGTTATATTTCGTTTGTGTGGATTGATATTCACCTATGTTACCCTTGTGTGCACTAGCGTGATCTGGACTAGTGCGAGAATACGGAGAGGTCGAGTGTATTTTGGGTCCCGACACAATACATCTTAACCTAAGATTGCTAGATTTTGATAAAGCAATTTAATAAATCCAACTTTGGTAAAGCAGTAAGTAAAAGAAATGTAACAAAATAAACGATGCGAGTGCATGAATTCCTCATCTTTGAATCAAAACTCAAACCATGATTGAAAACAAAATTCTATCTGAGATGACATCAACTCAAGTTATCGTCCATGGCCGTGGACACGGCTATTGAATAGTTTAATACCTGCGGTGTACAACTTTACCCACACGACTTAGTTAGCGTAAGCCTCGGAATAATAGCACACAACCTTTGGTATGCTTGTAGGGTAAACTAAGATTTGGTATTTTTCAACAAGCCGACACTATTGAGTTGGATACCCATGTGTGAACCGATCTCGCTTAAACAACGATAGCATCGCTAACCGGGCACACATGTTGCGTCGGGAATGCCGACCCAAACAAAAGAAATACGAGTGGGTTAGCTACCCATACTAGATTGCAATCGGCATCTTTAAAGTGCGTACTGTGATGGAACACAAATACGCCCTCACCCTTCTAAGAACATCGATATTGATATAAAACTCACATGGCATAAAACGCGGCCAAGACCAAAGCATCTATGCCATACAAGATCTATACACATATCCTTACTCCCTCGTCTCCAACTCAATAGCATTAACCCTTTACTTAACCAAGCAGCGCCCATACACGCGTGTGGAAGTGCGTAGGGACTTGAATTGAATAATCGAGTTCGGTCCTTAATTGGTCGGACAAGTCCACCACATTTCCAAATCTCGTGCACAAAGGCACCACCACTAGCTTCCTCTTGTCGGATCAATTGAAATTAAAAGTTCAAATCGATTTAAAGAAAGCTGGACAAAGAGTTAAAGTGATGAAATTTATTTGTTGTTCCCATGTTTGACAAGATAGTCTTGTCAAACTCTAACGTCTATGGACTGCATGGCTAAGCAAAAATCCTGAAATTAAATATCGTAGTATACAACCCTACTCTAGGTTTTGAGTGTATACCTGATTTAAGGTAAACCACAATGATAGGTCATAACTACCTACTAATAGACCACACTTGTATGTTGGAAAATTAGCATGCAACGGTGTCATGTATTTGGAAATTCTATTGTATAAAACTTTAGGATCAACATGGTGCAAAGAGGATGCTTGCCTTGATAATAATAGACTTCTTGTCTTTGGCTCGGGTTGCTCAAATTAGAATCAAACACCTCGGAAGAACGATTCTAAAAGAGACAATAAAATCCAATGAATATGAAAGCTAGCAGCAAATGGAAATGAACAGAAAATATATGGTCAAAAGAGTAATGCATAATCAACAATATGCTTAAGTTACATATACCCCAATACAGATAATAGGCCATATTATCACCTACTGCTTTCAAATGACAGAAACTAGAGTTTCGGTCAAAATTACAGTTTTCAGATTTTGAAAAGAAAGGAATCAGGGCAGACTGCAGATTTCAGTTTAATTGAAAATAGACTGAGAAAAGATTCTAAATTGAATCTTAGCCTGATCTTTTAGGGTAATTAACACCCCAGGCTAACCCTAACCTAACCCTAATCGGTCAGATTACAGATACTGACGAAAAACCAACGTTGTCGGTTGGGCTGACAACAGATAACAGAGGAAGATCTTTGCTACGAAGTTAAATGGATGACAACAAGAATCAAAAGAACAACTGATTATGCTACTAGGGTTCAGTTGAGACCTACACAGGATGATAAGTTGACAAGAGAAACCCTAGAACTAGAAAACGATATGAAAGACCGAAAAGTTATAAAAATAACTTTTCAGTTTAAGGAGGTTGGAGCTACTTATGTACAAGTGAAAGATTCATGTGAGCTACAGAGGTCCTTAGTATACTTAAGATGACAAGAACTAAGGCCTTAGCTTACCAGGATATGAGAAACACCGAAGGTTTTGAAAACCGGCTCTGATCAACAGAGAGAAAAACCTCCGGTTTCAACCTACAAAAGATGCTAAGCTCATATCACAAAGTGAAACAAGCATCTAGGATGGATAAGCAAAAGGGTAGGAGCAAGAAACTCCACTGGAACGGCAATGGAAGATGAGAAGCTCCCTTGGTCAACAATGGCAGCAGCAAAACAAAGCTAGGGTATATATAGAGAGGTTGAGCTACAGGGCTAAGGAGAAGTGTCTAGAGTTGATGAGGTGTCCAATTAGGGCTAAATATCCAGATAATAGTTGCCTGATCCTTGGATAACGCCTCTACTCCGGTTACAGAGTCGGCGACGACGCACAGAGGCAAGGAGGAAGAGAGGCGATCCACTGACATGCGGACCCCTTGGCGGCGCGATGTTGCGCGCCTCTAAAGCGCGAAGAACATCGACCGTCCGATTAGAAATGGGCGGCGGTGATGAAAATAGGGGTTAAAAGAGTTTAATCGAGATCGTTTAATATGAACCGTGTGATCTCAAACGGACGATTGAGATTTAATGGAGCCCTACGGAAGTCTGGAGGTTTTATTCAAAAAGGAGCATTGGATTAGAATCCAACGATCGATCTAAAAGGATACACGTCGCTCTTAAATGGGATAACGTGGTACCGTCAGATTGGTTTTCTACGGTCCAGATTGAAGAGAGAACCGGAGTGGTCCGAATGTTATATCATTATAGGCCCTACGATCAAATCCAACGGTCTCATAAAACCAGGCTCTAAAAGCGCGGTAAAAGGAACACGTAGAGATTTGAATCCAACGGTCAACGACGACTGCGCGCCTTTAAGTTCAAAACAAAAAGGGCGTAGCGGTTGGATCTAGGATCAACGGTGGGGATCGAGAGGGGATCCGGAGTGGTCCGATTGTTATTGCGCCTCTCGGTCGCTCGATCAAGATCCAAGGGTGGAGATTGCTTTGCATACGTGGACAGCCCACGCGTCGTCGCAACCCCGCCCGTTCGATTGGAGATCAACGGCTCGCGTCACGTGAAGGGTTGGGCTCGCGCCCGAGCGTGACTGAGCCGGACCAAATGCACCGGTTGGACCTAACCTCATGGGGTTCGAGTCGCTACAGTGCTAGGGTCTGAGTTTAGACCGGAAGAATTGACCAAACCCTATTCAAATATTTAAAAGTTTGACCGGGCTTTAGAAATAGTAAATAAATTCGTAAAATCATGAGATTTTGCAGGGAGACTACTGGGATGATATAATTCCCAAATAAATTTCTAAAACCACAGTTTCACTTTGTAAAATACATAAATAACTACCTTAACCCGAATAGGTTTATTTAAGGTCAAATATTTTTCCTCCAAGTCAAAATAATTTCTAAGAACTCAACAAAAAAAAAATTTGGCCAAGATAATTGATCTAGGCTTTAATAAAAATACTTCACAGTCATAATACAAGCACTAACTTGTATTTCCTTTGAAACTTCAAATAGGTTTTGGATTTTGGCTAGAAAAGGAAGGTTTTAATTTGTAATATAAGGCCCAATCTGTAAAGATGAACAGTGACGTTATGAACAACACCTCATTACTGTTCAGAAAACATTTTATTACTGTTCATAAAATTGGGGCTGTTACAGTATCCTTCAACAATGATTTCAAGCCATCTAGGTTTACTCACTAAGATAGAGTACAGAGTATCTTTAGAAGTTTTTCTGGATAAGGCATCAGCGGCTTTATTGTCTGGCCCTTTCTTGTAGACAAGCTTGTACTTTAGCCCCAACAATTTGATAAATGCCTTATGTTGCATAGAATTGGTAATCTTCTGTTCACCCAAATGGACCAGACTGCGATGATCAGTGCATATGGTAAACTCTCTATGTTGAAGGTAGGGTTTCCATTTCTCTATAGCCATAGCCAAACACTCTTTCTCATATGTAGACAAGGCTTGCAGTTTTGGTCCTAGGGCTTTACTCAAATATGCAATGGGGGTGTTTGTGCTGCATAAGGATTGCTCCCACTCCCTTATCACTAGCATCAGTCTCAAGCACAAACTCCTTGGAAAAGTTAGGTAAGGCCAAAACAGGAGATGTGGTCAAGGCTTCTTTGATTGCTTGAAATGCCTCTTGCTTTATGTTAGTCCATATGAATAGAGCATTCTTCTTCAATAATTCAGTTCATGGTTTGCTCGAATGGATAGTGTCAAATAAACTTCACGTAGATAGTCCTAAAAACCCAATTTGTTTTGCAGTTGGTGGGAATAGGCCAACTTTTGACTACACTAATCTTAGGCGATGCAGTAGCAACACCTTCCTGCGATTATGTGCCCTAAATACTCCAATTGTGGTGTGCAAAAGAACACTTGGACTTCTTAACCAATAAACGATGTTCCTTCAGAATATCCAAAACTACTTGCAGATGTTGTTGATGCTCTTCTAGACTTTTACTGTAAATTAAAATGTCATCCATAAAGACAAGAACAGACTTCCTGATCAGATCAGCAAAGATAGTATTTATAACTGCTTGAAATGTGGTTGTGGCATTTGTGAGCCCAAAGGGCATCACTCTGAATTCCCAATGACCATCATGAGTCCTAAAGGTTGTTTTGTGCTCGTCCTGTGGCAAGAGCCTGATTTGATGGTAGCCAGATCTAAGGTCTAATTTAGTAAACCATTTTGCTCCATGCAGTTCATCTAACAGCTCATCCACAATTGGTAGTGGGTATTTGTTCTTGACTGTCATTGCATTTAAGTGTCTGTAATTAACACAGAACCTCCAGGTGTCATCTTTGTTTTTAACCAAGAGAACAAGAGAAGCAAAGGAACTTGTGCTAGCCTTGACAACACCATTTTGCAGCATTTTCTTCACCTGTCTTTCTATCTCATCTTTCTGGGTAGGAGTATATCTATAGGGCCTAATAGAGATCGGCTTTGCTCCGAGGCAAAGAGGGATCTGTGGTCAAAAGATCTTGTTGGAGGTAGACCTTTGGGTTCTTGAAAGACTTCAACATTTCTATCTAAGATGGTATGGATAGCAGTGAGGTACTAGTTCTCTGACTTGGTCTTGAAGAAGCTGGGCATAAGTGTATGGTGAGCCATGCCACCACTGCTTATCAACCATCGGACTTCTTAAGCGAAATTCTGTGCAAGCTTGGTTTGATCTGTGATGCCCCTCAATGAAATAGGTGTGCCTTGATGAGTGAAACTTAATGTCTTTCTCTTCCAATGGATCCACATAGGACTATAGTCCTCCACCATTCCATGCATAGGATCATATCATAATGACCTAGTTGGAGCACTCTAACCTTTGGTTGTGAAAGTATGACCACTGAGCCCACCATTCAGATTGGAGATCATTTGGTCACTTTGCAACTTTCCTCCATTGGCAATAGTGACTTGGACTATAGAATTGTCTGTGTATCATAGTGAAGTCTGTCTACCAACTTGTTACTTATGAAATTACCTGAACTTCATGAGTCCACTAAAATCAAAATATCTTGATTCTTGATCAAGCCTTGTAGTCTGATAGTCCTCTTGCTTTGAGTACCAGCTGCAGCACAATAGGAAATGCCTATCGACAACTCTTCTTCAATTTCTTTGCCATCAACTTCACTATCATCATCAGTACTATCTAACTGCAGAATGCCTAACAACTCTTCCAGTACTTGCAAAGGGGTATTCTTAGGACATCTGTGATTAGGACCAAATTTTTCTCCACATTTGAAGCATTCTCCTTTAGCTTTTCTAAAGGCTTTCAAACTATTGTACTTATCTTCCCACTTTGCCTTGTTGATATCCTTATTCTCTCCAGGTGCCACACCCAATATGACTTTGCCTGAGTAATTCATTGGTCTGATGTTGTATTTGATGAAATCTCTGTTGTCAGGATTCGGATGAGGTCTTTTAGCAGTTGTTTCCCACTCCTCCTCTTGTAACAATGCCAAGGATAACGTAGCATCAACCGTTCTTGGTTTATGCAGTACTATTGCTACTCTAATCTCATGTTTCAACCCATCTAGAAATTTATTGACAAAGAACACATCATCATAGTTTTTATTGTGTACTAGAATCTAATGCATAATGGTCTAATTTTTTTTATGATATTCTAGGACACTAGCATGTTGTTTCAAGTTCAATAGTGCTCTCATGTAGTTGTGATAAAGATCTCTCCTAAACTTATTGTCTATAGCTATGCATAACTCTACCCAACTATCAATAGTGTGTTGTGCCTCAAACGTCTGCAACCATAAAACAAAATTCCCTTGAAAGTGTAGAGTAGCATATAGCACCCACAAATGGATTGGAACATTGAACATGTTAAAGTACTTTTCACATTTCTCCTTCCAGACTCTAAGGTGCTCCCCTTCAAATCTAGGAAACTCAGCTTTAGGTATATGGAATTCTCTCGGTGGGTGAGGATTTTAGTACCGCTGACCCTCTGATTTTCTACTCTTACTAGCATTCAAATCAAACAACTAGGGGTGAAAACGGATCGAATACGGACGGATAATGGCTCTGCCATATTTGTTTTCATATTTTTTTCGGATTCGGAAACGAATACGAATACCTTGGATACGAATACGGATACGAATAATATCGAATACTGAATCAAAGCGAATACTGATCGCGGATATTTTTGAACATGAAAACCCCTTAAATTGTATACGAAATTAACAAACATATATAACTAGTTTATTTGATGCAAACATTCATGAATTGTTCATATTTTCAGCAACTACACAGAACATTGGCACTAGCAAGTTGTATTAACTAGTTCATCACAAATAAAACACTTAGTTTACCATATTTAGCTCATAAAGTCATAAGTCATAACTCACAAAGTCACAAATCATCACGTATTCATACTTAGTTCATCACATCCATAAAACTTAATTCACACTAACATCGATCAGGCTAGATAGTTAGTTTATACACAAATGACTATAACATCCCAAAGTATATTACCAAAAATAAAATTAATAAAGTTATTATTTTATTAGATTTTCTGATATTTAAAAGAGTTTTCTTGGTTAAAAAGAAAAAATAATAAAATAAAGTTAATTATTTAATTTCCTAGTTTTTAATGTAAAAAATAAAATTTATTGAGTTTTCTGGGATTTTATTTGATTTAAAGTGAAAAAATAATTAATTTCTTGATTTTTCTAGAATTTAAAAAGGTTTTTACTATTTTTTTAGAAATTAAAAATAATTTATGTGCAAAAATAAAAACCAATTTTAAGTTGAAATTAATTTTATTAAGTTCAAAATCATTCAAGGAATTTTGTGATTTTTTCTAGAATTTTTAACTCTATTTGCTATTTTTCTAAAAGGCTATTTGATTTGTTGCATTTTCTGAAATTTAGAAATCAATTAAAATCTCATTTTCTCTTTTGGGCCAAAATCCTCTTTTGGGCTGAAATCCGGATATCCGGCCTTCGTCTTATCCGGATAATCCGTATTCGTTTCCGTATCCGCCGGATAGCATGGCTACCGTATTCGTTTCCGTTTCCGGCAAAAAAATCCGAATTCGTTTCCGATCCGAGAATTATCCGAGAAAAATCCGATCCGAGACAATCCGTTTTCGTCCGAATCGGTCGGAAACTATCCGATCCGTTTTCACCCCTACAAACAACACAGGAGGATTCGGATTCAATGACTCACCCTTGACTAGGGCTTGTCCAGGAGTGTTGAATCCCCTTGAGACATCACCCTAGTGTTGCTTCTCATAGCGGTGCCCGTCGGGCCGAGGCGTCATTGGGCGAGGTGGATTTGGTGGCGTCATCTCTAGATAGTTGACGTGCGCACCAAGTTCCTCCACCGTCTGCCGCAGCCCCGTCAGCGTGAGGTTGACGGTCGGCCTCCATGCTTCGACGTGCTTCATCCGCTCGTCCACCCCGGTGACCAATGCCAAGATCGCCTTAACATCGGTTTCCAGAGTGGACACCTTGTTTTCCGTCGCCACCATTCTCACAGTGAGCATCGGTTGCCCCTTCTTCTTCGCCACGATTGTCAGAATTGGCGGCTCTGATACCACAATGTCACGGTCCTAGACTGATTCTGTCGTTGCTCAAGAGAATCGGACTTGGCGACGTCGAATCCACATAGGATTTGGGGATTTTGGGAGGAACTGGTAGAGAGAGAGATAGAGTGTAGGGATTTTGGAAGTATTGTATTTCTCGATATCCCTTACAGGCATTTGTTCCAAACTATCTAGTCTTTCTTCGACCATTCACCCGACTACTGATCTATTACATGGCCCAACAGGCCCACCAACCCTTTACGCACACTGGCCCAGGTAAAGAACGGTGACTCTTTAGGTGGTCGGTGTGACAAGTAGGTGGGGCGACAGATGGAGGAGGAGGCATCGAAGTGGGTGGGGCCTTGGCCACCGGTGGTGTAGGAGGGCTGGGAGTGGATAGGGAGGTGGTAGTGATCGGAGGTGGAGGAGGAGGGTGGCCAGTCGGTGACGACAACGACCAGCGGGGTGGTGGATCTGATGGTGCCGCGTCTCCACCTCGTCCTTTCCACCGGAGGAGATGAAGACATCGAAAGAGACGAGGACACTGCTGGATCTAGGCCGAAGGAGAGGAAGACATCACAGGTGCCTCTCACAGAGGTGCTCGCTGTGCTCAGGGTTGGCAACGACTGCTTCCTCAATGGTGACCATTGCTGGGCTCAATTGAGAGGAAAAGAGGAGAGGAAGGGAAGAAGAAGGGCTAGAATGTCCCAGTGGTATAGATATGAAGTTTTGTCATAAGTTACGGTGTTAGTCGATACCCCAAAAAATTTATAGTATTTTTTGATGCCGACCAAAACCTTGTGCCACATGGAATCTCCCCTTGTTTCGCCCCCCTCGGACATCCCGATGGCCGGCCTCCCTGATGGTCACAGTTGACAGCTTGTCCTCATGCCTTCGTATCCATCCACACCTGATTTCCATCTTCCTTCACTCTTGTCCGGCATATATAACGCGCGAGTTGATACTCGTCGTCTTCGCCTCCTACCGCAGCTGAACGGAACCCAAGGCGTTCATCCTTAACCTACTCGTGCTGCGTCATACACTTCTTGGCTTCACAGGAGGAGTTGGCCATGGCGGCAGCGAAGCCTATCCTGTACAGCGTGTGGATCAGCTCCTGCTCCTACCGGGTCCGGATCGCTCTCAACCTCAAAGGTAACCGAAGCAAACCACCACTGAACTGATTAATTCTGCCTCCGGAGATGGTGGCAGATATGTACCTAAAGGAACAGAGTTCATGTCCTTGGGAGATGAGGATAATGTGGTCTTTTCTTGTTCTAATTAGTTCCACAGAATGACAGAATATGCTTGTATGTTTTTCTAATTAGTGATTCAGCACAAGTTTGTGGTGGTTGAAGTTGTGGGTTGGGTTCGATGCTCCATTCTCCATTTTCCTGTGTATTGTCAGTATATTTGCTTTTTTATGAGCTAATCAAACTATTTCTCTATAATGAAGGTGTCGATTATGAGTACAGGGCAGTGACACGGACTGATCCAGGTTAGTGGAAGGAATTTTCTGTATTATACAGGCTTCATCTCTGAATGAGTGTGATGGATGACACTATGACAGCAAAGGAATGGCGATCATATATTGTCATAAATAATACACTAGATTGATAGTTCATTACATCGGATACATATGTTGCCCAGTTTTGTTCATGGTGGAAAGGAAAAAAAAAACGGCCGGTAACTGACGGTAACCGGAAAAACCGGTGAGAACAGAGAGAAAAAAACTGGCCGGAATTTTTTTAATTTAAATTTTTGACTGCATAATGCACTTCCTAGGTTGATTTAGACTTTTTTTGTGCTAGATTACCTATTGTATGAGCTAAATATGCTTGAATTATTGTACTCCAAAGTCCTAGCTGGTTTTCTCTGTTTTTTTTTCTAGTTTTGGTTCCAGTTTTTTGAAGCGGTTTTTCCGATTTTGGGCGGTAACCGTTCCGGTAACTGGTTTTAAAACATCCCCAATTCAAATTTCAGTTTTGAATTTTAACCGGTTTTTCGGTAACGGCAATTTATCATTACGCCGCAAGACGGTTTTCCTCGGTTCTGAGATTTGTATCCTTGAATGGTGGTGTACTTGGACACCGATTCACCACCTAAAATCATTTGGCAATTGCAAACATGTGATCACTTTCAATAATAACGCCTAACGGATACAAGAACAACATGCTTCTGTGCTTTCTGAAAGAAAACTACATAGATCATTGAGCAGCTAAAGGGCTGATTTGCACCTAATGTTAGTTATCACAGTTGCTTCATGGCCTCTATAGTTTTCTTTTGGGAAAGCATTGAAACAATCATCATGGATAAAATTATCAGCTTGATCAATTGTTCTAAGTAACTCATTAGTTAAGAATAAGCATATATGCATGCAATTTAGCTCTTTCCTCTTGCCGCTTCTATAACCATGACACAAGCCGGCCTTTCCCTTACAACTTATGCTTTTTCATGAGTAGGAGTTTGTTTAATTTTAAGACCGGAAACACATTTTCTTTTTTTCATCTACAATGTAGTTCATACATTATTTGATTGTTCTTAGTGTGATCACATTGTAGATTATGAAAAGATCAATCCAATTAAGTATGTCCCAGCATTAGTAGATGGGGATTTCATTGTTTCTGACTCTCTCAATCATACTGGTGAGTTGTAGTTCTTCAGCACTTACTTGATCTTCGATAATTCGTCCCTTTAACATTTTTGACAAAAAGTCTTGCTGTATGTTGAGCAGTATCTTGAAGACAAATATCCCCAGCATCCTCTTTTACCTGAAGATCTCAGAAAGAAAGCTCTTAATCTGCAGGTACATGTTTTGTCAAGACTCTATGCTTTATCATATGACGCTAACCTTTTCTTATGGTTTGCAAAATTATGAGACTGGGACCATTGAAGTATTGAATAAATTTTTCATGTTATATTTTTCACCTAACACTTAGCAGTTAGCACTGTAAAGGAGAAAAGGACCAACAACGTCCTAATCCTGTTGTGTCCAGAGAATTCCAGTTGTAGTTTACCCGATTCAGTGTACAGACTGTAACTCGCCAACTTCGTTTCGATAATGGATGTTTCTTACTTGCTGCAGATTGCAAATATAGTGTGTTCAAGCATCCAACCCCTTCAATGCTACGCCGTAATTGTGGGTTGACCGACAACCAGCTATTTTGGTGAAATATTACCTTTTTCAGTATTAATGCAACAGTCTACGCGCAAGCTTATTTTGCACTACGCCTATGTAGGGTTTGGCTGATGCCAAGCTAGGCTCCAGTGAGAGCCTTCAGATAGTTCAGCATTACACTGACAAGGGATTTAGAGGTGTGATTTCTCGCACATTGTTATTGAGTTTTTTTTTTTGGCCACATCAAATTGTTTATTTTCCTCAAGTACAACTTTCTTGACATTGGCCAGAAATAGTAATGTACCATAATAAATGGAGTTTCCTTGTAGTACCTAATATACTTCACCTCTTTCACTATCTTTCCTACTATTCTCGCTTTCCCTATTGCTTGGTGATTTATATGCTGATCCACTGACTCCACTCTTACTCTTCGCTGGATTTGTCTCAGCAATTGAAAAGCTTCTGGAAGGATGTGACAGTAAATATGCTACTGGAGATGAAGTCCAATTGGTCTGCGCTTGAAACTCAAGATTTGTTTTCTTCATAAATATTGCTCTTTTTCCTGACAATTACCTTGTGACGAGATCCACTGCTGCAATCAATCTTAGGATCACCATGATCGTTACATATGTATGGTTTTCCCCACAAAACATTTTTGAAGTTACTCATCTTACTTATTCCCGACAATTTGTGCTACACTCATGCTGCTTTTTGTTACACATGTATCTCACTGTTTCACGAACAGTTTAGTATGAACTTTGATTTTTAAATTACTGTACTGTGCATTTTAAGTCATGGACTAGTCTGCTGTTGTAAATGTATATTTTGTGCTCATGGACAGGCGGATGTGTTTCTTGCACCCCAGATCCACGCAGGCGTGACGCGCTTCGAAATTGATATGGTACAGAACTTCTCATCTGCCATTCTTAGATTTAAAACTATTGCTCTTCTTGAGCAAACTTTTTACACTACTTGCTCAGAAACTACTGCTAACTAGTTATTGTTTTCTTACAGTCAAAATACCCTCTTTTGGCAAGATTTTACGAGGCCTATATGGAAATTCCTGAGTTTCAAGTTGCGTGTCCCGAAAACCAGCCAGATGCGCCTTCATCTTGATATGGAAATTCCTGCGTTTCAAGTTGTGCTTGAAGTAATACGCAAATTAATAAAGTTACTGGTTCTTCCAGTATCCATGGATGCAAGAGCAGCTTGCTCTTGTAGCAATTGATCCCCTCAACGATAAAAAGATTATATGTAAACAAATTCGACTGTGGTGTGGGTGTGCCTTGAGTTGTAACAGTGGGGAATGAACAGAGGCAGCTGATTGATGGGTCCCAAGTGTCAGTGTGTGTATGAGCACGCGCGTGTGATCATGTCTTGATTGTCCAGTTTTTGGATCATACATCGCGTGCGTTCAGACTTAGCAAAGGCATATATGTCTTATGAAACTGCCATGTTGAGCACTTATTGGCATGTTCCTTGAGTCGATGAGTTGGACCTCTTTAATCTTTATCTTCCTTGCCGGAGATTCCAGATCTTGTGACGGCAACACCCAACGTCTTGTCATTTTCCAACTGCAAGTTGCACACCCATTGACTCCATCTATTCTTCTCCCCTTTTTATTTTTGCTAAAATTTTCTCCGGGGAGTTGGTACGTTGGTTACTTGTTGGATGAGCTGAGAGGACATGTTAAGTTAATTCATAGGAGATGAATTATGC
The DNA here is from genome assembly GCA_036346255.1 of Ampelocalamus luodianensis. Taxonomy (NCBI): domain Eukaryota; kingdom Viridiplantae; phylum Streptophyta; class Magnoliopsida; order Poales; family Poaceae; genus Ampelocalamus; species Ampelocalamus luodianensis. The sequence goes on from JAYEVH010000481.1 coordinate 91,166, forward strand.
ATACCAATATCTTGACCAGTTCTTGATGGATATACAATTGATATGTCCTTTCCTACATTACATAACAACTAGTCTGGCCTATTGCATCGCAACCAGAGCTTCTGACCTTGTAAAACATGGGCAACTAGATGCATTTCAGAGGCATATCAAGAAACTGTCCAATCTTGTTCATTGTTCTTGTGCAGGCTTTTGTAATCTTAGCCGATACGAATGCGCAAGACAGTATGTATTGTCCATTTTTTAAAATAATATTATTTTAAAATATAATTACAAAAATAAACAGTCATCCTAAAAAAATACAAAAAATAGGTACTGCCACCGTTTGAACTAGTGATAGGTTCTTATCACCAGTCCAACTCCCTGGCGACAGAAAGTGAACAGTGTTCCTATCAACTGGCGACAGGATCCTATCTATAAGACCCCCAAAAAATCAGTCCAAAACTCATTTTATTTCTAGAGAAAAACAGAAGAGAGGAGGAGAGGGAGAGAAGGAAGGTAGCAAAGCTCTTCCAGTTCGTCGCGGAGAGGAGAGAGACGGAGCATCAAATCCGGTCGACCATCTTGCAAGTACATTTTTTTGTAACTTTGTTCATTATGTCAAAACTTTGTCGGTTAGCAAAAAAAAATAGCGACATAGAATTAAGTAGATTAGATAAATGTAGTCAAATTACGTAGTACATCATTTGAGTTGTGTATATTGATCAACAACGGCCCCCAGGTAATGCTTCACAGATCAACCACCGCTTTGGGACGACGATTACTTGTCGCACGACAAGGCACTCTCCGGGGACTACTACTTGGACCAACATGACACCCAGGTCTCTGTGGGGCTTCCACGGTACCTGATCGTCGGGATCGACCCAACTAACGCAGGACCCCTCGCGACACCACCTCACGGTTACTTGCGTCGATCGAGTACCTCGTGCTGAGCCTCGACGATACTAGCACCGTGCGTCTTAGTTGCCGGCGAGACCAGAGTCTCACTAGTAGATAGAGGAAGATTCGCCGGTCAATTAAGGACTGAACGCCAGCAACTCCAATCTAAGCCTAAGCGTACAACCACATATGCTGGACTGGGATGACCTTAGTTAATTAAGTTATTAAAAACTAGCCTTGCACGTAGGTATGCTGTAGAGTGCGGACAGGGCCAAAGGACCAGTATGTCCGAAGGGGCTCCCTTCACTGAGGCGTTGAGAACAAAGGTTGCCGACATAACTATGAATGCCTCACTCCGCGGGAGTTCCCCAGGTGAAGTGAGGATAAACATTTACTAGGCTAGTGCAGGGGTAGGACTAAATGTTGTAAAGGTTTTGACACGTGCTCTAGACTGCTTACCTAAGGTAGTGAGCGGTGGTATCGCGGTACCAAACAAACTAGAGAAATCGTGTTATGTGGGTAAAGTTGTACACCTCTGCAAAGTGTAAATCTATTATAATATCTATGCTCGTGGTCATGAGCATGCTTAAATTGACGATTTAATGTGTATAGTTTTGATTTTTCACAAAAACTGTCTTGTCAAAATAACATAAGAAATGGTTTATGATTTACTTGAATTAACTGCCATGTTGTGGTTGAACATGAAATATTGCTTGTAGCCGAGGAGGGTTGCGGGTTGTTGTTATTATTGTTGATTCATTCAAATTACTTATTATTGTCCAGTATTTATTTAACTGCTCTTTCAAATTTCGTTGCAAAATACTACTTATGAATATTGCAAACAAAATCTTCTTGATGTAAAATAACTTATAGCGTAGAGCCTTCTCTTTGATTAGCCTTGCATCTATATAAACTTTTTGATACACTACAAGTCTTGGTAAGTACGCAATGTACTCGATCTTGCTTAAATTGTTGTTCAGAGTATGAGAAAGAGCCAACGCCAAACGACGCTTTCTTCGCACTCGGAACCGAAGAGTTCATTGGCGGGTCTATCTAAGATTTGTTCCTTGTTGGTTGCCTTTGGGATTTTGGATGGGCACACTGCTGGAATTAGTTTACTTTCATCACTTTTACTTTTGCTGCTATTTTGTTACTCTATTGGTACTTGTTTTATTCAGCTGGTCGGTCCTTGATGTAATAATTGTCATCGCTTGAGTCAAGTACCATTTTGTTTTTACTTTGTATATGTGAATGTATAGATGTGAATACCAAATGTTGTGAATGTGTGTACTAGCCACTGATCATGGGACTAGTATGGTACATACATAAGGTCTTCGGGTATTCTATGCTGGGAGGTCTGATAGACAGGAAAACTAAAAAATGTACAAACTGTTAGGGCTCACGGCCGACAGTTGACAACTAGTCAATTAAAGTGAAAAGAATTTTGGAGGTGCAAGCAGAGAGTACCACTTGTATATCTAGCTACTCGCAGTGATGAGTAGATTGTCATGCCTCAACATATACTCTTCGTTTCAGAATACCTGACACTTTTAACTTGGAGCAATCAAACCTTGTAATCTTCAACTAATAATTATTTTGTAAGTATTTAGATTGATCATATTAAAATTGATATTGCTAGATCTATCATAAGGAATACTTTCATAATATCAGACTTCCACAAAAAAAATTATAAATATATTAGGTAAAATTAACAATCAAAGTTTAACCCTGGAGACCGTTAAAAGTTAAAAGTGTTTAAGTACTATGAAATGGACGGAATATATTATGGCACCTAATTTTTTCTTCTCATGTTTCGACATACACTATCTCAGTGTTTAATCGCGCATGCATATGCATGTTGAGGTATTTGCAGAGGTCACTGCAGATCAATGGCGTATCACAAGTGAAGATGCTTTTAGCATCGACATCGTCCTCCTCCTCCTCCGGCTCCGGCAGGTTGGTGTAGGGCACATACGACCTCATGAGCTCCAGCGTCCTCATGTCGACGGTGACCATCCAAGCATCCATAGTGGACTCACGCCCCCCGAGTATGCAGGGGCGAATGCAGCACCCCTCCAGCCCGGGCAGCTAGCTGCCCGAGCTTTGCTCCATGCGCTAATGGGCCAGCTGCCCCCGATTGCGTTGTTGGGCCGCGCCCATCCTGCCCAGTGCTCGGGCTTTGCCCCCTGCCTCCCTCAGCTGAGTGCTCCTCTGTCCTCTCGGTTCTTTCCCTTCCCCAATTACCAGTTCCCCTCCTCAATCCCTATTCCCCAACCAGCCAAATCCTCAATCCCTATTCCCCAACCAGCCAAATCCAACCTAAATCGAACAACGGCGGCGGTGGGAGCAATGACGACGAGGCGAAGCGCGCGCGGCGGCGGCGGAGAAGCTGGCGAGACTTCGGGAGCGGCGAGCACGACCTGCGGAGGCGTGCGAAAGCACGACCGGCGGCGGCGGGAGTTGCCGGCAGTGCGGCGGCGGCGGCGGAGGCGGCGCGGCGGCGGCCGAGCGGGACTTCGGGAGCAAGTAAAGCGGCGCGGCGGCGGGCGGCTAGTTCTTTGTGGCTGTGGTCTGTCGCTGTGGCTCCCTCGCGGTCGGCCTCGCCGCCTGCGATTCTGGCACTCTGCATCTGTGAGCAGCGGCGGCGCGGCTAGGTGGCGATGACAGTGAGCCCAATTTCTCCTAATTTCATGATTTCTTTAGTGCTAGTAGGAATGTAGAGTCATGACTCATGAGTGGATCAGTGGATGACTTTGTTGTTCCAGTAGAAAATGCACAATCCTTAAGCATTGAGATAATGAGAATTGTTAAAATTTCAGAAATGAGGAGGTTTTTGGTTGACTCAAGAAGTTTACCACAACTACAACCACAAGATCCACAACCAAGTGATGAAGATGAACCAAATATGGCTAATGATGAGGTGGATGTGTTTAATCCGGATGAAATTGTGTGTGATCCCGCTGTTAGGAAACAAATAGATGATTACCATCCGGATGTTCAAGATCAAGTGAGAAGAGCATATATTTTGAAGGGTCCAACCCAACCAATTGTGAATTTTTCTCGCAAACAATTTGGATGTTTGTGGAGGGCATTTTCAAAAGATTGGTATAAGAAGTATGATTGGATAGAATATAGCGAGTCTCAAGATGCGGCATATTGTTTCTATTGCTTTCTTTTTAAGAATCCGGGAAATAATCAACGCTTTGGTTCTGAAGTCTTCACCAAAACCGGGTTTAGTGATTGGAAGCATGCCTACAAAGCATTGCCTAACCATATTGGTGGTGTAAGAAGTGACCACAAAAAGACAAGATTGCATTGTGATGATTCTCATAATCAAAAGGAGGCAAGACCGTGGCCCAAAAAATTGCAAGATGCTTGCTCCTGAAATTCAAAGGGATCTTTCAAAATGTTGCGCACAAGAAGTCACCGATGTGATTATGAGAGAGATTGGTGATAGACAATTCTCCGTACTTATCGATGAGTCGCGTGACATATCCGTGAAAGAGCAAATGGCGGTAATGTTGAGGTTAGTAGTGGTTTATTATTCTATTTACCTATTATTACATTGTTATTCCATACTTCAATTTAATCTTGTTGCAATTGTTTTGTTATAGGTATGTGAACAATGAAGGAAAGATTGTGGAACGATTTTTTTGCTCTACATCATGTCTATGAGACTACATCGGAGGCACTAAAGGTAGCTCTTGTTGATATTCTAGATCGTTATAAGTTATCCATTCATAGGCTACGGGGGCAAGGATACGATGGGACTTCAAATATGAGAGGTGAATTTAATGGCTTGCAAAGAAAAATTCTAGATGAAAATCCTTATGCTTTTTTATGTCCATTGCTTTGCCCACCGTTTGCAATTGGTTATTGTCTCCGTTGCTAGTTGTTGCTCATCCATTCATGATTTCTTTGAGTATGTCACCTTGATTATGACTACAACAAGTGTATCTTGCAAGAGGAGGGATGCATTGACGGAAGAACATCATCAAAATATTTTGGATATGCTTAAGAGGGGTGAGATATTTAGTGGAAGAGGTTTGAATCAACAAACAAGTCTCGCTAGACTCGGGGATACTATATGGGGTTCACATCATACAACTTTGCTTCGTTTGGATCAAATGTGGATGTCGGTGTTATATGTGCTTAGTACGGTAGATGAGGATGGGCGTGGACCGTCTCAAGCGGCGGGTTTGATAGAAAAAAATGAAGAGTATCAAATTTGCTTTCATTTTGAAGCTTATGTTAAAGTTGTTTGCCATCACAAATGAGCTCTCACAAGTCTTGCAAAGAAAGGATATAAATATTGTTCATGCTATGGAATTAGTTCATGATGTCAAAGCTAGGTTGACCTCCATGAGAGAAAGTGGTTGGGAGGACTTATTTGATGAGGTCCAACAATTTTGTGTTGTCAAAGGTATTCCGGTGCCAAATATGGATGAACAAATACCAGTTAGGGGTCGTTCAAGGCGTGATGGGAAGACTTACACTAATCTTCATTATTATCGAGTTGAGGTTTTCTATGTTGCCCTTGACAAGATATGTACTGAAATGAATCATCGCTTTAGTGAAGCATCTACATAGATATTAGTGTGCTTCTCATGCCTTGATCCAAAGAATTCTTTTTCCAAGTTTGATGTTGACAAGCTTGCTTGCCTCACTACAATTTATCACATGGATTTCTCTATTGGTGATCGTGCAATCATAAGTCACCAACTTGAGACTTACATCCATCATGTCAGAAGGCATGTTTCCTTTTCTACTTGTAAAGATCTTTAAAGTTTGGCTACAAAGATGGTTGAAACCGAGAAATATTTGGTTTTTTCATTGGTCTACAAACTCATTGAGTTGGCTTTGTTATTGCCGGTGTCAACGGCATTGGTTGAAAGGGCTTCTTCGGCAATGAAGATTATCAAGTCTAAATTGCGCAACAAGATCAACAATGATTGGTTCAATGACTTGATGATATGCTACACCGAGCGGGACATATTTAAACAACTTGATGATGATGTTATTACCCGACGGTTTCAAGCCATGAAGAAAAGGAAAGGACATTAGCCTCGTAGGCCTAGGCCTAATTAGCACATTATCGGTATGTATCGTATCCATTCTTTTACTTTAAAACTATTGTGGATTTGCATAATGTGTAATTGTGTATCCGAATATCCGATGCTTGCAGTTCTCAATAGACCTTAGCTTTTGGCTTGCCCAGGCTTCGGAAATTTCCTGGCTCCGCCACTGCGAGTATGCAGTGGATGACACCGACATCCTCCTTGCTCCCCACGGGAACCGCCACAAGTACTCAAGGAGTCGGGTATATCTTTAATCAACCATGCACATCATGAGGTGCTTCAGTCCACTTGCCTCTAACCCAATCTCCATGCTGATATACGACGCGGTGGATTCGGCCACGGCGCCAACCGATTCTACGCCAGGCTTCCGTCAGGGAGTCGGCTGATTCCAACACCTATTTTGCTTCTGTTGGTCATTTGGAGCTTCAAATCATCGACGTTGTTACTGCAAAACCATCTGGCAAAATCGGAATAGCTGCAAGACTTGGAAGCCCAAATTTGGTACTTATACGCATACTTCCCATCTCATTGTTATTTTCTTTTGCTAGATATGTTTTTAAGGGAGCTGCTAGCCCACGCTATACTGTTGGAATGCATTTCCAACGATATAACAGTTTCGTGAAGTTTTAATTTCTTAAAAGTTCCAGATTTCGAGTTTAAAGTTTCGACTAGGTTTCAACATATTTTGTGAAGTCTCAAAAAGGTTTCTGGTTACAAATTTGATGTTTCAAGCATGCTTCAGTGTGTTTTGTGAAAGTTGCAAAATGCTTTTGGTGCTTTTCATAAAGTTTGAGAAAAGTTTCAATTAAGTTTCATAAAAAAAATTGCAAGTTTCAAAAAAGGTTTCAAGGAATTTTCAATTATGAACAAGACAGCATGAAACTTTCGAGTTTCAAACAAGCTTCATATGTATTCAAAGTTCACAAAGAATGAAGCTTAAAGTTTCAAGAAGTCCTATGAAAATATTTCAAAAGTTTTAGGTTTCAGTGATTTTCACGTATTTCTAATAGTTTCCAAAAGCTTCTAAGAAAGTTTCAAGCCCAAATTTCAGATTTTAGAACTCAAGTTACAGACAAGAGTTTCAAGAAGTCTCGTGAAAACATTTTAAAGTTTCAGGTTTCAGCGAATTTTGCGTATTTCTAGAAGTTTCTAGAATATTTCAAGAAAGTTTCAAGCCCAAGTTTCAAGAAGTTTCATATTTCATAACTCAAGTTTCAACAAGTTTCAGACAAAAGAGATTCAAAAAGTCTTGTAAAACATTTTAAAAGTTTCAGGTTTCTGTGAGTTTCACGTATTTCTATAAGTTTCTAAGAAAGTTTCAAGCCTAAGTTTTAGATTTTGAAACTCAAATTTCAACAAATTTCAGACAAAAGAGTTTCAAGACGTTTCAATAAGTTTAAGACAAAAGAGTTTCAGGAAGCTTCAGCATGTTTCAACAAGTTTCTAAATCAAAATTCATGTATGTTTGAACAACTTTCAAGTTTCAAAATCAAAATCTAAGCATGTTCTAGGCAGTTTCAAGCACATCTCGCAAGTTTCAAACCAAAAAAGATTCAAACAGGAGTGTTTCAGTTCATACGTTGGAGCGATGGTCTTACTGGCCCGTTCACGCAAATTGACAGTGTTGTCGAGCATTGCTTATGCACGCTGTAGCCGACGTGTCCCCTTGGTCGTGCATGCTCGTCTACCCCTCGCCCCTTCACATGTCCATGTCTTTTGCTTCCGCTCACCATCACGGACGCACATGGCCGCCACGGCTCCGAGCACAATCGTCGTCAACTTCTAATGAGGCATGCCGCCCACGTGCCTGCTGGGGGCCGTTCATCGCCATGCTCGACCGCAACTGCTCACTGGACACCGCGGTTACACACCCATCTATGGTCGATCACCGTACACCATGGTGGCCTCCGTCCAACCAGCTGCTCATCGGCCACCGTTATGTGTTTGTGTGTGTGTGAGAGAGAGAGATGAAGAAGATGAGATGTTGTTGGATAAGGCTAAGGCACATAAATAAGTGGATGAGAATGATTTGGTTTGAATAGGAATAGGAATTATACGGAAGCATGAGGCGAACGATGCACGAGGATCCTATTGGAGGGGATCGGATCGCGTGGGCCTATATTGTCGTCTTTTAGTAGAACGCTAGCTTTTCTCTATTTTTAATCGGTCCTTTTGTGTTGCACAGCAGTGTTACAAGGTTTTTATTTGGATCCGTCGAGGTCATCCTCTCTGCCAGCCGCCAGTCGGGATTGACACTGCCATTTCTGGATTGACAACACTGCCGTTGCCTCGCCTGGATCGTCATGTCCCCGATCGGGAATTATGCCACCTCTTGTGGATCCTTCCTCGGCCCCAATCCCAGTCCTGTACCTCCCATTTGGTTTGTTTTTCTCCCATGATTTCACATTTTATCTTGATTATAATGCTAGCTTTCTACTAGAGGTCTATTTACCTTCTCATGTGTTTCCCTGGTCTAACCCTTTTGGATTTCTGTTGTACATGCGGCCAAGGCGCAAGGGACAAGTGTCGCGTGTAGCAGACCATGATTCTTCGAGAAAGTGCTTAAGGATTCGTTGATTCCTATCAAACATTCCATTATTCAGTGAGGAATTTGGACTGAAAATGAACGCTCTGTATTTAGTAGTTGTAGAATCGAAAATTTCATACAAAGATCAAAATTAGCTGGTCAGGTAATAGATCTATGCGATTATGTCTTACTGCTCCCATTTGTTTTTGGATTTTCAAGTTACCATCGTGCATAGATGTCTCCAGATGCAATGCTTCTGCCAATTTCACTCGAAAGCTTTTTCAGGCTTCTCCTGCTGGTATGATTTCTGAAACTTCGGACTCTGTCTTGCAAGTTTGTGCTAACCACAATTGC